>JAJKFI010000054.1:3221203-3236203 GCA_029204185.1 Lerista edwardsae | reverse complement strand
GGTGTGCCTTTTAGAAAAAGCATTATCTGTGGCCCACATGCCCATACCAGGCAAGCTGTTTTCAGTACAGTGAAAGCCACTAGAATTAACTTCCTGTGTTGTTGTTTTTTGGTGTGGACAGGGATCATCTCTTATGTCTCTGAATGTGTCACACAGAGGGAACCTGTTCTACTATCAACTACTGGAATCAAAATATCACATTTGCTATTATGAATTATGTACTCTACCCTCCAAACCTCCAAACCTATCACATAATATGAATTATGTACTCTACCCTCCAAACCTCCATTTTCAAATGTTTAGGGGAAAAATAAGTACATGTGTGTTTTGCTGTTGTATCTATATGTACCTAGCATTGTTCGTCCGAGTATTCCCAAGGACTTCATGCGTTAAAACATTATTCCTGTGTAGAACTCCTTGAAGACCGTTTTAACTTGAGAAGGCAGCACTGTTGCCTTTACATAAATCGGGTTTGACTATTTACAAGTGTCTCTGTTTTTCCACAGGACTGCAAAGTATGCCAGGGGATTATGTGTCTCGGGGTGGTCCAATGGGCATGAATATGGGACAACCAAGTTATACACCACCCCAGATGCCCCCCCATCCAGCTCAGCTGCGTCATGGCCCCCCCCATGCATACCTACATTCCTGGACACCCACACCACCCAGCAATGATGATGCATGGAGGACCACCCCACCCTGGAATGCCGATGTCAGCAACTAGCCCCACAATGCTCAACACAGGAGATCCAGCGATGAGTGGACAAGTGATGGACATTCATGCTCAGTAGCTTAAGGGAATATACTTTATCTTCAATAACAGCATTGAAATATTGCTGTTCTGCAATGACTTAATGGAGTTCCATTCTTGGCGTCTAGTTTGGACCAAGGAACAATCCTATTCTTCTTTATAGGGACCCTGAAAAGCAGGAAAAACACATCCACCGAAGTCAACTTTTGGGGACATGAAAAATAACTATATAAGGCAACAGAGTGGAATATTGTAAAATGCTATTATTCTGTTATCCATATTACGTTGTTTCTTATAGATTTTTTAAGAAAAAAAATGTGAATTTTTTTCCACACTATGTGTGTTGTTTCCATAGCTCTTCACTTCCTCCAGAAGCCTCCTTACATTGAAAAAGCCTTACAATTACCCTGCCAATGACAAAAAAGATTTATTTGCAGGATTTTTAGAGCATTAAAATATCTATGTCAGGCAGAAGAACATTTCTTCTATCCTAGGATTTCAGCCATGCACTCTGTCTTTCTGTCTTTCTTTCTCTTTTCCCCCACCTTTTTTTTTCTAGCCTGGGGCGTGAATTTGCATGTCTAATTCATTTACTCACCATATTTGAATTGGCCTGAACAGATGTAAATCGGGAAGGATGGGAAAAACTGCAGTCCTCAACAATGATTAATCAGCTGTTGCAGGCAATGTCTTAAGGAGACTGGTAGGAGGAGGCAATGGAAACCAAGAGAAAGTGTATTTGAACCTAATTGTCACATCAGAGCATCACTGTCCTGATGCTGCAACAATCACTTACATCACTTCCTGTTTTATGCCGCTCAAAACATGAACTGAAGAGTTATTTTTACTATGTTGACTTTATTTTTTGGGCAAAGTATCAGTCATGTGCATTTTTCCATAGTCCCTTCATGGAGCATATATGTATACATTGTAAATAAATTTTGTGCAAAAAGGACTGGAAAAATGAACTGTATTATTGCATTTTTTTTTTGTAAAAGTAGCAGTTTGGTATGAGTTGGCATGCATACAGATTTACTAAGTGGGATAAGCTAATTATACTTTTGTTGTGGTTAAACAAATGCTTGTTGATAGCCTTTTTCTATCAAGAAACCAAGGAGCTAATTATTAATAATCATTGCACATTGAGTCTTAGAGTTTCTGATTGAAACTGTTTGGATTGTACAATAACTCAAAGCCCAGTTGTAGTAGTTTGAGTGCAGTAATGAAATCTGAATCTAAAATAAAAGCAAATTATTTTTTGTCATGCTGGCTCAACTGCTTGAAAAAATTATTTTACTGCCCCCCCCCGCCCTCCAAACCTGTAGCAATTTTTTTTGAAAATATGTCAGGCTATCTCTTGAAATAATTAAAATTTGGCTCTAGATAACTTTTTTTCAAAAAAAAAAAAAATTCTGTGTTGCCCCTGTGTTAGTGATCTTTCTTAGAACTTATCCTGTTTATTTTTAGGATGGTAAGTAAATTATCACATTTTAAGATTCCAAGGCAAAATGGAACTATCTGAGCTTCAGAATGTTAATGACACACTTGTGACATTTGAATTAAATGGTTCTAGTAAGATGGCTAAACTTCATTCTTCAGGTTAGACAACTGGTGTAAGGACAAATATGTGTTTTTTTTTTTCCCTTAAAAAACCCCCAACTTAATCCAAATAGGTGCACATTTGTACATTAGCTACTTGTAGTAATGGGATGATAGAGTTTAAAAAATCTAATGCTCATAAATAAATCCTGTGCTGTGATTGGCTGTAGGCTGGGTCATTAACCAATTTTCCAGCACAGCTGTACTTTCTGCACTGCGGCCAACTGGTTAAATAGAACCAAATAGCATGTTTAGGTTACAATACCTTATAATTTTCTTCTAAATAAAATCACAGCTGTTGAAAGCGTTTCCTGAGGGCATGAAAAATATACAAATATTTTAGCTAAGGCACATTCATTAAAACATACACACTCTGAAGGATGCTAGCATTGACTGCTTGATGTGAACAAAAGAGCTTAGTGCTGAGAACTCTGGTGTCTGCCATTCAAAAAGATGTCACCCCATAAACCCACCCCATCAATCCCCTTTTCTAAAATTTTATTTAAAAGAGGGACTGGTTTTGTGGCTTTAGGTTTGATTGATGGGCCTACCTGCTGATGTAGAATTAAGGTTTTCACCTTTTGTTTACTGATGCGGATTTGAGAAGTTTCTATTGCTGAATTTCTCAAAAGACATACCAGAACTGAAGCCTGGGTAGAAGCTGCGTCCTCCACACTGGAAGTTGTGCTCATAATCCCAGAGCTGTGGTGACTATGGTGAGTCGAGAGCTAGGGAATGCACTTTGCACATGCCCAGCACGCACACTCTGTTCATACAGTATATTTCAAGGCTTGCATTGAATTTAGGCCCAGGAATTGAGCTCTGAGCTCATACTCAGCCATGCAACCTTGCCTCTCCCCCACCCCATGACCTTATGGTTAAAAACTTATTTTATTGAAATAAACAGGATTCTCCTAATTTTATATTTTTCTGGATGAAAAGTGCAGTTTTCAGCCTGTATTATTTTACTAGCAGTTAATGGCCATTTGTTTACTTTTTCCATTAAATAATAACCTTTACAACTAAGTACTCCATTGGGTACATCTGTTTGATTTTGAGTCACAATACATTCCCTTCCCCAGGAGCTGGAATAGGCTCTCCCAGACCTCAACAAAGATCCAGCCCACGTGTATTAAGGGGGGGGAGTGTGACTAGCTGGGCAGCTGCCAAGTAGCAGTGGCTAGTGAGTTGGGCAAATCAAACATTTAATGTGGAACCTTTTCTCAGCCTGCTTTTGCCTAAGGCAGGCCCCTCCCCAGTCCAACTTTTTTTAAGGAAATTATTTGCTTGATTCTGCATGACGAAGCAATCTTAGCAAGGTATTTGTTGACGAAATCTAAACTATTAAGCGACTGGATCATTTTTGTCTTAAAATTATTTCCTCAAACTGTCTTCAAATGAACTGCCCCTTTTCAAGAGTTGAGCAACACGCCCTTGTACCGCCTTTAAGGGAAGGGGGGAAATAATTCTTCCCACCTTTCATTAATGTAATTTATTTTTTACGTTTCAAGTTCTTTAAAAAAAAAACCCCTAAAAAACCACCTCTCCGTATTCTATCCCAAGACGCTTAATCAGCTGTAATTATAACACATTAATGAATAATATGCCTTGAGAGTATTTTGTGTGTGCGTGCGTGTGTGCGCGCGTTATTGTTCATCGCATGATGTTAGACGGCTTTTACAGGCAGAGGAAAGAGAAGTAAACGGGTTACAAATAGGGAATTATCCCTCGTTTAGCATTAAAATTCATTTAGATAAAATTGCCACAAACATTTAAATGGAGAGATTAGTTCCCCCTCACGCCTTATTGCACACTCTCAATGGCTCCGTTAAGAACATTTTACACGTTGGAAATTCCGCCTTCCCCGCCTGCTTGCTGTTTCCTAGCTACCCACATTCAAAGCAAAGGCAGCAGCAACAGAGAGAGAGAGAAAGAGAGAGGTGGGGGTTGGGAGGAGAAAAAAAAAGTTGTTTTTTGGCAAGCAGACTGCAATTCATCCGCTTGGATCTGCTTTAAGTAAAGGCGAAAAATCAAAGAGCCGAAGTAAAGGTTTTCCTCCCTCTAAAACAGCCAGTAATCCTAGATGGAAAGGCAGGGCGCTGCGGCTTCGGCTTCTGCTTGGCGTTTTGCTTCGCTTGTTTTCCACCACGCTGGGAATCAAGTTTTGGTTCGGAGAAGCCCGCGCAGCACAAAGAAACCGAGATTAATGTGTGTGTGTTGGGGGGGGGGGAGCGGCGTCGGGGACACGCACACACCCCAAGATGTACAAATGCTGCTTTCTAGTGCGTTTGCTTTCGGCACGTTTACAGCGCGGTGCCCGCTGGGGGTGACAGGAAGCCCTCGAAAGCGCAGCTCCGACGCAGCACTGTGAGTGGAGTGTGGTTGTCTGTATTTAAAAATCTCTGGAGGGATTAGTTTGAAAACAGATCAGTTGTCCTCCTCCTCCTCCTCTCCCTCCCTTTTCCTTTCCTTTTTTTCTTTTTCTTTTCCTTTTTCTCTCGCTGCCACCCGCTGGAGAGCCAAAGGAGAAGGAATGTCAGCTTCGACTGCCATCTTTTGGGGATTTGGAAAAACGACCCGCTAGGTAGGAGCCCTCCCTCCTCGCTGCCCTCTCCCCTCCTCTCCCCAAACCCGCCTGTCCAAAATCCGAGCTCCCGCTTGAGCCGATCCTGAACCGATCCACTTGGGGGGGGGGGGGCCGGGGTGGAAACTGACCGTGCAAACTATTCGCTCGCACTGTGGGTTGTGGACCGCGCGAAGAGCGAGTTTTGGGGGGGGTTGCACGCGTCAGAGCTTCCTGTGGACGCCTCGCTGGGTGGGGATCCCCGCTGCAATCTCGGCTGCCCAGCGCTGTTCGGAGCGTTCTGGAGTTCAAAGGAAAAGTTTTGTGCGTCTCTTTGGTTTCCTTTTAAGAGCTTTTTTTCTCCTCTCCCGCCCCGTTCCCGCAAAACACTGTGGAGCCACGCCGCATGCGCGGTGGAGCTTCTGGGCTGCCTCTTTCTCCGCTTAGGCTGTGCTTGGCGGCGTTACCATATTATACCGAATGGAGTGTCCGCTTAGAAAGCGTGCGATCGCCGGCACGTCGGCGTGCGGGGGCGTGCGCCGAGGGAGGGCACCTGAACTTTCGGAGACAGGCGCGGGGATGCTCGAACACTTTCCTTTCGTCTTAACCCTCCCCCCTCGAGGTGGTTCCTCTGGGAAGCCTGCGCCGATAGTAGCACTAAGTCGAACGCACGTGTTCCAAAATGGAACTCTTGGTCCAAACCGGAGGGAAAGGACATTTGGGGGGGAGCGCTCTTATTTTGTCAGTGCTGCGGATCTACCCCTAGTGACGGAACGGGCACCTTCCACCGCCTCGGTGCGGAGGGCGACAGCTCTGAAGATCAGCTGTGGCCCTTGGCTTTCGGCTGGGTGGGTCAGGCGCACGATGGCCGCGCGCGGGCTGTATTTGAACTCGCTCCCTCGCCAAGAACTGGCTTGCTTGCTCAAGGGCGGGGAGCGGGGACGAGTCAAATACGGCTATCTATAGCCCCAGCAAATTGGGCAGTGATGGGTTAGCGAATGGGGGTCCGAAGTGAGTCTGTCCTCCGTCGATCTAAATTTAGAGCGTCGTGGAGCTTCATAAATCCACGGAGGGGGGGGGCATCAAAACTGTCATCCTCCTCGTAATCTTTGGTTCTGCGAGGATGCCTCCTATCCTTCCGCCGCCCCCTTTTCCCTCCCCCGCGCTTTTAAAAAATTGACTGTGAAATGAAGGTAGACGTTATAGGGTGGATTTTTTACACACACGCACCCAAAATGTAAAGCTGTACACCACCATCCGACGTGAAGGCAGCGGCCCTCGCCGTTCTGCTTGCCTCGGGGTCTGGGCGGGGCGGCGGGAGAGGACTTTCAAGCAGGAAAAACTTTCCTTGTCGGGCTTTGTTGACAAAGATGTTGGAAACGTGCAGAGAGAAAGAGGGGCGGGCGAGAAAAGGCGAACTGTTGTTTCTGGCGGAGGGGGGGATTCCTTCTTGAGTATCTGTCACTTAGGAAAATCGTGATGTCGTCTGTCCGTGTCTGTGCGTCGTTGTCATCCCCCCCCCCCGCTCCCCCTGTCCGGCACCACAAACTGGGATTAGTTGTTATCCTCCCACCCACTCAACTTTCCAGCCTCCCCAGACAGGCGCAAGCCCTGGAGAGCGCAGATTTGTGCTTTCAAGACAGGCTGTTATCGATTGTCTCCGTTTGGCCCCCAGCTCCCGCCAAGCCCAGCGGCGGACTCTTTCCAAAGCGGCGGAAAGCCGCCTCTGCCGGCTACGTGGTGGGGACGGGGGGGACGGGCCGCCTTCCTCCGTCTGCTGAGAACAGAAAGCTGGAAAATGTTTGATGGTGGTGCGAGGGAGGGGGAAAAAGCAGCCCCCTCCCCAGCTTCTCCTTCTCCTCCGCGTCCAAGCCGCTTCGGGATCCTTCCAGGGAATGGAGTCCGGTCCTTACCTTTTATCGCCTGCTTCTTGAAATGCGTGCAGCGGGGTGGGGTGGGGTGGGGGGGCTGGACCCGTTCCAGCGAAGTGAAACTCAACCGAAACCCCGAGAAGTCCCTAAAGGGACCTGGCAGCAAATCGGGCTCAGTGAGCAGCTCCTCTCCCTGCCTCCGGTCCCAGCCCGAAGGCAAAGGGCTCGGCTTGGCGGGCTGCTGGGTCCCATCAGACGGCTGCAGTTACTCGACTTTTTAAAAGTGACACGTTAAGAAGTAGGGTGCCTGCCTATGTTTGGGAAGGGAGAGAGAGGTTTTTTTCATTTCTCCCCCCCCCCTCCTTGAAACGTGTTCGGTCTTGAGTGAGAATCTGTCGCACAAAAGCACAGAATAGCGATTCTGAGTGTGTTTACTTAGAAGTAAGCGGAAATGCTCCCAAGTTAAGTACTTCCGCGGGGTTTCGTGATCTAAACCCATTCTCGAGTGACAAAGACATCTTCCTTAGACACACAATCAGGCAGTTTTCAAGGGGGTTCAGAGTCTCTCTCTCTCTCTCTTCCCTGCATACACCCATAAGACAGGCTTTCGTGGGGACGTACATCTAGCCTCTTTGTACACCCATCCAGAGGAACAAATCTTCCGGTTTCTTCAAGATGCAGGAAGCGGACATCTCCAGTAACAGGCAAATAATACACTCAATTCTGCCACAATTCCAGGCAGTTCAGAAGTTCCGTCCAAATGCAAGCATGTACTTGGGGGCAAGTAATGCAAACAAGCTACTTTATCCCTAAGAGGTCATTTCTGTGGATTGCCCTGACATGCCTCATCTTAACCTCCTTACTTGGAAAAAAAATTATCAATGAAAGTGAAATGTTGAAAAAGATTCGAATGTTTGACACACCCTATCCCATCCCACACAAATAATATTAGGTAGTTTTTGGACTGTGTATGTCAGAGAGAGAGAGAGTTTAAAAGTTTTAAAATATTAAATGACATGCATTTGTGTGTGTGTGTGTGTGTGTGTGTGTGTGTGTGTGTGTGTGTGTGTTCATATGACATTGACATGATTGTGTGTTTATTGAAGGGGTAAAAAATGTGCCATTGCTTCCAAAGTTTGGAATCATAAAAAAAGGCACAATTACTAAATCGTGTTACTCAAAAAAACTGTGTTACGCACTAAATTGGGTGTAAAGTGCACCAAAATCTTCTGTAAAACCTGTGTGATTGTGATTGGGTGTGTATGCTTGTGCTTGTGTTTCTCTTTTGGAATCAGAATATTTATCGAAGTGTAAGATCTGCTTTTGTTAGGCTTCCCGAGGTACTTGCTGGAAAGTAGTTAATAAACTCCTAAGCAGTCAGCAGCTTTGTATTTTATGTAGTGGACAGAGAAAATCTTCCAGGGCTTTAATGTGTGAAATAACTAAATGCCTGTGTGGCAGCTGTTTCTAAAGCCAAAACTAACTCTTTGGAATAAGGAAGGGGGGCGAGAAGGAGAGTGAAAGGCAAAAGAAAAGACTGCTCATTTTTTTTTCCTTTGGTGCCATTTTGGATGTCATCTGTTTCCTTGGTGACTGTGTTCAGCCCCCCAAAGCCCCTGGGCTCCTGGATTGTTAGAAAAAAAGCATGCTATTTCTGCACCGTCATTTATCACTGTCACCGCATAATGATTCCCCTTGCAGCTCCTTATTGATGTTTGTAATTGCATTATCTCATAAAGGGGAGGGGTGCGTTGGGGGGGGGGGAGAGATGATCAATGAAACCGAGCCCTGCATTGTGGGGTCAGAAGATGCCAAAGTACTGTTTGTCCCCATCTTAAAAATAAAAAATAAAAAAAAATCGACAAATCGTATCTTTAGAACGGCATTCTAAAGAGGGGCCAAAATAATAACAACAATAAACTGGTCTGTGGTAACTGATCTTAGAGGGACATCGCCACGATTCTCGTCTCCGTTTTTCCCCCCCCCCCTCCTCTTTCAGAGGTTTGTGTAACCTTTTGTTGAAATGCTCGCTCCACTACCTGTCTTGCATTTCAACGAAATAAGGAGCAGCCATTGATTGCGCGGAGGTGTGGGCGGCTCGGGATACGCGCTGTCAAAAGTGGGCAGATGAAAGTTGGGAGTAAACGCCGGCGATCCAACCTCTTTTTTTCCTCCTCCGGCAGCCACCCCTTTTTATTTTATTTTATTTTATTTTTGATGAATGGAGCTCTATAGGGAAATTGACAAAGCCCGTATCTGGAAGCACTCAGCAGCCCGCACCACTTTAAAGCCCTCTAGTTAAATCCCACTTTGCTCCCACCCGCACCCTCAGTTTAATTAATGCGGGCTGCCCCTTGAACGTGATCGTCTCCAGCTTCTCCGTTAGGTCGCCTCATTTTAGGTAGGCAACGACGGATAACGGTGTAGTGACCCGAGTTCGTGACCAGCCACGCAAAACTTGCCTCTGGAACGGCAGCGAGCTCTTTTGTGCAGCCCCCTTCGTCAGCTGGTGGGGACGGGACGGGTCTGGTTAGTTAAACGGGGCGGGGGGGCAGATTGGCTTGGCGTGCAGTGGGATAATCCGCAAGGGAAACCGAGACAGCGTGTTTCACAGGAGAGGACAAAATATAGCAAGCGACGTGTGCGTCTGCCTGTTTTACACTCTGACCCCCAAGTCCATTGCTCTGCAAGCCCATCCTATTGATTTCAGTTGAACTTCGAGTTTGGCGCCCTGTAGAAAGTCTGTGAAATGGACCCGGGGTGTGTGATTTCCTGATTCAGCACACCACCGAGATATCTATACGCTGCGAGTTTTATTTCTTTAGCCAGAGGCAAGGAACAAGAAATAGCCACAGGATTTTGCCACGTTCAAACCAGAGTTTTTAGGGAAACCGGGCATGTCTTCTGTATTTGATCATATTTTTTAATACCTCGAAAATGCTAACCAGACGCCTCTCATGACAAAACTTATGCCATGAGAAATGCTTGAAGAGGCAAAGAATAATTTCTCTACCCCTCACCTTCTAGTCCTCTTAAATGGCCTTTTAAAATCCCCCACGTTGCCTTGCTTTAACCTTCATGCAAAGCACAATTAAGTTCGCCACTTTGTTCCCACAAATTAAGTGGACCGACTGACTTTAGTACCAGTATCTTCGCCATACCGAAATGGCCCCCTAGTCTTGCTTGGGAGCAAAGCGAATTTCCCCCAGGTCACCTTTGGGGAGAAATATTACGGGGTTGGGTACACCACATTTGAAGTCTAATTCCTTACACGGTTATGTGGAAGTGAGTGCCACTGAAATAAGTAGCAACGACTTCATGTAAACGCCTTGAAGATGGGGATAAAACGAGAAGCAATCAGTTGACCCAGTTTAGACGGAATTCGGAAGGCGAGAAGCAGGGAATTCGGCGTCCAGTCCCATTGGAAGACTATTGGGCTAAAAACAGGAACCTAAATGCATTTAACCTAAAAGCGAGCAGCACTGGAATTAGTTGTGTATGAGACCAACTTTCGGGTAAGTATTTCTAGGACCAGCGTGTAAACTGCAGTGACTGAAAGAAAACGACCTTGGCTTATCAGCTGAGCTGAGGCTGGACGTGAGAGTTTCCTCTGCCAATTTGCCAGCAAAAAACATCTTCTGGTTATCATTTTGAGAAAACATTTTTTTTTTTAATGGTGGAAAAAAGGACATAATTCCGGAGGGAAAGATACTGGTTTGGCTTAGCAGAGCACCACTGCCGCTTTGCCGCTGACCGTTTCTTTCTGATTTGAAAATGACAATATCGGCTAATAAATCAGTCTGGCTGTACTGTCGTTATTGTGTGAATCACGTGTGTCGTTCCCTTCACGTGTTTTTTTTAACTTCGTAGTCCGTTCTGCGCCCAGCCCCCACCCTGCATAAGTAAATAAAGCCCGTTATTTAGAAACAACAAGAATTTTGATGCGGGACAGAATGCTAGGTTTGGAAGTTGAATACCTTTTGGTATGATTGGTATAATTTCCTCCCTCCCTCCCCCCTCTCCCTTCCCACCCATAAACTAATTTTTCCCTAAAGGTTTTTCTTTTCAAAGAAGAATATTTCAAGCTTCAGGCCATGGTTAAAATGGTGCAAAATTAGTCTTCACTTAAGAATTATCGATTTATATAACGAACATAAGTAAAGTTTTGTTTGGTAGGGTTTTTTTTTTTAAACACAACATGCAACTGCATCTACTACAATAACAAAGAAACCCTCCTGATTTACGATTATTAAATCTTTGATTGCCATGTTAATGTTTCTTATTCTACCTTTCATTTGCATTTTAATCTATCGAATCTTTACAATTTTCCTGCCTCCTACGCGAGTGATTGATTACAGATCTGAAAGGGGGGGGGGCTGGCGGCGGCGGCGACACAAACACCGACCTTCAAGCTTGCTTTCCCTGTTCCCCCCTCCTCTCTTGTTGCTGTCTGTGAAGTCTTCCCCAACAGTGTTAATGTAAGCAGGACAAATTAATTATGCTCTTTTAAATGTCAAAGGTATAAATAATTTTCCCCTCCTCCCAAATGTTGATTTTTTCTTTTCTTTTCCGTCCCTGATCCTTTTTGTGCAAGTGGTGATTGCTCTGTTTTGTTTTGTGTTTTTTTTTTTAATTGGAAGATCTGATCATCCTAATAAAACAGGGTTAAAGAAACACAGGCGGGCAACAACGGGATTGTAAACAAATATTATTGCTTAGGTTTTCTCTCTTTCTTCTTTTTCCTCGCCCCCCCCCCCCAAGGTGAGAAGTTCAGGAGCGTGCCAGCCGCAACATCTCTGCCTGTTTGGTTTGCAGTCCCGCGCCGGCTCCCCCGCAACCCAGCGCCACACTCTGGACTTGGAAGGGAGAGGGCGGTCCCGAGAAGTTGTTGACAGACCAGCAGCAAAGACAAAAGCAATCGACGCAGCCCTCTCCGGGCTTGTTTTCTTTCCTGAGCTTCCTGAGCTGCTTGCCCTCAGTTCGGCTCGGACGATTCCCAGGTCCAGGTGTCTCTGGGGCCCGATCCTTGCCGCGGGGTGATCTGAGGCCAGAGGAGTCCAAGACAAAAAAAAGGCTGAACGTGTCGCAGGCTGTGACCAGCGTGGGGTGGCCTTAGCCAGCATTGACATTTCAAGGAAGATAGCTGGACCGCGTAGGTGGCACTGGAGGGAATCACTGGAGGGTCAGGGGGGGGGATCTCACCGTGATAACGATGGGGCTGAGGACGAAGATCAGTGGGAAGGAAGAGCAGGCAGATTTCTCCCACTTCGGGGAAGAGGGGCGCAAAAGCGCTGTCATTGTCTCCACGGAGAGACGGGCCTTCCTGGGCTTCCAGGCACTCCTCCCAGACTAATCGCCTTTCATGACGGACGGTCGTGGCTGCTGCCCGTTCACACAACCCTGGTCCCCAACAGCGGCTAGATCTCGCACGCAGGGCGCCCTTGGCGGCTAGGAAACCTCCCTCACCTAAACAGGGGCTAATGGGATTATACTGGTACTCAGGCGCTCTGCCTCGCTCGCATAGTGGGGCTGTGTGTGTGTGTGTGTGTGTGTGTGTGTGTGTGTGTGTGTGTGTGTGAAGGCAGGCATGTGCATCAGAATTGGCGATGTTGCTTTGGGAAGCACATACTGTAACTTGTCACGTGCAAGTTGGGAAGAAATGGTCTTCTGAGCGCCAGAGTTGCAGCAACCGGCAACACAATCTTATGCTTGTCTACTCAGAAAATATATAATATATAGGATTGCAGCCTGATCCGCCCACCCCAGGACTATTCCATTGGCCCCTGACAGCTCGCATACTAGAGACTGTCAAGAGTTGGCACGTCGGAAGTTGAACTCCAAAGAAATCGCCTCGTGCTTGGTCGCCACAAATCCCAGAGACAGGGACGGCGAAGGAAAAGCTCGGTGACACCGCGTGAAAAAGGGATCAAGAGACAGACCCAAGCAGAAGAAGCCAGGAAAGGGAAGGGAGAACAAAAACAACCGTGGAGACAAATGCAAGCAATGGTGCGCCCAAAGTCTAAAAATGAGCCAGTCCGGCTGGATGGGAGAAGAGAGATTCCCGGAGAAGGGCTGGAAAGATGGAAGGGTGAAGAGAGCGGAGGTGACGACGATGAAGAAGCTTTGTGGTGGGGGTCGTAACCGCGAGGTGTATTTATTGCCGAGGCCATAGAGTAAAGATAATGACCACAAACTCCAGATGAATTCTCAGCCCCGAAGCCGGCCCGTTTCTCCTGGTATTTCGCGTTTTTATTGGCGCGCACGAGAGAGCGAGCGAGAGGGGATAGGTGTCTCCTGCCAACCACAGATATAGATCAGGCTGTTTCTGCCACATTATAAAGATGACATGCAAATAAATAAAGGCCTCGCTGCTCGCGTTCTGCGGGCGGCGGCGGGTTTATTTCGAGTCCACACACACACACACACCCTCCCCGATCAGCAGCTGTTTGGGGGGGGGGCGAGCAGAACAGGCTCCCTGCCCCCTGGGCTTCCACACTCGCCACGGCCATCCACAGGTGAAAGGAGGACTGTCTCGGCTGCAGCAGCCGAACAGGCAGGGAGTTGGGCTGGGATCTCCTGCGGCGAGGGGGGATGCCCTGAAGAGAGGCTTTTCCTCCCTTCGCTGCGGTGCTTTCTTGGACCTATGATGGGGAGCGTGGGAGGGAGCCCCCCCCACTTGGACCCTTGTGTGGTCTCCCGAACTCAGGCGTGGGTGGGTGGCCCGCTCTTGCCTGCCCGCACCTCTGCCAGGGGCTCCGCGGCATTCCGCCAGAACAGGACGCGCGACCGAACTAGGCTGCGAAGCCGCGGAGAACTAAGCGGGAGCCTCTCCCGCTGACCTGAGGGTGGGGGAGCCTAACCCGGGCTCAGCACGCGGAAGTCATTTCGGGTGGACGGGTGTGCGCTTTGGCGAGGTGTGCGGGGGCTGCTGGAGCGAGCCGGGGCCCTCGGTACAACTGCGCCTGGGTCGCGCCTTGTCCGGACACGGGAGGAGGCCTGACTTGCATCGGGCAAGCGAAACGCTCCTCGAGGAGGAGGGTGTGTGTGTGTGGTGGTGGTGTGCTGTGCATGCGGTGTCCAAGCCCCCTCCTGCCCAAACAGACGCTACGCGGAAGGGGAGGCGACGATCCCCTCCCTCCCTCCCTCCCACCCACCTCTGGCCCAGCAGCCGCACCTCATATTCTCCCCCCCCCCCATCCATCCATCTGAAGGTCTGCAAGAGCGAGGCCCGACCTTGGCGCTTGACAGCCAAGGTCGGGCAAGCGGGGCTGCCTCAGGTGTCAGCGGAGGCTCTACCTGATGCGATCTGATCCAATAATCGTCGCTGTGTGAGCCTTTAATGAGGCACCTGAGAGAGCTTAGCCGCCCCCCTCGCTGTCTCTGCTGCCATCATCCCGGCCCTTCCAGAGATGCTCAGAGGCAGCCAGCATCGTCTGCCCAATTGCTCTCCTCTCAGGTTCAGGCCTCTCGGGTTTCAGTGCGCAGCCCTCGCTCGCATTCTGGCATCCCTTTGATCCCAGGTCGGCTCCGCGGAGGCACCTGCGAGACGGGACTGTGTGCGGTGACCACAGAGCGAGCGGGGATTTGGGGCGCTTCTGAGACGGCGGGGTTGAACACGGACCAGATCCGACCTGCTGCACTTCACTCACGCACGCCCACCCCCCACCCCAGATTACATTTGCTCCCAAGGTTTACACCAACAATCTTACTCAACAGCCTCCTGTACGAACCCGCTTCACTGAAATATGTCTCCAAATGCGAAGAAGTTTACTTTTTTTTAGAATAACCACGTTCTTCTTGGTTGTCTTCGACCCCATGCAGTTTCCTAGTTCTCAGCCCACAGGACAGCCTCCCCCACACACGCACGACCCCAGGCACGTTCACACGTAGACACCGAGAAAACAAGCTCAGGCGTCCGTCCCCCCCCCCCCTGGGCAGGGTGTCTGCCTCACTTCAAAGGGTGGTCCCTTAATTGTTTCCAGAGTTGAAAAGTGATTAAGTGACATTAAAGGAACACAAATAACACAGAGAAGGTATCTTATTTATTTACCATATTTTTTTATCCCGCTTTTCTCCCCCTTAGGGGCCCAAGGTGATACCCTTTTTCTGGACACACACGACTCTCTCTCTCTTATCTCCAAACATAGGAAAACTGACTGACACACACACACACACACACACACACACACACACACACACACACACACACACACACA
>JAJKFI010000054.1:3199515-3218801 GCA_029204185.1 Lerista edwardsae | reverse complement strand
CACACACACACACACACACACACACACACACACACACACACACACACTCCAAATGTGGAGCCTCCACCTCACAGGCATATGTATGTGTCTGTATAGAGTGAGCCCCTGCACCCCCTTGGCATTTTGGAAAGCCTGCCAGGGCATGTGAATGGGCTGGCTCAGACACCCACCTCAACTTAGAAGGGACAAGAGGAGGAGAGGGAGAATCCCAGGTTTGCTTTGTCACAGTTTGGCACATTTTATGCACAGTATACACATTTAAACGATTTAATGAAGAACAAGTGCATAAATGAGTATTTTTTTTAAAAAAGAAAATTTTTTTGGCAGCCTCAAGTTCAACACCTGTGGAGCTTCTGGGAGGAGCACCTCTCTGCTGTTGTGCTAGAAGGGTAGACGGTTAAAAAAAAAACCCACAAGCCCCACACCATGGTCAGGCGCATTGGGGGGCGGGGAAACAGCACATGACCACAAGGAGCATGGAAGCTGTGATGCTCTTCCTGATGCAAGTAATATTGGAACAGCAGAAACATACAGGCATAAAGAAGCCTCCAGTCTGGAAACACCCAAAGGCTGCAATCCTGATCCCATTCAGTGGTGCATGAAGAGAGTGGCTGGAGGACCCAACCCTTGGGGGGGGGGGTGCCGGGGAGGCTGCCCCAAGATGGTGGTGCCAGGATCCTGGCTGCAGCCGCCATCAGGCTAGCGCTGCCTGCAACCATCCACAAGAGAAAGGGGCTGATTGGTATTGCTCTACAGCACATGAAGTTACAGAGTTATATATACAAGTACATATATACAAAGTTAGTGTACACACACACACACACACACACACACACACACACACACACACACACAGAGTGACAGTACAACAAAAGAAAATGTTCACTGTCTGTACTTCTTCTCTGGCCATTATTATTCATGTCATGTCCATTGACAATGGAAGAAAAGTCCATCGTGGGCTATAGGCAATGATGGGTTGTAGCCTCCTTACATTAGTAGTAGGCTACATCAGAGTACCGGGTGCAAGGCAGTGGCAACAGGATCCAAGCATCTTGTTGTCTTATGCCTCCCTGGGGCACCTGGTGGGGCCGCTGTGAGATACAGGAAGCTGGACTAGATGGGCCTTTGGCCTGATCCAGCAGGGCTCTTCTTATGTTCTTATGTCATGACTATTGAGTATAATTTAGGGGTGCATGTGTGTGTGCGTGCATGCGGTGGTGGCAAACATTTATGGGCCCTGGACGTCAATATGCCACTGCTCCCACTTACGTGGGAGTAAATCCCATTGCATTCAGTGGGACTTACTTCTGAATAAACATGTATAGGCTTCCTCTGCAAGTCTCATGAGGATTCTTCCCTGCCCTCAGTGATTCCCTGTGGAAAGAAGAGCATCGCAACCCTGCAGTTCTTCCATTGTTCAACTGAGCTGCAGTGCTGACCTCAGGGATGGGCCTTCCCTGAGCTGGACCAGCTGCCAGACTGTTCCACATCCTTGCTGGCTCCCTCCCCACTTTGGTGTTATTAAGGTGGTTCAAACTGGAACATTCTCCTAGCAATACGTGTGCGATAATCCTCATCCAATACCAGTTGGAGATCTCCTGTTCCCGCATAACGGTGCTGCAGGGAGAGTCAGGTGTCTGTTTCTTGCCAAAAGAATCAAGGGAGGCTGGTGCTCCATTTCACCAACATTCTGAAAAGCAAAAGCTGGATAACGTGGCTGGGCTTGCTAAATTGTGCTGTTTTTTTAAAAAAAGGAATAAACGATTCCAATGCTTGGTTTAAGCAGAGGAGTGCCTAGTAAATAAAAAAAATACATCTCTAGAATAAACAAGATAACACAGGGCAGAAATGCCCAGTCGCTCAACAATGTCCAGTGACTGCTCTCTGCACTTTCCAAATGGTACCAGCAACCAGCAGCTCCCTTACGGGGGGTGGGGGGAAAGGGTGAGGTGCAGTGATGTCATGCACCCACTACGCACCACTACGCGAGTACCGGTTTCTAGAAGTTGAGCTGGCCTAAATCATTATTTGTTTGGCATTTGGACAAGTGCCAATCAAAAGTGAGTACCGGTTTCTAAATCATTTGGATGACACCACTGGTGAGGTGGCTGCTAAGTTTCGCAAGGCACCTTACCTTGCCAGTTCAGTGTGGTCTGGATGACCACTCTGATGGGGGCATATCAAAATGCAAGGCTGCCTTGGGTCTCTGCATGGGGAAGCCTGCGGTTGGGTGTGGAACGAGAATATAAGGTGACAGCATTCACAAGTCACAAGTACTGAAGGCCAAGCTCAATGTTATGTGGAGAGAAGGACTGCAAATTAGATGGCTCAGTTTTTGTTTTTGTTTTGTTAAAAGGAGACATGGTGACCCTTAAATCGGATCAGAGCAGTGGGATTGGGAGAGGGGTGTTGCTATATCTCCACTGGGTGCCTAATCTAAATGGTCTGCAGCTGCTGCCAGCTGTGCTATTTCTGCATGATTCTGGCAGGGTAGGGAGGGGCCTGGAATTCAGCTCAGGAAAATGGCACTGAAGGGAGGGTTCAAGCCCCCTATTCCAATGTGCTGCCTCCAAACTACATTTAAGAGAACATCAAATTCTGGGAGACCAAATTATGAAACTCCCATGCCATGAAACTGGCATGGCCAGAAGATTTATCCAAGAGGGTTAATGCCTCCGTTTGCCCGAAGATAACAGCTGAAGATCCGAAGGTCGTGAGCTCGAGACTACCAGAAGTCTCTGTGAGCGGCAGACCATGCAAAACTGCGGCTGATTAAAAGCCGAGTTCCAGCTGCCTTGTGTGAGGGGGAGTGTGCTGGTCAGCGGCGTCTCTGGGGGAGCAGGGAAGCCTCATCAGCCAGCAGAAGACAGACGGTGGCTAAGAAAGAAGACTAAATCCAGAAAGAAAGATCTGTATGAGTGTTGTTCTTGAAAGGTAGAACGTTTCTGTAAATTGTAAAAACCTTCGGGTTTGTGAATAGAAGTCTGCCTATGTAAACCACCTTAAGTTACAGTCATTAGAGAAATCTAGCGATCTTAAGAAAGGCGATATATAAATACAAGTATTATTATTATTAATATTATTAATATTATTATTAATACAAAGTTTTGCTTTGGGTTTGTTTAACCACCCCAGTTGGGAAGGTTTAGGGTTATAGTCTGCACCTGACATTCACAATTTTTCACCATTATGTGAAATAAAAACATTAAAATTCACTATTATGTCATGCTATGCTATTTTTTACAGTGTTGGATAGCTGCTGTATTGATCAGGTGCTTGAACTGTGTACTCATGGAGGGGGGAAAATGGTATACATTATGGCGTATACACCAATTCTTACAAGCAGACCACCTTTGTACAGGGAAAAATGTAATGAATAGTAGTAGATACAGGGGATTCTGAGTGGTTTTTCCACCATTTGTCAGGCAAATTCAGTGGCTCTGAGCTTTCCTGAATCCAATCATCATTATTAAATTGGCTATTGAAGGTTTTTCCAAAATCTGACAACTGCAAAAGATGTATGACTCTGATGTAAGTTAAAACAATTGTTTCTGAGCAATATTTTACCATTTACAGGCATTCGTAATATTGAATAATACCTCAGTCAGGCCCACCCACTCATCCTCCTCAGGGACATCTTACCAAACGGTAGCAATATTTATTTCTCCATAGAAGATGGTATAATCGATACACTCCAATTGTAAAAGCACTTGTATGTTTGAAAAGCTCCAAGAGTGAAAGACGCTCCCTGAGCAATTCTCTAGCAGCATCTGTAAAAGGACCCAGATTATGTTTAATTATACCAGTGTATCATAGAGTTGGAAGGGACCTACAAGGTCATCTAGTCCAACCCCCTGCCTATAGCAGGAAATCCTCCTTGAGCATCTCCAGCAGGTGCCTGTCAAGCCTCTGCCTGAAGGTCTCCAGTGAGGGAGAATCCACCACCTCCCTTGGCAATCTGTTGCACTGTCAAACAGCCCTTATCGTAAATAAATTCTTCCTGATGAGCCCCTTTCCCCCAGATATATCCATCTAAGCTATGTTTAGATTATTGTTCTAAAACATATGCTTCAATAACGCAGAAATGGCACACCTGTTTTTTCCTTCTCACTAGCTGTCAAATATGATTCCATGTTATTTACCGTATTTTTTTTTCATGATGCTAACATGCTTGAGGGTCATACAAGGGTAACTGAGCTGTTCTGGGGATACTGGAGCAGGGCTTGCATATCTGCTATCATCAAAAATTGTCTTTTAAAAATGTATCGGTAGAAACATGTCACACTACATGTTTACCATAGTCATGCAGCGAAGCTGAGACGGATGCATTGCAGGCCAAACAATTGTGCAAGAAACCAGAGAGAGGAATTGGGCTCTGCTGTACACAAGTGTCATGCTTTGTGATAAAAGGAATGGACAAAGGCCAAAGACAGACATGTCAGTAGATTTCCCTTGCTGACCTCTATGCCTGGAGCCCTCTCCCAGAATACATTCATGGTGCCACCTTCCTGCTGCTCTCTCTTCCTTCAAATAAGGGAAGCATACAGTTCTACTCGCGCTAATACAGTTGAAAGGAAACAGTGTTTAAAAGATGGGAGAGGGTGACTAGAAAGAAAGGTTAAACACGGACTAAAGGAGGAATGAAATTGGTGAAGAAGTGCAATAAAGATTTAGGGTATAAGGAGAGTCCCAATTCAAAATTAGGAAAGCATGAATGTCTAACATACGTACATACATACATGCAGCACTTGTGTCAGTTCCCAGTTGTGGTTGCTTGTTAGATCAGTTTCAACACTGCACGGACCCATGGGCACCATGTAAAGGTAAAGGTTTCCCCATGACCGAATGGTCTAGTCGTGACGACTGTAGGGGGCGGTGCTCATATCTGTTTCAAAGCCTCTAGAGCCAGCGTTTTGTCCGAGAACAAGCTTCCGTGGTCATGTGGCCAGCATGACTCTACGCCGTAGCGCACGGAACGCCGTTCCCTTCCCACCGAAGTGGTCCCTATTTATCTACTTGCATTTTTATATGCTTTGAAACAGCTAGGTTGGCAGGAGCTGGGACAAGCAACGGGAGCTAACTCCATCGTGCGGTCTTGAACTCCCAACCTTCCAGTCAGAAAGCCCAGCAGCAGCAGTTTAACCTGCAACGCCACCACATCCCATATGAGCACCATAGCCATGCCCTATTCCATTGTGAATCATTACCACATTTTCAGCATTTTCTTTGCCCTGAGCAAAAGGATGGAAGAGCATATAGTTCTTGCTCTTCCAGAATACATTCCAAACACACCCTTCTACCCTTGTCATAAGGTTCCCTCACATGTTGTCTTTTTCTTTTTTTATTTATGGATCTTTATAAAAATATACAGCCTTTTAACTATGGAGGTCTGAATTACCCCACAAAAAGTTGGCATTTCTGAACAATACAGGACTGAGACTGCAATCCTATGCATGCTTCCTGCATGTGAGTCCCACTGAATACAATGTGATCTACTTCTGAGTAGACACACATAGGATTGTGCTGTGAGTTTGCTACCAGAGCAACACAAAACCGCGTGTTCATTACGATCTGATATTGAGAACTTTGGGTTCCCATGAAGTGATTCTGTGACTGTATAGCGAGAGCTCCAGATTGGAATTTCCTGGTATCTCACCTTGCTTTAATTTCATTTCAAAGGCGATTGTGTCCCATGGTATGATTTCCACCCCTCCCCCCACCCCACTGAAGTTCCACCACAAGCAAAGGCTCAAGCTGACATCTGTGATCAAGAACAATGAACTTCACTATGCTTTGTGCGTCCTCGCCTTCCACCGCTTCTGCTTTCCAGAGTGATAAAAGTCTCGCTGACAAAGAATGACAGACTTGATAAAATGTGGTTATAAAACTTCATCTTACGCACATGCTGGGAACTTTCCCACCCATGTGCTTTACAGCACATATGTTGGGGCTAAAATAGCCTCAAGGTTGTGTTCCCTGCTCATATCTGCAATGGGTAACAGACTAGGAAGGCCAGGGAGATAACCTGTGGAAAGCGTTGTTATTTATTCACCTCTGAAAGTTAATGAATTAATTGGGTTCAAGCAACAGGTGTTTGAAAGTGGGAAAAAGAGATGCTAGGAAAGGAAACGTGGCTCTTTCCTCTGCCCCAGGGGGCAGTCTGCCCTGTTGCATGAGTCTAGTGGTACAGCTCATTGGCACAAGCATCATTCCTTTTCCCTTCTGGGTGATGGATGCCAGGCAAGCTCTACAAATATAGTGCACCAGATCCTATCCCCCTTTCCAGCAGCCTCCCCATCTCCTTTCTCTCCTTGGACTTGCACTAGCAAAATAGCTTGTGGAGCAGGAGCTTTACTCAGCAGGAAGGGGATTTAAATCCGCTTTACCTGCTAAAATCTCCCAGAGTGCAATCCTAATCTGGAGTTAGGCCAGCAAAGTTTGGCTGGCACAAGGGCCACTGTAAAGCACTCTTGGACCACTCTCAGAGTTAGGGAGGATGGTGCACATCTCTGATTCCGAGAGTGGTCCAAACTTACTTTACAGTGTCCCTGGTGTCGGCCAAACTTTGCTGGCCTAACTGTGCCGGCCTAACTCTAGGTGAGGATTGCACCCCACCCCCAGTCTCCTTCCCCCTTGCTGACAGTGTGCCTGATTTTGGTGTGGCTGAAGCAGGGGTGGGGGAGGAGGAAGATAGGATTGGGCTGTTAGTTTCTTTGTAAATGCCTTTGTATTTGTGTGTTTTTTTTTATGTATTATTGATAATAATAATTAAGGTGACCAGATACAAATGGGGACAGAGTGCCTATACCTTTAACTATTGAATAGAAGAGGAAATATTGGCAGGTGCAGCTCATCATGGAAGGGTTTCAAAAGATGCATCTGCCCAAATTCCCTCTGCTATACAATGGTTAAAGGTAGAGGGACTCTGGCCCAGTTTGTATCTGGTAACTTTGATAATAATGTACTTGATTTCAAAGTGGGGGGATTTCTTGAATTGGGTACTCTCCATCAGAAACGGTCTCTGCTTCTATAGTACTTTAGGAAGCCCAGCTGGAAATGAACATTCAGGGAAGCTGCTATGCATTCCACCTGCTGAACCAGCCACTGTTATGTGTTCTTCTTACTCTGCGCTTCCCTTGGTGACTGCGTGGATGAAGTTTCCCCACTGCCTCTGAACTCCTTGCTCTTAACCCACCTTTAGTTGTGAGGCTCTGACTCTGGACTTATGCAAAAGTAACACGATTATCAGGCCAGACTTGTAGCATCTGTTCCATGGCTTAGTCAAACCGGTCTATGTCTTGCCTCCGGAAATGGCCGGTACCAAATACTGCAAAGGAAAGGCAAATAACTCCATAATGGCTGATGATAGGAGCACCAAAGCATCTTTCAGACTCTCTCATTCCTTAGTAGTTAGCTTTTGCCCTGAAGCGCAAAGGTTTACAAGTCCCCTGTAAAAGACTCCCCTCCTTTTGATTCCATTCTCATTGCCCATATAAATGCCTATAATCTTTTACAAAATTCCTACTGAGCTTCCTGACTTTGCAAAATGAAGTGGTGCTGTGATTTCGGAGGAGAAATAGGCAGTTTCATATAAATAAAGTTATCAAGTAATGATTAACCGAGTTGTTAAATTTGAACAACTGATAAATAATGAACACAAATTCCATTGAGACATCACAATTTACACAGCCTGTCTGCCTGTGGTTCTTATAAAATTATAGAGATGGTTAGCTCTTTACAACTTCAGCAAAACATTAACCAATTAATCCTCCCAGGACCCCACTGAGTAACCTTTAAGCCTCCAGATAATCCCTGTTGTACAGATGGTGGAAGGTAAAGTGAATAAGACAAGATGTGAGAGATTTCAGACAAGCTTCATATACAGGATATTTGGAGCAAATTGTCCAACTCCTGGAGTGTAGATTTTGGGATCCTGTCAACAGGCCTTCAGGTTATGACAGGATATCATTTCTGTGCTCTTTGGTCAGTGGAAAGATGGTGATAGAGAACTTATGTGGCATAGCGGCTCATGGCCCAATCCTGATGGCCTGTCTTGCAGTTCTGGCTACCATAAAGTTAACTTCCTACTTCCTATTAACATTCATTCTATTTTTTTCAAGCATCCCAGCTGCCTGCAGTCTGCCTCCTCATTGCTATAAGCATGTATGCTTTTAGTGATCTGTAAAAGGAAGTAGACGTGGGAAGAAGAGGGACGTGGTGGCGCTGCGGGTTAAACCGCTGAACTGAGCTTGCTGACTGGAAGGCTCAGTCAGCTTTCCGTGCGCTATGGCATATAGTCATGCAGGCCACATGACCATGGAAGATTGTCCTCGGACAAACACTGGCTCTACAGGCTTAGAAACGGAGATGAGCACCTGTTCTGCCAAATTCCCTGCTGGGCCTCCCCACGGGTCCTGATGCCCACATTAGGCTAACTAGTTTCCCCTCCAGAGCGGCCTCAGAGATAGGCAAGAGGGAGGGGGTTCACTCACCCACTGGGCCTCCTCTCATCCAGCAGCTTTGATTGGGATCACCGGCTGGCCAGTCTCCTCCAGACTGCCCTCATCACTGGCTTGGCTCCAAACTACCTTAATTCTAGCACCAACTAACCCCACCACCAAACAATAGGCGGTCAGCTTGCCCAAGCCACAACTGCCTCCTCCACTTGGTGGCTCCAGGGGTGTGGCAGCCATACAACAATTCCCAATCTTACCTTCCTTTAGCAGTCCTTTAAGTATCCATCCATCAGTCTGCCTGTCCATCCTTCAGGCAGTCAGTCCCAATCCCACCTACCAAGGACCCTCCTCCAGCACCTTCCCAGGCTTTACTGCAGCTCCTGCCTCCAACTTTATACTGAGGCCAGCCAGTATAAATTCATCAGCCACACCCATCTGCACCTGTGCTGGCCTCCCTTCATAGCCAGGGGCCTCATCAGCCTACAGCTGTGCTCCCGAGGCTTGCAAAGACCTTGGGGGTTAACCCTGTAACCCCTGGCTAATCTGGGACAAGGGGCCATTGCTGATACCATTCCCTATCTCCTCGGGGTATCTCCTGCCTTTTCCAGTACAGCACCGCCCCCTACAGTTGGTCACGTCTAGACCATTCAGTCATGGGGAAACCTTTACCTTTAAAAGGAAGTACGGGACATGGTGGCGCTGCGGGTTAAACTGCTGTTGTTGAACTTGCTGACCAGAAGGTTGGCAGTTTGAGACCATGTGATGGAGTGAGCTCCCGTTACTTGTCCCAGCTCCTGCCAACCTAGCAGTTCGAAAGCACCTAAAAATGCAAATAGATAAATAGGTACCACTTCGGTGGGAAGGTAACAGTGTTCTGTGTGCTACAATGTATAGTCATGCCGGCTACATGACCACGGAAGCTTGTCCTCAGACAAACGTCGGCTCTACAGGCTTAGAAACGGAGATGAGCACCGCCCCCTACAGCCGGTCATAGCTAGACCATTTGGTCATGAGGAAAACTTTACCTTTAAAAGGAAGTACATTTTCAGAACAGTAAGGATCTAAACAACATTAATGGATGCACAGGGGATACAGGGGATGCTATTAATATTAATATTACAATATATTAATATACATTACAATATATTAATATTATGATATATTAACATTTACATTAGCAATATTTTTGTACCGCTTTTTGGCAAAAAGGTTCACAAAGTGGTTTACACACAAAAATAACTAATTAAAGCTCCCTGGCCCCAAAGGGCTCACAATCTAAAATCTTGTGATGCCTGGCGTGCTTCAAGGACAGCTCCACATGCTCTCTTTGCCTTCTTAGCTTGTAGTAAGAGGCTGGATGACAGGAAGGGCTTTCTAAGGAAAGAGCAGGTCTTTATGTATCTCCCTGGGACAAGCATCTCATTATTGAGCAAGAGATGGTCAGCTTTCTCATGCCCACTATGCAGGGATGGATGGTGTCAAAGGCTGGCCAGGTGGGGCAGTGGCTGAGCGTACCTACCTGACTGGCGGCCTCTGAAACCTTAACACTGATGGCTGTGCTAACGCTGAAGACATTATCACAGGGTGGGCAGAGGGTGTCTGGGGCGGGGGCTCCATGCAGAACTGTGCCTCAAGACCCTTGGCAATCTGATACCAGCTCTACTACTGCAGAGAGAAATATGCTACTGAATGCACACAGCCCAGAGAATATCTTTGGAGCATGCTGAGAACACATCCCTTTTTGGGAAGCTACATACTATCAGTAGTAAGACCCCAGGCTTGGATAACCCTATCTCCTTTCTAAAAAACAGGAAACACCCAGTCTAAATAACAGAAAGTAATTATTATTAGTTTCGCATTCTTCAAACTAGGACTGAAGTATTCTCTTTTAAGAATGGTTGCCCAATGACCTTTCTCATGATTTACTATTTTGATAGAAGCATTGGACTGCTCCTTCAGTAATATCATCATCCTCGTCATCGTCATCATGACCAACAACAGCACCTAAAACAGGAATACTTGTAAGTGAGAAGGAACATAAAATAATCTAATATGCAGTTGATACTATTATCCTCCTTCCTAATCTAATATCAGAAATCCAAAATTTAATTAGTCTTAACTTAGGCAAATTTCTGGTTTTAAAATTAATTATGACAAAACAAGCTTTGACTATTTTTGTTCCTGAGTCTATTCAAATTAAATTAGTCAGTACTTTTTGTAAAGTCAGCTAAGAAATATTTTCTCATTCAGAAGGGGGCTTTCTTATAGCACAAGGACAGTTGGATGCCTAAATTCAAAGGCTTTCGAACAGAGAGGAAATCACTTTATCTTTCCAGAACTCATTCTCTGTCATGTGTTGGTTGAATTTATTGAAATATGCCAACCAATCTCTCTGAACTAGATTCCTAGATGATGTATAATTCAGTGTAAAATGTGATTTCTTCCAAGATAATACAATTTCACTAATCTGAATGAACAGCAGGACATTCCAAAATAACTGAAAAAAGGAGTGTTGTTATGCAGGTTTGTCATGGAGCAAGATGGTGGGTTGGAGTGAATTTGACGAATCAGATTTGGTATTCACATTCTGGAGCTTCATCTACTACAACACTGATACTTAAATACACACTCCATTACTAAAAACGTGCACTTGGAGACTTTCTGGGAAAATGGGCATGATGCCTACCACCTACCATCCTGAATACAATGTAATAGTTTGTGATTTACTTATGTAATGTACTTAATAGATGATCTATACATTTTGTGAATAGCAAGTGACTCAGGGCCCCATCCTGTCACCCACCATTGTATGCTAACATTTGAACTGGGGGAGCATGTGCTGCATGCTAAGGTGGTGATGGGGAAAGTGACCAGATGGCCTGGGAGAGGTAAGTAAAAATATTTTTTACTTCTCCATAGGCTGACTGGCTGTCAATGGGTCTCTTCAGACCTACGCCAGCTATTTTCCTGGTGTAAGTTATAATTACAACTTAAAACTAACATTTAGAACTCAGGCTGCAATCCTATGCACACTTTCCTGGGAGTAAGCCCTATTGAAGACACTGAAACTTACTTCTGAGTTGACATGCATAGGCTTGCACTGTCAGTCTTTTGCAAAAACAACCAACAAAAACCAAAATGAGAAGAAGAAGCAGAAGCAGCGTATCCTAGCCATCTGTACTAACTTGGCTGTCCAAGCAAATGCTTTGGAAAAATGATCTTCACAGGCCTCTCTAACGAAGCCCTAAAGAGTATGTCATGGGGTACACTATAATATTGCCCACATTCTTATTGAGGTGATAAACATGCCAGGTTAGTCCTCCAAGGTTAGACCATGTCAGACTCCAAGTGGGGGTGTCACATTTTTCAATGCCCATAAAAACATGTCCCTGCACATAATAAATTAGCACATCAGGGAGAAGATTACCTAGACACCGTCTTCTTGACATGCCACTTTTCTAAGTGCAGAAATTTTGTAGAGAAAAGCAGTCATGTGAGACTCTGCCAGCAACCTGAAGTGGTATAGACTCTGCCACACAAGCTTATCAGTAGCTTCTGTCAGACTGTAGGATGGAGTGCTTGCTGTAAACCGAATGTGGAAGCTCTTACTGTTTTCTGCTGGGTGTACCTTTGAAAGCTTCAGGGTGACAGTGCCGTTATAATTTCTTTCCATTCTCCTAATGAACTTTGGCTTTATGAGCCATAGATTAGCTCACAATGTCAAACACAAGATCGTGACTAAAGAAAAATGTAAATGTTTTTGAATTAATACAGCTGACCTGGCTGACAATATTTTTATTACACACACACACACACACACACACACACACACACACACACAGAGAGAGAGAGAGAGAGAGAGAGAGAGAGAGAGAGAGAGAGAGAGAGAGAGACCTCTTCTGCTATCACACTGTAGCGATTTATGCATGTAATTCCCATTACTGTTAATGGAAGTAAACACATAAATCCTTTTCACATCAATAGGAGAATATACCATTAAATCATTAAGGGTTTAATGACACTAAGTACCAAAATTCTCCTCAGATCGGCATTTTTGAATTGCTGGTGGAGTGTAGAAAATTTATTGTTAAAGGTGCCTGGAATAAGCCTGTGGCCTGTGGCCTAGGATCATCTTCATCTAGATGTACAATTGAGCACTGTGGTTTTTTTTAGTCTTAGCTACAAAATGAAGCAGGGCAAAGACTGATAGAGTTCTGTCAGGAGAACACATTAGTCATAGCAAACACCCTTTTCCAGCAACACAAACGGCGACTGTACACATGGACTTCACCAGATGGTCTACATCGAAATCAGATTGATTACATTCTTTGCAGCCAAAGATGGAAAAGTTCCATACAGGCAGTCAAAACAAGACCTGGAGCTGACTGTGGCTCAGATCATCAGCTTCTTCTTGCCAAATTCAGGCTTAAACTGAAAAAAGTAGGGAAAACCGCTAGGCCCTCCACGTATGACCTAAATCAGATCCCCTACGAATATACAGTGGAGGTGACAAATAGATTTAGGGGCTTAGATTTGGTAGACAGAGTGCCTGAAGAACTTTGGACGGAGGTCTGTAACATTGTACAGGAGGCAGCAACTAAAACCATCCCAAAGAGGAAGAAATGCAAGAAGGCAAAGTGGCTGTCTGACGAGGCTTTACAAATAGCTGAGGAAAGGAGAGAAGCCAAAAGCAAGGGAGAAAGGAAAAGATATACCCAACTGAATGCAGATTTCCAGAGAACAGCAAGGAGAGATAGGAAGGCCTTTCTAAATGAGCAATGCAAAGAAATAGAGGAAAACAACAGAATGGGGAGGACTAGAGATCTTTTCAAGAAAATTGGAGATGTCAAAGGACAATTTCATGCTAAGGTAGGCACAATAAAGGACAAAAATGGCAAGGACCTAACAGAAGCAGATGAGATTCAGAAGAGGTGGCAAGAATACACAGAGGAACTCTATAAGGCCGATCTAAATGTTCCTGATAACCACAGTGGTACAGTCACTGAGCTCGAACCTGACATCCTGGAGAGTGAAGTCAAGTGGGCTTTAGAAAGCCTCACTAACAACAAAGCTAGTGGAGGTGACAGCATTCCAGCGGAATTACTCAAAATCTTAAAAGATGATGCTGTCCAAGTGCTGCTCTCCATATGCCAGCAAATTTGGAAAACCCAACAGTGGCCACAAGACTGGAAAAGATCAGTTTACATTCCAATCCCAAAGAAGGGCAATGCCAAAGATTGCTCGAACTACCGCACCATTGCACTCATTTCACATGCTAGCAAGGTCATGCTCAAAATCCTACAAGCTCGGCTTCAGCAGTATGTGAATCGAGAACTACCAGATGTACAAGCTGGTTTCCGAAGAGGCAGAGGAACTAGAGATCAAATTGCCAACCTTCGCTGGATCATGGAGAAAGCAAGAGAGTTCCAGAAAAACATCTACCTCTGCTTCATTGATTATGCTAAAGCCTTTGACTGTGTGGATCACAACAAACTGTGGCAAGTTCTTGAAGAGATGGGAGTTCCAGACCACCTGATCTGCCTTCTGAGAAACCTTTATGCGGGTCAGGAAGCAACAGTTAGAACTGGACATGGAACAACCGACTGGTTTAAAATTGGGAAAGGAGTACGACAAGGCTGTATATTGTCACCCTGCTTATTTAACTTATACGCAGAGTACATCATGAGGAAGGCAGGGCTGGATGACTCACAAGCTGGAATCAAGATTGCTGGGAGAAACATCAACAACCTCAGATATGCAGACGATACCACTTTACTGGCAGAAAGTGAGGAAGACCTAAAGAACCTTTTGATGAGGGTGAAAGAGGAAAGTGCCAAAATTGGTTTGAAGCTCAACATTAAAAAGACTAAGATCATGGCAACCACTCCCATCACTTCCTGGCAAATAGGAGGGGAAGAAATGGAAGCAGTGACGGACTTTATTTTCCTGGGCTCCAAGATCACCGCAGATGGTGACTGCAGCCATGAAATTAAAAGACGTTTACTTCTTGGGAAGAAAGCTATGGTGAACCTAGATAGCTTAATCAAAAGCCGAGACATCACCCTGCCAACAAAGGTTCGCATAGTCAAAGCGATGGTTTTCCCAGTAGCCATGTATGGCTGTGAGAGCTGGACCATAAGAAAGGCAGAGCGTCGAAGAATCGATGCTTTTGAATTATGGTGTTGGAGAAGACTCTTGAGAGTCCCCTGGACTGCAAAGAGATCCAATCGGTCAATTCTCCAGGAAGTCAAGCCTGATTGCTCCCTGGAAGGACAAATGCTGAAGCTGAAGCTCCAATACTTTGGCCACCTGATGAGAAGAGAGGACTCTTTAGAAAAGACCCTCATGCTGGGAAAGATTGAAGGCAAAAGGAGAAGGGGGCGACAGAGGATGAGATGGTTAGATAGTGTCACCGAAGCAATGAATATGAAATTGGGCGAACTCCGGAAGCTAGTGGAGGACAGGGAGGCCTGGCGTGCTGTGGTCCATGGGGTCGCGAAGAGTCGGACACGACTTAGCGACTGAACAACAACAACAAAGGATCATCTTCATCTAGATGTACAATTGAGCACTGTGGTTTTTTTTAGTCTTAGCTATGTGTGGGTATAGGTTGAATGCTTGCAGGAACCAAGCTACTGCACCTCAACTAGAAAATTCCATTGTTTGTGTTGCTGGTTTTCCACAAGGCTGCAAGCATAAAATAGAGAAATTTGTCTTCAACATAATACTTTGCCAATCTGTTAGCTTCTTGGGAAACAGAGGTCAGAATCTTAAAGGGTAAAGGTGGTGAAAACTATTTTTTTCCCCCACTGATTTTGGTTTCTTCCAAAGTTAGAAGTGGATAAAATTGTGTTATGTGTTTTATTTATTTGTATTTTTATAAATTATAATTATAAATCAATAGTTGTCAAATTTTTTGACACCAGGACCCACTTTTTAGAACAACAATCTGTCCGGGACCCACCGAAAGTGATGTCATGGCCTGTAGGGCTGTCATTGTGACACCAGAGCCTGCTGCTTTCCTGATAATGCAGCAATAAATTGGGTTATTTCTCAGCCAGTTTCCAACAGCAAAGTGAATCAGAAAGAAAGAAAAAAGCCTATTTACAACGTTGACACAAGCAAAATACCCCACAACTCTCTAATTGACAAATTAAAGGTCAATACGTTACTGGGCCCAGACAACATCCACCCAAGACTTATTAAGGAACTAAAGAATGACATTGCCAATCTCTTAATAATAGTATGCAACTTATCCCTTAAAACCGCCACCGTGCCAGGTTGGTGCAAAGCTCACCAACCTCACCGCAAGCAGCCTGCTGTTATCGTCACCTGAGACTCAGCTCAGTTATCTTCAGCCTGCTCTGGGCATCACCCGTCAGTGAGAGCAACTGCTGATGGCGAATCCAGGCATCAGCCAGAGCAATGAAAACATGACACAACAAAGGTGAGAGCCAATCAGAGACAACCAAGCAGAGGCTCGGGTGGCGACAAGTGCAGTAGCCGGTGGTGAGTCCCAGGCTTTTGCGACTCACTAAAAATTGACTCATGAGTTATGACCCACTGGTTGGAAACCACTGGCCTAGACACCTAGACGCCTAGAGGAAAAGTCTGGTGCTGCAGGACTGATTTGGGAGGAAGAGCTGGCAGTTCTGCTCAACTGCATATGGTTATGCGCCATGTGATGCTCCAACCTTCATGCAGCCACTGCCACAGGATGTCTGCTTCACTTTTTTCAGACATTTGTTGCTGTATTGCTTCAGAGATCCCAAAATGCAAAACAAATCAGATGCTAGAGTTTACTGGGCAGCTTTGTCCCTGTAGAAACTGGGGATCTTGATTCAAATGAGGTAGCTTAAAAGAGCTGATATGCCAAGAAAAGAGATTGAATAAAACAGAGCAGTGTTTCTGCCTGTGCTTATTGATGGTGTTAAATATGCTATGAGTAGGGGGCGGGGGTTTTGTTTGTTAAAAACGCATAAAAACACAAACCACAACATTTTGGCAGTTAAAATATCTGAATAAAAACACAAATCACCACATTTCGGTGTTTAAGATATTTTCCAGAAATTAAAATAGATTATTTTCCAATTAGAAATAATACTGTGGCTGCATCTGCTGATACTACAGTATATCACCTCTATCATCTATCTAGTAACCTTTTCAAGTGTTTAAAATGAATAAAAATGAGAACTTGGAATGAGAATGTAGAATAAAAACACAAAACACCACCTTTTGGTGGTTAAAATATTGAATAAAAACACATAACGCTACAATTTGCTATTTTAATCAAGAAATTTTGGGAAAACTATCACCCCTAGCTCTGAGCTGGCTACTGTCTGAATGGAATGGATTCTAAGGCGCTGAAGAGAGGGCAGGCTAAACTGACCTTGGAAGAAGGATTAACTTACATTCCTGAGTCCTCTCAGATGTTTCGCCAGAAAGGAGTTGGTTGGCAAGATGACTTTTAAAACATCTTTTAGCTAAATTAGAGAACCCAAAGCAAACCTGAGCCTGAAAGGGATCTCGTGTGGGTTTGTGACCCTCTTCTGAAATGCCGGTGTGAAAAATAATTAATGCCTTGGTGGAGCCTCATCCATAAATTTCCTTGTCTTATCGGAATTGGCAGTGTAATTTTCATGGAACAATTTCAGGCAACCACATGTGAACACAAGGAAACAGACGGGGAAATTATTTCTACAGCATGTTAGGAGGACATGAAAGCATTTCCTAGGATGGGAACAGGCTTCTCCGCAAAGTGAAAGGCTTGGAGCATATTTCCAGCTGCGGCAAGGTTTGCCAAAGCCGGCACCACATGATGTTGGCTTGAAATAAACGTGAATCACATACTTCTGAACAAGGGCTGGATTTGACAGCCATGAAAGATTGACATCTTCCGTATTTCATGTGCAAAAATGGACGTAGCTAATGGCAGACTTTTCCCATATGGCACCCTTCTTGGTTTTATTACAGAAGAGAAGCTCTCTGGTGTCCTTGTAGCCATCCTTTCTACGATCAAAAGACCAAGGTGATGAGCTTCCTGCACTCATGGACGCTTCCTGCACTCCTGCATTGTTTCCCCATAAGTGGTATGTATGTTCAAAAGCATCCCTAGGGGTGTGGGGCACTAAATTTTGCAAGGTGCCTTACCTTGCCATATAAATGGCTCTCTCTCCATTGTAGCTATTCCAGATGGCAGAAGCAACGACGAAGAGATGCCTCTACATTGTGTTTGCAGCCCCCTCTAAAGGGGCTACTGTGTTCGTTATTCTTACAATGGGAATCTGCCTCACTGTGTGTGAGTGATCTCTACCCCCACTACAGTGACTTAGAACTTCAACTGTCTCTTTACAATGAGAGAGATGCCCCTTCACAATGCCTCTTGGGCAGCCTGATCCTATTGAGCCTTAGCCAGCACCACTGGTGGGGAGGCCTGCATTGCCCCATCGATGCTACAGCGGGAGCCCCAGTCGCTAGCAGACAACAGGTAAGTAGCAGGTGGCTCAAGGTGTGGGGAGGGTGGCAGGAGGGCAGGGAGGAGGTGCTTCTGGCTGGAAGGAGGGTGGAGAGATGGTGGAATGTGGGAGACAGGCCCAGGAGCTGGGTGGGATTGGTGGAGGCCTCCTCCTCCGAATCCTATCCCCCTCCCAGGCTTGAAAGCCCAACATGGGGCTTCTTGAATCTGCGCCTGTGATTTAGCTGGCGCAGACTCGAGAAGCCCCATTGAACAGATTCAGGCTTTAGGACAAGTGGGACAAAGACAAGTGTCCCCTTACTCTGAGGAGACCTCTAGCCTGCTCAGATCCAATACAGGACCCAGCGTTTAGTGCCTGCTCCTCCTGTCTGGATAAGATTGGGCTCTTAGAAGCCTTTCTGAATGCGGTGACAATGGTCTATTTGATAAGCATTTCATAAGGTTATAGCTGAGGATCATTGGGGGTCAGGGCTAGAACTCTGGACCCATGTGGTGCTGCCCTCATGTGGTGAGCCACAGGACCCAAACGCCTGAGTGTTCCTTGAGTATTGAAGTGGCTTCCTTTAACCTGGAAGGCTACACATGCATTCACTTTTCCTGGGCAACTGCAGGATCTGCTATGTTTGACTTCTGGCTTGCACTCAGGACCTGCCTTTGGCCAAGCACTGACCTTTGCCATGTGGAGTCTGTTTTCAGTAGCATTACTGGAATGAGTGTAAGAATGTCTTTCAGCTCAGGGTCACGATGGAAAGAATGGGAAACACCACCAGGTTGGATGGGTGGAACTGTTCTGAGAAGGACATATTTTCTCCATGTGGGCTTTTATCCCCTATATAGACCTTGCAATTATCTTGGTTTGGGGACCTATACGAACTGTGCATTATAATCTGTGGTCTTGAACAGGTCACTTGTCTCCATCTAATCCAGCACTAATTCCAACTGTGTCTAGCCTCATGCTTCTGAGAAAGTTGGTGAGCAGTCCTCCTCTGTTGTTTGACTAAAGCCTGTGTATTCATAGGTACACTCCCTCTGAACATGAAGGCTCTAGTTAGCTGTCAGGGTAAGAGGAGGGGCTTTTTATGGGCAGTAGGGTGAGGCCGTTAGGATCACCTTTGTGTGAGGGAGCTGGTGTGGTCAGAGTGCCTTTTGAAACCTCAGCCATAACTGGAGATAGGATCAAGGAAAACACATGTCTGAACACGTGTCTGAACATTTCCTAAGGCAGTTCTCAGTTCTCTCTTAATCACATCTAGATTAAGATGTGCCTGTATCAGTGGTACACATATTAAGAAAAGATGGTCTGAGACATAAGTAAGTAAGTAAGTAAGTAAGTAAGTAAGTAAGTAAGTAAGTAA
>JAJKFI010000054.1:3171083-3199505 GCA_029204185.1 Lerista edwardsae | reverse complement strand
TAAGTAAGTAAGTAAGTAAGTAAGTAAGTAAGTAAGTAAGTAAGTAAGTAAGTAAGTATTTCTCTATGTGTAGGAGCCTTCAAAAGCAGATCTGGTTGGAGACAGTAATAATTTTGAAGCACTAAAGTGGAAGGTTGTCCATACACACACTGTTCTTTGCTTAGTCAAACAAGACAATGGGAGTGGGTGGGTGGGTGGTTCTGACTGTGCATCCCTGGGCAACAATGCCTCTATTATTTCATCTTCAAAGAGCAGAGAAGCACATTTTTCTTTTGGCATTTTAATAACGGCAAAAACCCAGAAATCACACAACAATCTGGTGAGTGGGGTAAGGATGGCAGAGAAAGTGGGAGTAGAGCAGGTGAACTAGGGTAGAACTAGAGGCTTGTCAACGGATGCATTAAAACATGCCCCACACACAGAGGGGGAGTGGATGTGAGAGAAAGAGAATATGAACCCTTTCTGAAATACATGAAAGGGTTCTGGTGACGCCATAAACCATTTGCTCTTTGCTCTCCAGGTTTATGATGATGTCACCACGATTTCCTTGAAATGGGGCATTTTTATCTCTCAGTCTTCACATTCAGCCATAATTTATTTGATAATGTATCTGGACACAACTGAGGAACAGTTAATCAGTACATAAGTAAAGTCTAGGGTGGGAGACATGCTTCAGACAGGCTCTTCCTTGCCCTGAAATTCATAGTCAAATGGGACATTTTTCGAAATCTGTGAACATTCCGATCAAGAGACAATATAGAACAACAGACACAGCAGACAAGATTAATTGTTGAGCAGCCACTTTATTGTTCCAGTGCACTATGCAACATTTTAATTGAAAGGTACAGCAGCTAATGCATCAGCTGAATGCAGTACAGTTTCATATCAGAGGTAATAATGTTTGACATTTTGATTTTCTTCTTCCAGATTTACATAATGGGGAAGATTGTAGTGCAAAAAACATTGCTGCTGTAAGTACAGTTTTGCTGGCAACTTTTCATTTGAAAACAATGTGGCAAAATTGATCCATGTTTAGAATGTGCAGAATTCTTAACATGAGATGCACAAAGGGAAATGGTTTCTTTTGTCTGACGCTAAAGGGTAAGAGGTCTGCTGGAGAAGAAATCTCAGCTCTCTCGTCTTTAGTATCTCTTCTATTCATCTGCCTGCAGTGTTGATATAACATCCCTCTGACCTTGTGCAATTCTTGATTTGTGATAGGCTGCTGCAGAAGCTGGTGTGTATCTCAGAGTGAAATCTAGAGCACGCTATCAGCAGGGAGTGTAGCAAAACCTAGGTGGCGCTTCGGCTGGCACAAGTCTCCTGTGCCAACCCAGTTAATCAGCATGTTCCCATTTCCTCATTTGCAATGACTCAGGATGTGTGCTGACCTCTCCATGCTGCTTTCTGGGCCTTCAGCACTAAGGTAAGGCTGGCTAAGGAAGGCTAGTGTGTGGGGTGGGGTGGGGAGGGTGGAGAGAGGGCGGAACAAGGGCAGCCTGGCCCAGGGAGGAGGGTGGGACCCGCCTCACCAACCTAAGCCAGATCCAACCCCCCTTCCCTGGCCTGATTGGCCTTCCCCGGCACAAATCCAAGTAGTCCTGTCGGGGTGGCTGCCATGCAATGCAAAGGGAATTAATTCCTCTTAACCTGTGTTGTGCTGCAACCAGTGCCAACCAGTGCCACTGGCCTACAGGGCAGGCCAGTGTGGGTTAGGATTAGGCTGCCATGCAGCAAATCCTAGGCTTGGCTATAAGGGCCACATTAATTTATGCACTGATGAAGTTACCACATTAGTAAAGAAGGGTATTTATCAACAAGAAAAAAAAGCCCTAGCAAATGTGATCTTTCAAATGTGAATTTATTTTGATCATAAGGGAACCCTGATCAAAGGGATCAATGTGCTTGAAAATTAGGGCAGTATCTAGGGGCTATAGGCATGCACATCATTCAGTGAATGCATGAAGTGATCATCTGCACATGTGAAATGATTGACATAGATCAACAAGAGATGGAATTTGAACATCACCTGTCATTACAGTATTTTTTAGCAGCATGTTCCCATTTCCTCCAGTTACCTGGGACAGCAGTACTACTTAGGCCCTTCAAAGTCCACCAGGCAAGTTGCCTCTACCAATTGCAACAAGGTAGTGGATCTTCTGCATGGTCATACTGTGCATGCTGCTTTCTTCCACAAATACTTCTAAATAAAACAAATTTGGCACTGTTATGTTTCCAACTCTCTCTCCTCCAAAGAACCCAAGTATTAGCTCTGATACATGGAGATGAGATCTGAGTCAAACTAACACCTTATTGGTTCCCTGCTGTGTCACAACAATGCCCTACATACAGTCCCTACACACCACCTAAAATGGTACAGCCCAGACACAGGTTAATCAGTTCAAAGACAGAATGAGACATGAGACTAAAGAGAAAGAATTTGCTGAAAGTGCTTTGAGAGAGGCAACCCTTTCTGCACTTACTTGTGGTTAAATTATATATTTTTTCCTAGGTTTTGAAGTGGTACCAAACAACAACAACAACAACAAAAAACAAACAAACAGCCACACCTGTTTACCACAGGCAAAAGATGGATGTGTACAGCAAAAACTGCAACTCCTCTTTTAAAATATTTTAAAGCTTTTGAGAAAAAATTAACTTATCTGTCTCCTGTGTTGCTTGGAAATAACCCCATTGGACTCTGGGAGATTTACTTCCAAACAAAATTGCATCTGTTGGGCTTCATGGCGCTGAGACTCATAATAAATATGTGAGTAAGCTGCTGTATTAGTAAAATCATTATTAATAGCATTTTAGTAGCAATGCTTTATTGTTCTTTCTGCATTCGTTCTTCCTCTAGTCCTGAGAGAAGCGTTAATAGTAACCCCATTTCTACAGATGGTGTAAACAAAACGAAAACTGGCAAGGAAGATGACTCAATTGAAACGCTAAAAAAAGCATTAAAAGAAGCCCTCAGCTTTGCTTTCTCACCAGAATTTGCTAAACCACATTTTATCTAAATACCTGACACAACAAAAACAATTATTTACGCATTACTACAAAGCCGCCCCCTCCTGTGGATGTGAAAACGCCGTTAAACCTGCGTCAAAGAGAGTCACAAATGTAGAAATTTCGCACTGTTTGTTTAATGAGCAAAAAACGGGATGTGTGAAGGTGATAAGACAGATCCTGGGTTAGAGTGACAAGGCGAGATTGTTTCTTTCTCACACTTGGAGGGGAAAGAGAGCTCAAGACATTGCTGTAATATCAGTGAGGAGTGGGGCCGGGCACCTCGAAGGTGGCTCCCCCAGCCCAGTGGTGCAAGAACATTCTGTTTCCCTGACATTTCTCTCCCCAGCTTTGTGGGAACTGTCAATTTGCGACAGAAACTTTTAATTGGTGCATGAGTGACGCAAAACTCCCGTTGCTTGCTCTTTCAACATCTGTTTTTGCTTCCCAGGCCCCTCCCCCCGCCTCTGATATCAAGTGTGCAGTGATATCTTGATGTCGCAAAGCCTTTCCAAATCCAACTTTTTGGAACCGCGTCAGCTAGAGCTCATTAAATTAACGTTAATGAAGTTAGAGCCGAGCAGGCAAAAAGTCTCCAGAATGAAAACGTCAGCATGCCTCCACCTCAGCCAAACACGGTTGCTATTTTTTGCTCCCCTTCCCCCCACCCCCGCTCTCTCAATCATGGCAAATGTAGTAGTAAAACAGCTAATTTGCAGCACAATCCTATTGTTCCTTTGAGTCGGTGCAGCCCTCCTTATGCGGGCTCCAAATGCTGCAAATGTGCCGTAAAGTACGCTTGTGACTATTCGGGACTGACGGTGTCAGCCCAAAGAACTGCGCAGGCCGGCCAGCACCACATCCGAAGGTGCAGAGCATAGGAGAGGGTGGCAGGAGAGCAGTTTGGAGGTTAGAAGGCGGTGTTTTTGAGGGGGGGGGAAGGGCAGAACAGGAGGCAGATCGGGCTGAAAAATGACTACACAAACTGTAGTTCACAAGAGTTGCATTTTTTAGCACAGAGATACAACCCTTCTTTCTAGAAACTGCTAGTTTTGTTTCTACCTACGAAAGAAATCTTGCCATTTTTGAACTGTGATGCACCCAGGGGCTTCAATGTGATGTTTGCGTACATGGAAGGACCTTGTAATATGGGTCCAACAAGTAGGTGCATGGCAATAAGTATGTGTGTGTGTGTGTGTGTGTGTGTGTGTGTGTATTATTTACTTGCTGTTGTTGATACATGATGCTCTCATTTTTGAAATGTTGCTTCTCTGAAAATTCCTAGCTATGCAAATCCCCTGGGCTCTCTTTATTACATCCCATTTCGTTGTAACTTTTGTAAAATAATGCATCTTCAGTCCAAATGTCTGCATAGCCCTTTAGGTGACTCAGAACCAACATCAGCCTCGCCTGCCCCCCCCCCCCCCCCCCAACCCCACAATGACGTGCTTAGTGTTTTTTTTCTTCACAAATGCCTCTTCCAGTCTCGGCATGACAGGATGAAACCTGAGTCATTTTCAAACAGCTAGCTGTGCTTTTCCAAGGTCATGTGCGGAAGTGTCCTTGGATGGAAGGTCTACTTTTAGAAGTAGATTACCTCAGAATGCCAGGTGCAGGGGAGTGGCAACGAGATGCATGGATCTAGTTGTCTTGTGTGCTCCCTGAAGCATCTGGTGGACCACTGTGAGATACAGGAAGCTGCCGATTCCCGACCTCCAAGTAAGGCCGCATGGCCTTACACGGAGGCCCTCACTTCTGCACGGGCTAAATAGCTAGCGCAGAAGTGAGTAGACCTTTTGCCTGCCCTGCGCCCTTACCATGGGGAAAGTAGACAAACGTCCCCTTTCCCCGTGGAGGCTCCCGCGGTTTCCTGACTGCCTGGCTACTGCTCTGCTCCTGGGCATTCAGGCAGTACAGGAATGGGCTCTTGTTTTGATTTTGTTGTATGTGGAGTCTTAAAAATGTTCCTGCTTGATGATGTCACTTCTGGCCATGATGTCACTTCCAGGTTAACGACAACACTTCTGGCAGGTCCCGATAGATTGCCATTCTAACAAGCGGGTCCTGGTGTTAAAAGGCTTGAGAATCACTGCAGTAAAGAAAAATGTACATAGCGTTCAATGTAGCCCTCTCAATGCAGCGTTCAGGGTCAATGTGATATCAGCACCTAGCAGACCAACTCGCTTCTTGTGGCCTCTCTTCTACTTGCACATTTTGAACATTCCTCACTCTCAATGACCATGCAACAGAATTCAAAACAGCTGCCGCAGCTACACTTCTGCCTTCTAAGCAGCTACAAATGGCACAGAAGACCTGATGGGGGAAAAAAAACCACAGTGAAATTCTTGAGGAACAGAACAGTGGGGCAGCACCTGCCAGAAACATGGGGTGGACGTTGTTCTCATTATGTCGCTCTGCAACAGCCTGCCTTGGGAGCCACACTTCCATGTATGTTCCCAGCCTTGGTTGGACATCTTGTGAGTGAAAACAAATTATGGTTGTTACTCCTCGAGAGAGAGCGAGAGAGAGAGCGAGCGAGCGAGAACGAGCGAGCGAGAGACAGCGAGCGAGAGAGAGCAAAATGTACGGAGTCAAAACCAGAAAAAGGGAGGAAAAGTTTGAAGAGGAATATCTCTAACCAGCTCATTTGCAATCCAACAAAATCAAACTGTAGGGGGAAAATCCTCAGCAGATTTGTACAGCACAGCAATAGCCTTTATGCTTGGAAATTTATGGGCCATGGACAGTTTATAAGAAACGATGTAGTTCATCAGAGAGCCAAACTGATGGAACACATGGGAGCATTCTGCACAGGAAGTTGAGTTTTGGAATAATACTTACTTTGATAGAGTTGTTTTGTTAGCTAAGTAAAACAGTAGGGAAGCCAATGGCCACTTAGGCTTCAAACATAAATATATATTTATAAGTCACCCAGCTGCTTAATTGAGATCCCTAATGTTTTCACAAAGTAAATCTTATCCCAAAAACAATAACACCAGAAAACAGCAGCAATGGCCAAGACCTGCTCCAGGCTGGATTAATCAGCCAGCAGGAGTGAGGCTGTGATGGAATGCGACTTACGGGCCAGATTCTGACCATGGTATGGAACCCAGTTGCCAGTTTAATTGGTGATGCTCTTGCAAAGAAAACCTTATAGGATGCAGTCGTAGAATTTGTGGTACCAACTTACAAGCTTATGTCATTTATACCACAAAAGGTTGCAATCCTATCCAACTTTCCAGCGCTGATGCAGCCACAATGTAGCCCAGAGGTAAGGGAACAAACATTCCCTTCCCCTGAGAAAGCCTGCATCAGCATTGGAAGGTTGGATAGGATTGGGCCCAATGTTGTCTTGGGTTATACTTTGGGTTATTTGCTTACATTAGGATCACAAAGAATTATCCAAGTAAACTATGGCTGGGACCCCAAAGGAAACATGCCTTCACTTACAAGGTCTTCTGAACCCACAAAGAGGTTTGGAAAATTTTAATTTTACACTAGAACCCTTTAAGCCCAACCCTAGCCAACTTTCCAGCGCAGATGAGGCTGTGCCAATGGGGCAGGCACTGCATCCTGCTGTGGGGGGACAGTCACAGAGGCCTCCTCAAGGTAAGGGAACCATTGTTCCCTTACCTTAGGGGTGCATTGCAGCTACATCAGAACTGGAAAGTTGGATAGGATTGGGCCAGCGATGGGATCTACAAATGAACAAGTAAAGGGGAACGCTGGGTGGGACGTAGGCGGGACTTCCGCTTGAGTGGCAGCCTGTCCGTAACGTTCCGCGGCTGCCCTGGCCTCGGGGGGGGCTCCTGCTCGCCGCGGGGGACTGGTGAGGGTCGCGCTGGGTGCCTGGGCGAGCAGCGGGGGGGGCGCTAACCGGGGGCAGCCCCCCCGAGGCTAGGACAGTTGCGGAACGCTACGGAAGGGCAGCCAATCATGCGGAAGCCCCGCGTAAGTCCTGCCCAGCATTCCCCTTGTTCATTTGTAGATCCCATTGCTGGATTGGGCCCTTTGTGAGAAACCAGATGCTGGTTTTGGGAGCAGATTTGAGGGAGCTTCAAAAGACTGATGTGGAGAAGGACCCTTCACCTTGAAAAGCTTCACATGCAAGCAGAAGTCTAATCTCGGCCTTTTGGATCCTGACTGATGAATTTGCCAAGTCAGCCATTTTGGGATTTCAAGCATTGTTTGCAATTCTGACAAAATTAAACGCAAACAAAGGAAAAGCCCTTCAAAGTTTTAGCATTCAGGTGTTGACATACATATGAATGGCAGGGGTGATGTCAGATTGCCCACTGGGCCACATCTGTGATTCATAGAGGTGAGTTTGTTGGAATTGTAGCAATAAATTTTTGAAGCTGTAGTGCACAAAGGAATGAATGCCTGGTTCCTTTGGTTGCTGTTTTTGAAATGTTTCACATGCCTAACCAGTAGAATCATATTATGGCATAGATTAGATAAAGAACTCAAGTGACAAAATGTGAATGAAAAAGGGAAATGAAGTCAATGGGATAAAGTTCTCAAGGACAAATGAAAATTCAGTGTTCTAGCTCAAGGTGGAAGTACCCAAATCTGATACATGAATGTGAAGCTAGCCATTTGCACCAGTTCTATTTTCAACAGATGTAATCCAGAAACATTTGTAGGCACCAGCAGAGGAAGAAAAAGGCATTTTAATGTTCAAGATAAAAAACGTAGTGAGTTTTGGGTACTGTATGAAATGCACTTCTCTATAGGAAAAGTACCATGAAGAATCCCATTGTGGCCTGTTTTCATGTTGGATTGTTAGGCTTGTCTTGTCCCTGTTGTCTTGTTCCAATCTGGCACGTTTCGTGTTTCACTTGAAAAAGAACCTTTAATTTAATTCTTCCTCGAAATAAAATTATGAAAGCCTTTTACTCTTTACAAATAGAAAAGATACATTTTGGGGTCTCTTCCAAATCTGAGCTTTGTTTACAAAGGGAAAAAAATACAATTTCCCTTGATGCTTCCAAACCTTCTCACATGGAGGTTAAACAGGAGGTGGCTCATTAAATTTGAGCAGAGAACTGGAAAATGAGATTTCATACTCCTGGGATGGGAGAGCTGGCATGTTTGGGGTTTCGCAAAACCTTTTAAAGGTATTTGGCAAGTTGCATGTATGGTTCATGAAATATTGTGGAGCTTAAGTGAAAATATTATTCCAAATACTCTCCAACTGGAGTTAATTGGGTTTATCTAAGTCAAAGGGTAGATTTCATGATAGTAAGCTCACAGGTCCCCCCCCCCCCAAAAAAAAAAACAGGGACGAAAAGGGAAGACCTTCTTAGGTAGGGTTACCAGATACAGACTGGGACAGGTCATGGAAGGGTTTCAAAAGCTGCACCTGCCCAGATACCCTCTTCTGTACAATGGTTAAAGGTATAGGTTTATCCCAATTTGTGTCTGGTAACCCTATTCTAAGGTGATGGAGGTGAGAGAGGCAGGTTGCTCATCTCATCCACTTTGGAACTATGGATAAAATTGTTTCCCTTTCATTTAGTTTTGAAGCTTGGCTGTGGTCTATTTTGATCAAAAAGGAAAACCTTTATCTAAGAGACACAGGCCTCTTACAAAAGACTCAGGCTACAATCCAACCCAGATGTAACTGGCTCAATTCAATACCCTTAAATGCACTCAACAGCCTTCAACGGCCTTAAACTTTGCATTGGATTGTGGCCACAATGCACTCTACATACCATTTTACTCCAAGGGAATTATTTTTTGAAAAATTCCAGAAGATGAGGCATATATGTGGAAGACATTTGGGTGGAACTGAAAATCCATATGGCTTTTATAGAAAAGGCCCATGAACAAAAGACAGTAGGAATCTAACATCCCGCTCAATATATCTTGTCTTGGAAAAGCCACCCAGAGTTTGAATTCCAAGGTAATATTTTCCACGTGTCAGTAGTGGATGCAAAACAAAAGAAAACTTGCTGGCCTTCATAGAAGCAGGAAAGGGGGAAGAGCCGGCTGCTGCTCCTGTACAGCACAATGGGTACTTGGCCATTCTCAGGGTCTTTCCGTATCTTTTGTGGAAGACCTTTCATGCTATTTACTTTCTTCCATTCCTAAGCAGGTCCTGGGGGACTTTGTTGGACAAAGTTTCCAATGCTTCCTTTATCAGACTCTAGTCTACAAAAGCTTAGACTGCAATAAATGTGTAGTCTTTAAGGCTGCAATCCTTAAAGACTTACCTGGGAGTAAGCATTTACCTGGGAGTAAGTCCCATTGAACTCCATAGGACCTACTTCTGAGTAGACAGCCATTGGCCTGTACTATAGGACTCTCTGTTCTTTAGGGTGCAATCCTAACCCGGAGTTAGGCCAGCTCAAGTTAGGCCAGCAAAATTTGGCTGGCCAAGGAACACTATAAAGTATATTTGGACCACTCTCAGAGTCAGCGAGGGCAGCGCACAGACGTGCATCCTCCTCCCTGACTCCCAGTGTAGTCCAAATGCACTTTACGGTGGCCCTTATGTCAGCCAAACTTTGCTGGCCTAACTTGTGCCAGCCTAACTCCAGGTTAGGATTGCATTCTCAGTCAAAAAAATTATTCATTATTATTATGAATCAGAATATTATATACTGTACTGCTTTTCAACAATTCAAATGGAATGTCTTTTACAGATGAATGTAAGTTTGTAACCATTCTAGTTACCTGCTCTGTGGCACCTTCAGCAAAAATTATACTGCTAACAAATGTGGTAAGATGAAAGTAAATTTCAAATGGACTTAAGCCAGTGGTGTTATTCTACCGGAACGCTGGGCGGGACATCCGGGTGATTGACAGCCCGCCCGTCACGTTCTGCAGCGTTACGCCATTTGCGTAACGTACGCAAGCGGCGTAATTGGTTATTATATGCAAATGGCGTAATGCTGCGGAACGCGACGGACGGGCTGTCGATCACCCGGATGTCCCGCCCAGCGTTCCGGTAGAATAACACCACGGACTTAAGCTCTATTGAATGCAAAGATTCAGATTGTGCAGTTGGGAATATACTTCGATGGTGACCTCAATTTCTTCAACTGTGCAGATTAAAAAAACCCATTAAACAAACAAAACCCACCTTATTGCCAAAAGCAGAGAATCTGAATAGTGACAAAGTCAGTGCGCAAGTCTTTCCTGAATAGGATGAATCCTGATTCAAACAGGATTAAGACCTCCTGTATCTTAGGCAGAATGCCAAATGCAATCCCCTTGCCTAGTGATATGCCAGCACCTGCTCCTCCAACACTGTGGCCCACTGCCTGGCCCTGGATTTGACATACAGTTTGCAGGAAAGTAACACCAAGCACATCTAGCCTTAAGAGTTGTATGTTTCAGGGGCACCACACAGTTTACGAATATAGTTTATGTACTTGGAAACAACTTACACTGAAATAGATGAGCTTGCCTTATTGAATGCTTCAGGTCTCTAGATTCACATCTGGAAAAATGTATAAACAGTTTCAGCTAGTATTTGTCTCTGATATATTTCAACTGAGAATTGGAGGAAGAAGCAGGCAACTTTCCACGAGATTCTGTTGACGGATGCAAGAACAGAGCTCTTCAACAGAATTCATTGGGGAGTTGAAGTTTTCAATCTTATACAGATTTGCCTGGGAGTAAGCCCCATTTAACTCAGTGGAGTTATTTCAGGGTAGCTATGTGTAGAATTGCACTGGAAATATGTTAGTTGTTCAGACAGTGATGGATTGAAGCTTTGATTACAATTTACACTGACATGGACAAGGTGGACTCTGGCCCATGAAAATTTATGGGACAAAAGTAGGGCTTCCTTGGTAGTGACACATATTCTATGCCGTAGCCTCCACGTTGGTTTCACCGCCAGGGCAATGTCAGTGAGGGAGAGGAGTGGTTTGCATGGCAAGGTAAGGTGCCACGCAAATCTTAACGTCCTGCCCCCCTCTCGGGATGTTACTGGTTCTATGGAATTCCCTTTCCTTTGAGTAAGAACATAAGAAGAGCTCTGCTGAATCAGGCCAAAGGCCCATCTCACAGTGGCCCACTAGATGCCTCAGGAAGCACACAAGACAACAAGATGCCTGCATCCTGTTGCCACTCCCTTGCACCTGCCATTCTGAAGTAGCCAACTTCTAATGTAAGGAGGTTGCCCAACCCATCATGGCCTATAGTAGCCCACAATGGACTTTTCCTCCAGAAATCTGTCCAGTCCCCTTTTAAAGGCACCTAGGCCAGAAACCATCACCACCTCTTGTGGCAAGAAATTCTACAGATTAATTACGTGCTGGATAAAAAAATATATATTTCCTTTCATCTGTTCTAATTCAGATGTGTTTATCTGCCAACACTCAATTTTAGAGGATATCCCTGGTTTTGGGGTTGTGGGAGAGGGAAAAGAACATCCCATTATCTACTCTATCCATCTCATGCATAATTTTGTACATCTCAATCATGTCTTTCCTCAGACTGAAGATCCCCAATCGCTGTAGCATTTCCTCATAAGGGTGCCCCAGCCCTCCAATCATTTTAGTCGTTCTCCTCAGCACCTTTCCTAGTCCCACTATGTTCTTTCTGAGATGTAGCGACCAGAACTGTAAGCAGTACTCCAGTTGTGGCCTTACCATTGATTTATACAACGGCATAATGATATTGGCTGTTTTATTCTCAACCCCCTTTTTAATTATCCCAAGCAAGGAATCTCTGGGTCACAGAGGGCGCACTCTTAATCTGGAGTTAGGCCGGCATGGTTAGGCCAGCAAAGTCTAGCTGGCACAAGGGACACCCTCAAGTATGTTTGGACCACAGAGTCAGAGAGGCCAGCACACACACACATGCCATTATCCCTGACTCTGAGAATGGTCCCAACACACTTTACAGTGGCCCTTGTACCAGCCAAATGTTGCTAGCCTAACTGTGCTGGCCTAACTCCAAGTTAGGAGTGTGCCCTCATAGATCCAATATGAGTGGTTCAATAAGATCCAATAAGAGTGCTCCAATATGAATGCAATAATTTAAGTAATATTGAACGGCACAGGGGAGCAGTAGGGGGGATACCTCCAAAGTTTATACCTTTCAGGATGCCATGCCACTTACAGATAAATCCTAGATTGTGCTTGGCCTGGCCTGGCACAACTTTCCTGTGCAGGCCCAGGAGTGTCACAAATGTGTTGTAATGATGTGTGCTGGCTCAGTGGGGCTGGTTCCAGGCCCCGCGCCACCCGGAGCAGGAAAGGAAGTGCCAATTGAGTTTGGCTGGTGTGGGGGGAGGGAGTTGAGGAGGGTAGGGGGAGGGTGAAGGCATCTTGTTGTCTTGTGTGCTCCCTGAGGCATCTGGTGGGCCATTGTGAGATACAGGAAACTGGACTAGATGGGCCTTTGGCCTGATCCGGAATGGCTCTTGTTATGTTCTTAAGGCAGAGGGAGGGTGGGTTTGTGGATGGATGGACTGGCCCAGGGAGGGGAGTGGGACTGACCTCCGGCATGTAGGCCTGATCCTAACCCCAATCCCTGGCCCCATTGGCCCTACATGGCCCTCTTGGAGTTGTGTCAATGATTTAGCTGGCACAGATCTGAGTAGCTCATAGGGGTGGCTGAGGCTTTCCTCGGGGTAAGGGGACATAAGTCTGAGTGATACCAAGGCTGCCTCCTAACCTGGGCTGGATAAGGCGCAGGCCAGTTGATCTGACTATTTCAGCCCCTGTTAGGATTAAGCCCTTAGGGATGCTTCAGTCATAGTGAATGTCCTACACAGTAGCACTTTGAGTAAGAACAAGCATGAGCTTTGCATGTACTTCAACATGTGGATGATAGTCTACATCTGTTTCACTATGTGCTGCGTTCACATGCTGGCAAGCCACAGTCAACTGCAATTTCCCGATACATGTACATGCCGTGAAACAGATGTGTGTTTAAACTGTACTTGCGTTTGCATGCTTTTTGAACTAAGTAGTGATATTCATGTAGATAATTTGTCACATTTGTAGTGGCCCTTAGAAGTGAAGTAACCAAGCAAATTTGTTTGATCAAACTTTTCCCAGTCATTATGTACACTGGAATCCACATTAAAGCTTTTAACCATTACATACACCACTGAGTCAAAGCTATTGTTAACCTAGGTGATGGATTACAATCGAGAATGTTAATGTTATTTAAAGGAACACTTTTAATGTATGTTGCTGTAGTGTAAACAAGGTCATCAACATTAAATGGGATGTCAATGACCTACAAAGATCAGAAAGTAAACAAAAGTTCTTAAAATAAGCATGTAACTTGAACACCCCTGGGATTGTCGCATATCAAAGGGATTGTTTATATGAAGTAAAGAGAAAATTACTTACTGGTAACGTTGTTTGTCATAAGTCTACATCTAGGCCTATCTGACCACAGAAATCCATCACGATGAACAATGGTATGTCTATTCCTTAGAGGAGGTTGGAGGAATAAGAATCTTATTCACTGCGTCCAAAAACATTATATAATAATTATATTATGCTCCTAAGGCCAATTGATTTCTGTGGCTAGTCCAAACAATTGTCATTTGGTTCTAGTCCAAACAATTGTCATTTGGTTCTATTGTAAAGGAATCAACTTGTTTCCTTCCAAGAATACACCAAGTCCAAAAAAGGTGTATATTGACAAAAGCATTTTGACAACAAATTTGTGAGCTATAAACACATTCTTCAAAAGGCTACTCTAACATTACTTCTCTCCTTTTTCATTTAAAAGGCATATGAAGAGGGGTTGTCAGAAAATAGCTGATGGCTTGTATTTTCGTAATAGTACAAAGCTAAGATGTGAGAGTGACATTGTGTAAAACTGCCTGGACATTCCCAAGAGTTCACATATCGGGTTCCATAGCATTCCATGATTGTATGTTTTGTTTATGTCTTTAGACATTTGTCTTTGGTGTTCAAACATATTGAAAAATGACATAAGCAATAAGCTCTTCAATGAACAATAGCTTCACCGATATGTTCAGGCTTGCTCTTGAAAGTTTAAGGATTACAATTTTTGGCTAAGATCTTCAAATAATTTAGGAGAGGCATCTTCAGAAGGTGTCTCAACTGGCTTATGCCCTCAACACCAGCCTTAGAATCTGAACTCAAAATAACACACCGATATATTCCATTTTCTGAACTGGAATTTACTTTTTAAGGCAAAATATGGAGGTTGCTGAAGGGAGGAAAAAAATCACAACAATTCATGGTAAGGCGTTCAATGCTGCACAGCACCATTAGTTTGTAGGCTGATTGCTGCAATTTACTTGCATATGAAAAATAAAGTTTGGGATTCTTAAGTCACATTTTTTGGGGTGGAATGTACTTTTTAGCTAATTGAAAAAAATCTTGAGTACTTTCAATGAAGCATGATGTAAAAGATAACATCAATATAAAACTAGTACTAAGTTTTTTAAAAATGTTAATTGCTCAATACTTTCATGATGGCGGATTGACAGCACAATCCTATGCATGTCTACTCAGAAGTAAGTGCCACTGGAGTCAATTGGACTTACTCCCAGGAAAGTGTGTATAGGATTGCAGCCTGAATTATACCTGGAGGTGGGAGAAAATGGTGGTAACGAAATAAAAACACATAACACTGTTTTCTGCACTTTATGTTAAAAAAAATCCAAAAACAAATATGCAAAAATATGCACCCCTCCACATTTTATTCAATTTTAATTTTTTATTTAATGCAGCATTCACAAGTATGACTGTGGCTTCATCTACTGACACTTTGGGTGCAATCCTAACCTGGAGTTAGGCTGGCACAGTTAGGTCAGCAAAGTTTGGCCAGCATAAGGGACACCGTAAAGTATGTTTGGACTGCTCTCAGAAACAGAGGCCATCTTCCCTGATTCCAAGAGTGGTCCAAATGCGCTTTACGGTGGCCCTTGTGCCAGCCAAACGTTGCTGGCCTAACTCCAGGTTAGGATTGCATCCTATATCACCTACCTAATACATTTTAGAGTGAATTTAATTTATAATTAAAATGTAAATTTTGAATCCAAACACATACCACCACTTTCTGTACTTTCACTGTAGGAAAATACAGAAATCCACACACACACAAAAACACCAAAATGTTTTCTCACACCTCTAATTATACCTAGTTAATGCACATGCATGCTTTTTGACATGCTTAAATCCCCAAAAGTATCAATTAATGTTTAGAGCATCGATAGCAGGGATTTCACTTTGCTTTTGTCGATGTGCTCTTTTCTTTTATACTGTGATATATTCCATGGGGTTGCTCATTATAATTGCAACAGAGCTGGGATAAACCTAAAGTTGTTGTTGTTTTTTTTAAAATGAGGGTAGCATGGGCGGGTCACCCATGGAGGTGATGAAATTGACCCATGGGAAGAAGAGGTATTTAATCTCCCATTGCTGATAGGTTAAGTGTATCTTTGAGTTGGATAAGGAGCCAGCCATGAGGGGAGGTTTTCTGCCCAAGATAAATGAGTTCCCTTCCTCCACAAGGCCATTCCCTTGGCTACCTGATTTCTTTATGACATCCTGGCAGCCACTTTAGTTTGTCTCTCACTGTGAGACAGTCAGCACCACACTCCTAGCACTGCAGGAAAAATAAACTCATCCAAACCAAGTAAAACACTTGGAAAAACATTGTCATGAATTGTGGTTCACTTGAAAGTTACGTATAAATACTTTTTTTTTTATTCGGTAGAGGAGGCAAGCCGCGTGGAGACAGGCTCTCTTTATTCCAGTTCCTTTGAATGTCTTCAGGGGATGCAGACTTGGAAAAGGCATAGAAATGTGGGAATAAAATGAGTGGAGTACAAGCGATGTGAATTTGACCATAGACAACGTGTTCTTGTCCATACAGAGGGTCAAAAATGGAGGGCGCAAGGCTTCTTGGAGCTCCAGAAAAAAATAATTTCCAAGTCAAAAGAGTGCCATGTGTAAAAATGTAAATGTCTCCCTCTCAAGTTCCACTTTGATTCCACAGAACACTTGATTGCACAATCCTAACCAACTTTCCAGCACCAGGATAAGGGCAATGCAGCCCTTATCTTGAGGAGGCTTCTGTGACTACCCCAAAACTGCAGGATGCAGCACGTCCTTGGCACAGCTATGTATGTCAGTGCTGGAAAGTTGGTTAGGCTTGTGCCCTGAGAGGCAGGTAAGAATTGACAGTAACAACCCCCCTCCTAGAAGTTACATTGGTACTTTCCTACAACTGACTGCAGACAGAATGACCTGATCCTTTTGCATGGCCTACCTGCAGACAAGCCCTTCAGTAATCTCAAGGTCCAGTGCCCTGCCTTATTGGTAGTATCGCCAGTTAGTCAAGAAACACATTTTAATATGGGATTGACAGTTTAGATGAAAAGTTGCGCTGATTACTAATAATGATTACAGGTGAGTGAAAAAGGTTTTATTTTTTCACAGATTTCAATGTTTTGCCAGCTTGGAAGTACAGAAAGCTGTGCTTTGTATTTTTATTCCAAGGGCATATTTTCATAAATTATAATTATAAATTATAATCATTTTAAAAGTGTACTAGGTGGGTGATATAGTGTCAGCAGATGCAGCCACAGGCATGCAGAGGTGCTAAGAAAATGGAGTTATTTTTTTCGCAGATTTTGTTTTGCTTTCTGTTTTACAAAAATGAGAAGTGCAGAAAGTGGTGTTATGCATTTTTATTATCACTAAAACCGTTATCTTTTAATAAGGATTAGTGAATATACAGGTATCTTGTTGTCTTGTGTGTTTCCTGAGGCATCTGGTGGGCCACTGTGAGATAGATGGGCCTTTGGCCTGATCCTTTTTTTTTATGTTCTTCTGTTGGTTTTCCAAAGACACATCAAAAGAGTTATAGTGCAGCCTGGAACAAAAGAACATAACACAAGAACCCTGCTGGATCAGCCCAAAAGCCCATCTAGCCCATCATCTTGTTTCTCAGCCCCAAAGACCATCTAGCCCATCATCTTGTTTCTCAGCCCCAAAGACCATCTAGCCCATCATCTTGTTTCTCACAGTGGCCTACCAGCTGCCTCTGGGAAGACCACATTAGTAGATGAAGACAACCCCCTGGTTGCTCCCCTACAATGAATTACAATGGATTTTAAAGGCTCAGTCCTATCCAACTTTCCAGCACCTATGCAGCCACAATGCAGCCCTGAGGTAATGGAACAAACATTCCCTTACCTTGAGGAAGCCTCCATGACTGCCCCCACCCCAAAGATTGCAGTGCAACACAAAGCACTCCTGATGGAAAGATCAGATTATCAGATAACCTCAAGCCTTGAAGATTTTCAAAAATCAGATAGCTGTTAATTGCTCTGCAAATAGCTGAGCTCCTGCAGTTTGCAAGCTTGTGTAAATATAGGGAGATAAACATCACCAGTGTTTTGTTTTCATTGTTCTGCCTTTCCTTCTCAGTTGCTGAAAGAGAAAGAAAATGCACATTAATGTCCTTCCAAAGCCTGAAATACAGATGTGCAAGGAAATGTAATCATTGACTGAATTTAACACAGACAGATGTACAAACAAGAAAAAGAGTTGGAAATATTAATCCCAGTGTAAGGGCATCTTTTAATATTGATCAAACAACCTACTTTCAATATTAGATCACACTAAGCAAACAAACACTATGGAGGGCTAATTGGACTGGACAAAGTCTGCATATATGTTTTTAGAAATGACTGCAACCACCTATTGAAGATGCACTTCGCCATTTTCTTGGAAGTATGAACATGGACCAAGTCTCAAAGTCTCTCCAAGGTGACTCTTTCACCATTGTTAGGCAGTAGGCAATCCATTTTGTGAATCTGTGAACAAACCAAAAATGTAGGTCTTAGGTTGCAATCTAAAAATATTTACCTGGGAGTAAGTCCCATTAAATAAGTAGACACGCATGGGATTGTACTATGTTGTGAAAAATAGAAATATATGTTAAAGAGCTCCCTGTGTGATATGACATACGAGAAAAAATTAAGCTAGACTATATTTGTGTTCAAATGACATCTGGGGAAGGAAGATGCATATTACACACACACACACACACACACACACACACACACACACACACACTCTAAAACAGGCTAAAGCAGTGATTTTCAAACTTTTTCATCACATGGAACACTGACAAAGCATAAAAAATGGTCAAGACCATCAGTTTTCTAATACCATCAGTTTTCTAACTGCATACCACACTGCCGGGGTGGATGGGTGGGACGACAACTAATAAATGACAACCCCCAAACTCCTGCAGCAAACTTGCGGACTTTTCACTGCACATAATGTGCCGCGGCACAGTGGTTGAATATTGCTGGGCTAGAAGGAAAAAGGTGGAATGAAGAACTTGATACCACTCCCCAATGCCACACTGTCACTAACCCTTCTTTCTCCTTGCATGCTGTCATGAAATCAGCTCATGTTTCTACCAGCAAAAGTTTCCTTCTCAACACCGTTGGTGTGAATTTTCTCATACAACAGAAGGGCCTAGGACATGTGTGACGCATGTGGCAACACGCTGAGTGTATGAGCCTGCTGATTGAAACCACTGAGAGATGCTTAGAGGTGTGCGCCTTTCTAGCTGCAGGTAGCTCAGCCCTGGATCATCCTTCACAAAGTGCGTTGAAGGGTCCCTTTAAAATTCCTTAATTGCTACGGATTGTTAGATTGCTGAATATGAAGGATGCTTTTCTAGAGAATGCAGCCTTTCATTCAGGAGCCGGAGTCTAACAAGCATGTCAGTCTGGATGTTATTCGCTTTGCGTACTGTGGGTTTTCATCAGTTTTCTCTATGACTGTCTCCTCCCGCCTCTGCCACAAAGAAAAACAGTTGTATTCCAGTAGCGGAGAAGTGATGTTGTGCTAATTAGTGCTACTAGACTCAAAGGTGTTAAGAGGTAGGAATCGAATCCTTGTTGCTTTCATTAACTGTTTCACTATGTGTATTTAATCAGAAATGTTTGGCTTATAACTACTCCATAAAAGTCACTGTAAACCAATGCATGCATAATATATTTTTTTCCCTGCAAACTGAATAAACCATTTAAAGGCTTAAAGTGCTATGCATGTTTTCATGAAATGTTTTTGGTATTCCTGTACAGGCATGCCCCAGTATCCACTGATTCGGTATTCACAATTTCAGTTATCCATAGATACCATGGATACTGGGACTCTTTTTAAAAGATTGGGGAACATTAAACAAATCTCTATTTTTTACCTTGTGGCAGCAAAACCACTGATGTTCCCCTATCTTTAAAAAGGCATCTCCAGTATCCGCAGTTTCAAGTATCCATGGACGTGTCCAGAACAGAATCCCAGTGGATACTGAGGCATGCCTGAAATCTTAAGTAGCATTGAAGTTGCAATCCTGTACACACCTACATGGGAGTTAGCCCTGTGGACTCTAGTGAGACTTGTTTCTGAGTAAATAAGAACAAATTGTACTGTGTTTTAAGTGCAAAATTGTCCTCTTTGGACTTTTCTGCATAAACCAAGGAAAGCAAGGCTCTGCTATCCTTTAGCTAGCAGCAACTTAATCCTATGCATATTTCTGGTGTTTCCCCTGCCAAGTAAACAAGGGGACGTGGTGGCGCTGCGGGTTAAACCGCTGTTGCTGAACTTGCTGACCGGAAGGTTGGGAGCTCGAGACTGCATGATGGAGTGAGCTCCCGTTGCTTTTCCCAGCTCTTGCCAAACCTAGCAGTAAAAAAAGCATGTAAAAATGTGAGTAGATAAATAGGTACCACTTTGGTAGGAAGATAACGGTGTTCCGTGCGCCTTGGCATATAGTCATACCGGCCACATGACCACGGAAACTTGTCCTCAGGACAAATGCTGGCTCTTCGGCTTAGAAACAAAGATGAGCACCGCCCCCTACAGTTGGTCACGACTAGACCATTCGGTCGTGGGGAAAACTTTACCTTAAGCATAGATAGGATTGCTGCTAGAGTGATGCTCCTGCAAGTATCTTTAAAGATCATTGCCCTGCTGTGACCTAGCAAGAAAGATCTGCATCTCAAACAGAGGTGTACCTAGAGGTGAATCATAGCACTAAGTTTTGCAATCAGCTGCTCCCCATCCTCTTCGGAGCCATGCCTAGTGGCTAGAGCAAAATGGAGGCTACATTGGCTCTGAATGGCTCTGAAGAGGAGGGGGCGTGACTGCTTGCAAAACTTGGTGCTGTGATCCCCCTCTAGGTACGTCAATAGCATCACATGAGGATTCCACACCAACTATTGATGCAAAGGCACATTTTGGATGCACATCTGCATTATGATGCCCATTGAGACCCCATTAAACTGCTTGAATGCACTCTTTAATGAGAATGTGAGTACATAATTTAATACAGGGCCACTGGTGGTTATATGCAAGCAGTACTGGATGGGGACCATAATATGTTGGTCTTGTGTAATAGATAAGTGTGTGGGGGGGATTAAAGAAGGGCGAGCCTGCTGCGGAATTTACCTCCTTGGGAAAAACACACCGAAGAAGGTATGTATTTCAGTACTGGAGAGAGAGAGCCCAAAGCCTGCGAATAAAAACTAAAAAATAAATATTAATACACAGCAAGAAACAATGGCTCTGGAACAACAATGGCTTAGACCAGTGGTTTTCAAACATTTTAGCACCAGGACCCACTTTCTAGAATGACAGTCTTTTTGGCTGGAAACGCCGTCATTGTGACGCCAGAGCCTGCTGCTTTCCTGAGAAGGCAGCAGTAAGTTGGGTTATTTCTCAGCCATTCTCCAATTGCAAAGTGAATCAGAAAGAAGCCTATTTAAAATCTCGACACATGCAAAATAACCACACAACCTTTCCCCTTCCCAGTCTTCTTATATTTTCAATGATGGCTGCCCTAAGTGCGATGCGACAAACCTGAAATTGGCTTGCTGCTGCTGCATGAGCTGCATTCTGCAGTTGGGGGGGGGGCAGTCAGGGAGGCCTCCTCAAGGTAAGGGCATGTTTGTTCCCTTGCCTTGGAATTGCATTGCCCTTACCTCGGTGCTGGAAAGTTAGTTAGGATTGAGCCCTAAATTCCATTCCACTGAAGACATGCAGTGGATTGCACTTAAATGAGTGAACTATTTTTGGACTTTTCCACTCTGATTTTCAAGCTTCTCTCTCTTTTGTTTGCCAGGTCCCCACATATCACCCTTTCCCCCCCCCCCCGGGCATTATGATGTTGACCAGACATAACCCAGATGGCAGACAGAGGAGGAAAATCCCTCTCCATCACTTGACTTCATGCACCCTTTTAAAGATAAAACCCAGGAACAATCCAGCTAAAAATAATCATTCCTTCGGTTTTTTAAAAAAAAGTCCCCAGGAAAAAAAAGATAAGCCCGCAGTCCTCAACACTTTTACTCATTAGTTAACAGAAACTCCCAGTTAAGGCTGCACAGTTTTGCTTGGAGGTACCTTCTCATGAAACCAATGGGGCTTATTTCCAAGTTAATGTGTTTAGGATCGGATTGTAAAAGAGTTTCGAGTTATAGCCAATATCTTTCATGAACAGATGAAATAACATCAGTGAAGAGTTCTAGGTTTCAGGATGCTTGTTAAAAATTTCACCTGAAAAAAAATCCAAGATCATTTCCTTCATTTGCTGCAAAATTATTTACGATTCATCAAAGCACAAATTAGTAAAAGATGCCACTATTAAGTTGCAGAAATGGATGTCAATCTAAAACAAGCCTTTACTGAGATCTTGGAAAGAAATGGCGTGTATTTTTATATTGGTATAGATAAAGGGGAATTGTTTTTTTCTTTAGTCCAGGGCCTTTTTCTTGACTTTCATTCAAAAGGTTATGTCTTTATGTTATGTACGTGTTATGTGCATGATGTGTTTGAAATAAATAAATATTTTTTTTAAGAAGAGTTCACACATGTTTACCTAAAATAGATACATACTTCCTACACTTGATGGTATACATGCATTTTTCTGTACCCATGAAAAAACTGTATGCAGGTATAATGTACAGGCATCCCCCCATATCCAAGGGAGATGTGTTCCAGGCTCCCCCCCCCCACAGATATGGAAATCTTGGATACACAAACCTTACCTCTGTGCCTCCTTGCAGCCATTGACTTTGATTCTAGTTTTACCGCTAACATGAAGTTTGGATGTTTCTTCATCCTTTTACTAGTTATAAGGATGAAGCTTATAGATAGACAAGCAGGCAGGAAGCCTGCATGCTACAGGAGATGAGCAGAAATTAATCCTGTTAAATTTCTTTGTGTGGTCTTGTATGGTGCAAATAACGGCACCTTCAAGGAAGTGTTCCTGGCTGAACTTAGAAGCAGTAAGAGGGCCCACAGCAGTGGTGAAGCTCTTGGACAAGGTCAGCTCAACTGAGTAACCAACCCAAGCAGTCCCTTGGGGTTGCCAATGGTGTAATGTGTCATCTGAGATGAGCACCTTGAGAACCCTATACACTGTGGCAGAAAGAGCTGGGACATAACTTTTAAGTCATGCACAGGTCTATGGACACACAATGGAGAGGTGAGCTTCAGCATCTTCTGCAACCTTGCTACTTCTTGGTTTAGGGGCAGCAAACAGCAGTTATGGTCTCAGGAAGGTAAGGGACAAGATACTGGAACATTTTGATGTTTTGACAGGCTGCTGCTGCTATGTTTTGAAGCAAGCAACAAGTAAATAATAATAATACTTGTATTTATATACCGCCTTTCTTAGGTCACCAGATTTCCCTAATGACTATAACTCAAGGCGGTTTACATAGGCAGACCTTTTTCAGAAACCCGAAGGTTTTTACAATTTTTACAGAAACGTTCTATCTTCTACCCACACATACAGATGGATCTTTCTGGATTTAGTCCTTCTTTCTGGCCACCTGTTTGTCTTCTTGCTGGCTGATAAGCGGCTTCCCTGCTCCCACCAGAGAAGCGGCTGACTTCGGCACAACTCCCCCTCACACAAGGCAGCCGAAGACAGCTCAGCCGTTAATCAGTCGCAATTTACAAGGTCTGTCGCTCACAGAGACTTCTGGTAGTCCTGAACTGGCGACCTTCAGATCTTCAGCTCTTAGCTTCAGGCAAATGGAGGCATTAACCCTCTCGACCAGTGGTGGGATTCAAATAAATTAACAACCGGTTCTATGTCCTTCAGGGCGGCCTTCAGGGCGGCCGCTGCCTTTCTTCCCTCTCCCAACCTAAAATTAACAACCGGTTCTGCAGAACTGGTGAGAACTAGCTGAATTTCACCACTGCTCTCGACTAAATCTTCTGCCCTACAGAAATCTTCTGCCCTTCTTCTTCTTCTACAAGTATGTGTAGATTCATTCAGTGCCTCATCTCGGAGGTTTGTGTGCACTTGTAGAATGATTTATTCATGTATGCTAAATGATTACATGCACCCTGGTATTGGTACTGAAAGAACTGGTCTTGTTCTAGCAACGGAATGCAACAAACAAAATAAAACAGACGCTGTCTTTCAGAAGTCATTCACTTTGGAATGCACCAACATGTTTGTTTGTTTATTGAAAACAAGTGTATGCTGCCTTTCCCAGGCTCAAAAGAGTCCTCAAACAATTTGAAATGATAATTAAAACAATCAGCAACAATAAAACATCACAACAAAACAACTCATTCAGCAGCCAGAAAATAATGGAAGGTAGTCAAGCCAGCCTCTACAATTCACCCCCAAAAGGTGGGTCTTTACAATCCTTTTTTTGCAGCAGCAATCAGTACCTGGAAATTGATGTTGAAAGAATGTAGACCCGTGTAGTTGGAGTGATAATATCTCTGATGTAGTATCTGCAATTAAATAGAGATAAATTGTTGAAGGTAGGAAATTTTCAGTGGAGATGTGTCATTATGGTGGAGTTGGGATTGACTTGTGGGTAGTGGGGTCTGCCTTGATCTGGCTTGGGCTTGATTGTCCTGTACTTCATTTATATATTTTTTTTCTGGTATCTTCTATATTTCCTACATTGTTCTTGTATTGATTTTATTTTTGGGCTGGTCTGTGGCAGCAATAAAGTTTTAAGTAAGCAACCCTTTCAGAAGACCAAAAAGGAGAAGTGAGCCCTGACCAGCTGGTCACTCCAAGAGACCTGAAGCAAGGGTAGGAAAGGTTCAATTCCTGGGATAGGTTTACCTCAGAAAGGGCCCAATCCTAGCCAACTTTCCAGTTCTGATGCAGGCATCAGATGCAGTTCTGATGCAGGCAATGGGGGGTGCGCTGCATCCTGTGGTAGGGGCAGCGGTGTTATGCTGCCGGAACGCTGGGCGGGACATCCGGGTGATCGACAGCCCGCCTGTTGCGTTCCGCAGCATTCCGCAGTTTGCGTAACGTGCGCAAGCGGCGTAATTGGTTACGCAAACGGCGTAACACTCCGGAACGCGACGGGTGGGCTGTTGATCACCCGGATGTCCCGCCCAGCATTCCGGCAGCATAACACCGCTGGGTAGGGGGCATTCACTGAGGCCTCCTCAAGGGAATGTTTGTTCCTTTACCTCAGGGCTGCATTGTGGCTGCATCAGCACTAGAAAGTTGGCTAGGGTTAGGCCCGAAATCTCCATACATGGAGCAGGGCCTGATCAGAAGATCCATAGTGTGGGGCTTTATAGCAGGAGTGATCTTGAAAGTATGCTCCAAGACAAGTAAGTTTCATTACCGCAGGTAAGTTTCATTACCTTCAGCTAGGCCCAAAAGAGCACAGGTAGTGAGAACCGATTCATCAGCAGGTGAGCAGCTGCATTCTGTACAGGCCACAGCCTCCAAGTCGTCTTCAAGAGCAGCTCTGTGTGGAGCATATTGCCGTGTGGTCAGCCATGGAATCTGAGCCATAAAGCTGTTCAACTGGGGCCTCTTAGACATCAGGAAATGTAATCCGACAAAGATCAAGAGGATCAAATAATTTCAGATTCAATTCAGTTTTATTTGGGCCTTAACTGATATGCATCTGGCTACTTGGGTTTAACATGTTCCGGAGTCAGCTGCCTGTCACATGATGGATGCTGTGTAGGTTCCATTTGCTCTGTAAACTGTCAGTCTGCTGTGGAATTCGTTGCTTTATTCTTGGTGGCAGTCGACTGTTGCTGTTCAGATTTCCATCGATTTTGACAGCAAGATTATGAGTCTGAACCAAGGGGGGGAGGGGGAGAGGAAAAAAAGCTCCTATATTTGTCATCTTTGCCAGTAGGACAAAACAAAGCCCAGATTTTTGGGTTACTTACTTGTGGGGTGAAGGGTGACGACGACTGTTTTAATGCACTTAGTGATACATTTAAACGTGTGATTTATGCGGCTTGACATTGCCTTTAATTTAGCTCATGTTACAAGTCAAGTAATTCAGCCCTTAATGAAGTGTGTTTCGCATGACATACTGAACATACGATCTGCCAGTTGCTGTTTTGAAGCAGGCCTAAGTTACGTTTGCCTTTGTCATGGAAAGTGGCCTGTCAGTTCATAAACTTAAAACGAGGCCTGCTGACCTGCCATGTTCCTTGAAGGATGTCATTGAAGTCCACGCGGGGCATTCATTACAATACTCTGTTGTTGTAAGAGGCTGAGAGGCAAGGGAGAAGTGCTCACTAGAGCACAGCTTGTTTGGTTTTTGCTCATTTTATAGAAGTCCCAGTGTTTTAAAAGGACCATTATTTCTGTGGCCAGCTGCTTTGGGTAGGAAGATGCAGTTTGCTGGGTGGTTGTTCCTGCAGCGAGAAGCTTCTCCAGTTGGTTCCTCCACTCTGCATCCTCCTTTTTTCTTGTGCAAGCTGCTCTTCTTGGGGGAAATCCAGGCCGCTGTGCACAGAGGCAGATCTAAGGGAGGGCAAAGCTCTAAGTGTTGCAAGAAGCCTTACTTTGCAGTGGAAATCACTCCTCCCCTGCACCATTTTAGCCAATCCTCACAGGGAAAAGCAACATCTTGGCGTTGCTTACTGGCTACAGCAGCAAGGGAGAGGAGGGATTTACATGACAGGGTGAGGCTTCTTGAAACACTCAGAGCTTTGCCCTCCCTGTAGATCTGCCTCTGGCTGTGCAACCACCCCTGCTGCCTGCCTGCCTGCAGCTGCTGTCTCAACCAAGCAAGGTAATACCTTCCCAGTGGTGTAGCTACAGTACTACGGTAAGTACTGCAGGCGCCACAATGCGCCATGTGAGCAGACCCTCCCTCTCGCCCTTATAGCCATTCTGGGTGGTGACAGCAACGTGCAGGTACTCGCCAAACTTAATGGTGTCCCTTGTGAATTGGCATTGCTGCCCAGAATGACTTCAATAGCAAGTGGTAGGGGCTGCTGACATGTCACATTGCAGCGCCTGCAGTATTAACTGCATCGCCTCCTTGTAGCAAGGCCTGTACTGTGAAGTACTCCCAGAGTTGACTTCGTCACCAGTTGAAAAGCATTGCACTGGAGGACTGGTGTATATTTTACTTACTTACTTCCAGCGTTTCTACCTGCCTTCCTCCCAGAAGCTGCCAAAGCAGCTTACAACAACAAATACAAAGTACAATTTTAAAAAATCACAATAAAACAAGTTACATTATAACCTAAAAATCCAGGAAACGTTAAAACCATTTTAAAATAACAACGAACACAACTACAATAAGATGCAAGTGTAGCAGCAAAGACTTTCTAAAAGAAGAACCAAGGCTGTAAAAGCCAGATGTCCTTGATTAAAAGGCTGGGAACTGAAGGCTGGTCTAAAAAGAAAAGTCTTCAGGCTCCACAGGAAAGTCTCCAGGGTGGGAATAATTTTCAGACTGAGAGGGAGGTGGTTCCATAGGGTTGGTGCCACCACTGAGAAGGCCCTATTTCTAGGGTCTTTGTTTGTATTTACCAGATACAAACTGGGACAGAGTGCCTATACCTTTAATCATTGCATAGAAGAGGGAATTTGGGCAGGTGCAGCTTTTGAAACCCTCCCATGATGAGTTTGTATGTAGTAACCTTACCTATTTCTTCCCTCCACCCCTTGCATCTCCCTGGGCAATGGCACTTGTAAGATAGCCCTCTCTGATGAGCTGAGGACATGAGCTGGATTGGACAGAAGTATGCAGTTTCTCAAATATCCTGGCCCCCAGTCATAGATCCATTATATACATGTGCACATGAATGTTTTTAAATACACACAAGTGCAACAAAATGAAGAGGCCGCCAAAATCTCCCTCTGTGGAAGGAGTGGCCATGTATACAAATTCTGCTGTACTGCCTATTCCGCTACTTATCCAGTGCCATCCATGGTGTCCCCTGGTGGGGGATCTATACGCCTGGTGGACTTCCTAGTGTCCTGATTCTTCTCCAAGGCCAGCATAGTGGACGGTCAGGACTAGAGCTCACTGTGTGGCACTGCATGGCCCCTATACAATGAACTGCATCGATGCAACCATATGGGGTTACAAGTCGGCAATTAAGAGGTCGTCCAGCTTGACAAGTTTAGGAGATTGCTATAGTCATGTACTGCAAACCACAATAGCATGCTACGCCCAAGCACTGTTTGTGCAAGAGATCTGCTCTGCCTTCTCCTACTACTAGGAGCTACTCTTCAGAGTCAGAAGACATGGGATGTGAAGAGGGGGGCTTGGGGGGGGGGAGAGTCTGGAAATCCAATTGAGGCACTTTCCCCAAGGGGGCTATAGCCATTGTTAGGTGTCACTTCCTTGAAGCCCTTTTGCAATACAGTACTTGATTCTTTTATTTTTAAAGGAATCACAGTTAATTTCTGAAGTCCGTACTTCATATTGTAGTCTGTTGGCCTCAAATTGTGCTTCAGCCTGTTTCCCCTGGTGAATTAACATGATCTGACCAGACATTTCATTTTTCATCACAGCAGAGTAATAACATTTTGTTTACATGCTTTTAAGTGGTCGGGTGGAAACCGATACCCCAAATAAAAAAAAAAATTGGCATCAGACTGGCTATAATAAAAAAAAGGAAAAAAAATGTATATTCCAATTATCAGAATATACATTTTTTTCCTTTTTTATTATAGCCAATCTGATGCCAATTTTTTTTTTACTGTAAACCTCGGCTTATAAGTTATAACAATGAATCATTTTGCCAACAAATGTCTCTTCATACTGGCTCAGGGCAAACCATTAAAGGAGAAGGAAAGAAAAAAAAAAAAGCCCTTCTTGGCGCACGTTTGTTTAAACAGTTGTTTTCAGTGTGTTTAGCTTTATTAATATTGTATAGAAAGTGCTGAACGAAAAATAAAGAAATGGGGCTTTGCTTACCCAATAGAGCATTTTAGCACTTGTCAGATTCAAAATGGAGTTTAAAGAACCATCTGTACACTACAGTTCTGTGTGCCAGAAACTTTTCAATCTGGTTGCTTTATTAATATTTGAAATCAAGTAGTGTGTTTGTGGGCAAATGCCAACTAATGTTGTCACTGAGTCTCTCTCTCTCTCTCTCTCTCTTACACACACACACACACACACACACACACACACACACACACACACACACACACACACAC
>JAJKFI010000054.1:3147228-3171073 GCA_029204185.1 Lerista edwardsae | reverse complement strand
CACACACACACACACACACACACACACACACACACACACACACACACGTGAAATTAGTGGGATTTAAAGGTGCTTAACTGTGACTGGATTATGCCCCTCCTCTAGCAAATATTTCACTTGTTCCTTTGCACCCCACTGCCAGTAATCTCCAAATTATCCCTCATAGTCGAAATATATTACTCATCCTTGACAATCAGCTAGGGTGTGGTGTAATCTTGCTTTCAGATACCATGCACAATTTTGTACACATTTCTTTTCCTGCTTAATTTCTGTTGCATAAAGTCTGGGTCTAACTCTTCCAAATAGCAATTAGTTTAACCAGTTAAGACTGAGCATCAGACAACATGGATGCAGTTTCTCTTTCTGCAAATCCCTGTAGTCTCAGGAATATACTGTACTTCGAAACCATCGAAGTCTTCCAGAATTTGTTCCAACTGTTCACTGGGGCTGTTCACAGACTGTTGACTGTTCAGGAGGTAATTGTCATGGGGAGAGAATGAACCTTTTCCTCCCCATGTACCTCCATACTGACTGGAGTCACCCTGTGTGCCTGTTTTTGAGAAGTACATCTTGAGCGCATGCATTTGAGTGCATGTATAGTTTGGCCCTTAGTTTAGGTTTCTTATTTGTAAAATGGACTTAAAATGGACTTCAACATCATTGGTTTGAAGATGGACTGCAAAGCTACAATCCTATGCACCCATGTGAGAGTTCCATTATTCAATTTACTTATTCAATTCGGAAAGGATTGCCTTTGTTGCATGTGCATGATTCCATTAGAAGTGCTGTACTTTCACTGCAAGAATAAGACACCAGTGTAGCATACCCAGAAACGAACAGAGCCCCGAGTGCGCCCATGGCAGGGCAATGGAACCACACCCCCAGCACATCGCCCCGCCCCCATGCGTCACCCAGCCACGCCTCCCTGCGCTCCATTTTGGAGCGAAACAGACACCAGGGTGGGGGGGTGGGCCAAACAGCGCAGGTTATCTAATGAGTTAGTCTGCGCAGTGGTGCCCTGTCACCCTGCCGCCGCCAGCGCCCATGGCTCGTGCCACCCCGGGCTACACCCTCCCTCCGCATCTCTGGTTAAAGGCTTTCCGATACTAACAGCCCAATCCTATTGGGCCTAGCTGCCAGTGGAACACTTGTTCACTGCTGGCAACTGCTGCAAAAGCGCATGAAAGTGCTTTCTGGCAGCACACTGCTAGGATGTCAGCAGTGCCTTCCTGCACATGTCCTGCATGCATTATTAACTCTCCTGCTGCCACCTGGAGCAGGTAAATCAGGAGAAATGGAAGTGGGTGGTTGAGGGCTTAACAGGGTGGGATGGGGTAAAACAATGGGGGGGGGAAGCTGCAGGGAGGGGGGAATACATCAATGATGGCACATGCTGGATCCTATTCACTGTTCATGCAGCCTTCCTACCCCCTTTCTCACCTTGGATCTACACTACACTAGTGAAATCTCTAGTGCAAGTCCAAGGAGACCCATTGTGGCGTGGGAGGCTTATGCAGAGGTAAGAGGATGTACATTCCCTGCTGAAGCCTTGCGATCTCTCCCCCAATGGGTGCAGCAGCACACCCATTTTGGGCACAGCTGCACCAGTGGGGAGGGGGAAAGAAAGGATGTTTGCGGTAAGGTTATGGCCACTAACATTCAGGTTGGACAGTACTCTGGGCTAGATGGACCAATAATCCGAATTAATATTAACCAGCACCTAATAGGGCAGGCTACCACAGGCATCCTCAAACAATGCTTGCCTGTCATCTTGGGCCCTGCATGCAGGAGGTGGTGATTTAGCCATGGCATCAGGATACCGTTTATATAAATTAATTAATGTTTGCTTGACCACTTTTCTCCAATTTCTTTCACCAGCACATAAAAGGAAATCAGACATAAATTTCTCTTTCAAAACAATTGACTTAGCAACTGCTGACCTTCTGTTCTGTCATTCCAAGGATTGATTGGATATTGTTGAATTGTTTCATTCTACAGTAATTAAACATAAAATTAATTATGCTAGTAACCCATTATTTCTTTGAACCAAGGACTAAGTCATTTATTTTTGCTTGGTTACTCACTCTAAGAGTCTGACATCAGGCAGAAAAAAGCCCCAGTGTTGCATACAAACGGAATGGTACGAAGGAGCAATTTATGAATCAAAATATACTATAAGGGCTTCTAATTTCCGTATGCCCAGTATATTGTACTAACCTAATATAATTTGGTCTATCAATCTTTTAAACCATATATTTGGTAATTTAAACATTTCCTGGATGACTAATCACGCAGGAAAAAAAGCATCAAGAGAAAACACACTTTGGAAAAGAGAGTGGGACGAAAAGATAAGCCATAACAATTGTATAATGCTCAGTGATCCCCGCAGATTCTTGAATGTAGTGCTATAATAAAATCTTACTATGTTCAACTTTGGGCCAATATATAATCTTTTCTTGCAGTGGAAGGATTATTAGTTTCATATGGATTGATAGAGCTGGGTGAACGAAGGACTATTACAAAGATGCTCTGGTATTCGCACAGTGTACAGGCTGGTAACGGTAAAGCCAAATGCCTTGTCTTGGCGGGTTGCTTCTATGATCATATGCCGTATTAATGTAATTAGAACTATTGAAAGGGATATTGCATTTCGGCAATCGAATATCAAGGCATGCTCTGCCATTTACTCACAGCCCCTAAACCTATATAGCCACTACTTCTTTTCAGTTCAGACTTGGCTCGAATGTGATTCTAAACAGATAAGGGTGAAAGGATAAACATTCTCTTGCCTATGTTTTGTCTCCTATCAAATAAACCAAGTTTCTGGGATTCCCACTCAGGAGAGTCAAATGATCTGTTTTCTTTGCAAAGCAGGGTGCTAACGTTTTTACCGGTATCAGTACTGGCTGTATTTACAGCCAGTTCGCCTTCAAAAAAGGCATCCGAGCATTTGTCGCTTATTTTGTTAATTCCTGTTTTATCTGGAGTTGGGAATTTCACATTCTTCTACTTTGGCAGGGAGCAAGAGGAACAGCTGAGTCCATTTGACTCCTGCAGCAAGGCTGTGGGGTTATTTGAAAAGTAACCTTTCTAAGCAGCCAAAAGGAGCACATCAAAAGGAAATGTACCAGAGAAAGGCTCACCTACAGAAAGAAAATCTGATCTTGGCTCTTCCCTTACGAGCATCCCAGCTGAGGATGGTTTCAGCAAAAGCAAAAGCAGGGCTGTGCTGCATGCTCACCTCTTTCATTATTTCAAGAGAATGGTTTGCTTGGGGTTCCCCAGTATTTCCAAGATCTCTTCCTTGTCTATGTTTTCTAGGCCTGCTGCCTAGAGGCTACCAATCTTCATCTGCTTTAATTAAAAGACAATGTTTAAAAGGCGACTAGGACTGCAATCTTATCTGAACTCACCTGAGAAGAAGTCCCAGTGACTGTGATGGGACTTTGAGTAGACGCACATAGTCTTGGGATAGAGGACTGCAATCCTATAACACTTTCCTGGGAGAAAGGCTGTAGAACACAGTGGGACTTTTCGGAAGCAACATGTGTAGGATTCCACTCTAGGTCTGTCTGTCTTCTCTTTTCTGAGAACAGTCCTTCCAGACCACCTCTGCAAAACTCTTTAGGTACGATTCAAGTGATTGTGGTCACGTATATTCATTGAAACACCAGGAACCAGTTGCTTGGCTGTTAATGAAGAATACTTAGCATGCATATTATCCTTTAGAGCAGTGGTTCTCAAACATTTTAGTGCCAGGACCCGCTTTTTAGAATGACAGTCTGTTGAGACCCACTAGAAGTGATGTAATTAACCTGGAAGTGATGTCGTGGCTGAAAGTGACACAATCAATTTAGGCTGCACACATAAGCCATAATCAGCCAAAGCTCTTCTTACACAGCATGCTCGTGCTTATGTTGCATAGCTTGGAATTCAAATGTTCCAGCTTGGAAGTCAAAGCAGAATACAGACTTGGATCCTACTCCAACCACACAGTCCTCTCTACTCCCCTTTCAGCATCCCCTCTACTATTCAGGGCAAAGCACCATGCCTTTCTGCTGTGAGGAGGCAACCCTGCCTAGCAGCTCTGTACCCTAGGAGGGCTACATGACCAACCTGAAATTGGCTTGTGACCCACCTAAGTGGGTCTTCCTGATCCACAGTTTGAGAAACACTGGATTCGAATGTCCGGCGTGCTTTGCACATGATCTCCGTAGTAAGGATTCCTAGTCAGTATCGCTCTGTCGATCTTGTAGCAGGGAGGGGCTACTGAAAGTACTTGCCTTACTTTCACTACTTTTCAATTCTAATCATTTGCTTGGGTTAGCCACTACAAGAACCCACACTGGGCTAGTAGCATACAGAAAGTGTAAATGATCACCATCACTCCCTAATCATATCATGACTAAGTTTGGGCTAGAGCTGGGAAGTTCCTGATGTCCTTGTCATTGGGCTACACCACCTCTCATTTGCCACTGAAGGAAAATGTTTGTCCTTTAAGGGACTGTGGAATAGATTTTGAACCAATGCTTTTTTGTTTTGTTTTTGCACTTCTTCCAAGTGTGCCATTTCATTTCCGTCCCGGATCACGTTTGTGCAGCATGGACATGTGCCTTAATATGGCAGCTACAAACAGACTTGCAAGGCTCTGATGGTATATAGATACAATCTTCAAATGAATGCTTCAATTTCATTCCTTAAATTCACATCTTAAATGTCACATCTTAAACTATGACACTACTCAGGCCACCCTTACAAATAAAGGAACCTTAAAGCAGTACTTAAAACAGTTTATTAAGACCACGGAAAGTTTGAGTTGGAAGACCACTCAAGTTTTCCACGGAGACCAGTCTTTCAAGGGAGAAACCCAAGTCAATTTTGCTGCTCCTGTTCCTTGAAGAAACCCACTGAGTTGCTCAAAGCGCTTTGAGCCTAATAAGTCGCTTTCAATGAGCCTTTGTGAGTTTTTTCATCTCTTTGTCTCTTTGTCCTTTGGCTGCCCCCCCCCATCTTCTTGCCTCCATTTCGCCAACAAGCTATAGTTAAGAGTTGCCCACAGTCCAACAGCATCTTCTTTCCTTCCAGACTATTCACAGATGAGGAGATGCTGGGAGTCTCTTGCTTCAAGGATGGGTTTGGTCCGAATGGAAGAGAGGAGAAAGAAAAATGAGCAGATGAACGACTAGCATCAGAACAAAGTGGCTGGCATGTTCTTGTCGATAATAGGCTGCTGAAGGATGAGGAAGCCAAGAAAAAAACAAAACAGGGTCCATGCTAATGATAGTTTATGGTGGGCAAAAAGAAAGAAACCTGTTACTATGTACTGCTAGTGTTTTCAGATTAAGATGGGGGGATTAAGGTATTTTACTCAGCAATTTGAGATGCTTTGTTAAGAATAGAGGAGATTTGAACTGCTTTGTTCTCAAACCACATGTTAGTGAAAAAGCAAACAGGCACTTAATCCTGACAGACAGCAGAATTTGACATCAATTTGTCCCTTGGGAGGTGACAGAGAGTTCTTTGGGACTGGCGAAAACTGCTGGAACCTGAAATGGCTTTTTGAACGCCATGCCAGGCCTTGTAGCCTGGCCACACCAGCTTCCCATAGCCTGCCATAATTCACAATGGCTGGGGGACTGGTCAGCAGTTTTATAGACCCAAACAAGGCTGAGTGTTTAAAAACACACACACAAGGTGCCAAAGTGTTTACCAAATAGAGTTAAAATATGATCTACCTAAAGGCCATGCCTTCAGTCTTAAAACAGACCGAGGCGAGAGGAAAGAAAAAGCTGATAATTATCCTGTTTGTGATGTTGGATGGTTTCCTGTAACAATAAAAAAAATCACAGCTGACATTTCAACTGCTGAATATATACAAAGCTGTGTAGTAGCCTCTACACCCACTAATGCCTTACACAGGCTGTGGTTTTTTTTAAAAACAACAACAACAACAACAACGAAGAGAACACAGAGCAGTTTTCAAAGGCAAAGTCCTCTGAGGTCATTCATTGTTGTGTGTGCGTTTGTGAACAGAAGCAACAGCAATCTTACTGGGGCTCACTCGTTTTCTTTTCACGTTTAGCAGTTCAGTTCAAAGAATTGTAGCACCTGGCAGCAAAGCTACGTTTGGATCCAACAACTGGCTTTCCCCAATCTCGTGCTTAAAGTGTAAATGTTGTAGTCCGTCAAAAACATTGGCCGGTTAATCAGAACTGGTTAGAAAAGTTGTGTTTTATAAATCGCCCTTCTCAAGCTAATCTTATTATACTCAGAAAAAAAGGGGTATTTGGAGGCAAGATGCAGCCATTTAATAGATCGTGCTTTACAGCAAAGAATAAACATCCTCTACACTTACAGTTCTAAACATGTCACCCCCCTCACCTGACTGGAAGAAAGTTGCTGTACTAGAGATCCCATTACTTAAGTAAACAGCATCAACCCAATCAAAGAAGAGCTGTGTTGGACCATTCCCCCCCCCCCCGCCAATTCACTGCAGTTTATTAGTACTGGAATACCTTCCGAGAGAATAGATATCCAGCTCTTAGGGAAACATACTTAAAGGTAATTTGATATTCTTTTTACTTTGCTTATATCGCATTTACAACATCCATCGTTTTTCCTGCACCCTTTTGATGGCACAAACATCTATTGACTGAAGTACAAAGTTTATGTGTTCCGAAAATGTCCTCGGATTCTTTTTTGGGATGAAGCATCTTTGTTTCTGTTTGGAAAAAAAAAAAATTGCATTTCAACATAAAGTAACTCCATCATAAAATTACCAATATATGGCCAGGGCAGATAAATATATCTTTTATTGTAAAAAAAAACAAAAACACAACTCTGTTTCTGGTTTTTAATGATCACATTAGACAAACTATACTCCGAGAACTATAAAAGAATACCTTGACCCTCTGTCCTTTTGAAAATGATCAGATGCTTGTTAAAATCCTGTCACACAATGCATGATTTTCATTACCTTCTTATGCATAACATAGCAAAATGTTGAGCGAGTGAGATGCAAGTCTTTCATAGGAACATACCAATTTGTTAATTCTGCTTTTGTGGAAGAGCAGATAACTCAAACCTTTCCATATTTTGTGTGTTTGTGTGTTTGTGTGTAAAGTATCAAGCAAGGGTAGAAGGATCAAAGAAGGGGTGAGCTGAATTAAAACAGAGTATTCATTCTTTTAACTCCGCTATAGCAGAGCAAATCTAGGGTGACTCAAGGGACACAGTGTCTTGTAAAACATATGTACTTAATATAAGGGTCATAAAACTTATTAAATTAAAAGCTAGGTTAAAAATAGGAAGAAAATTTATGCGGCTGTCTGAAATAGCAATAATTTCCCTTTGGCCTTTCCCTTTGCAACCAACGGAATCTTTCTTTCTTTCTTTTGTAAAATCTTCAACCTTTCAAAGTTCATGCAAGTTTCTCTCTACTAAGTAGGTTGTTTGATTACCAATAAACCAAGTGAAAGATGATTGTATGCTAACAGGGAAATAAGTAAGGACCTGAGTGCCTCCTTTCAGATGCATCAGAAACACAAAGATGAGTGTTACATTCCAGACTTGGAACATCGGAGGGCTTCATATTCTCTTACATCAATGGAAAATGCTTCATGTGCTTATAGGCATTTTCCATTGCATACATTGAGCATTCCAGTCTCAAAAAATAAATAAAAAAAATAGCTGAGTTGACCCTGGCATGAATATGTACTGGATCACAGCCAATAACTTTACTGGACCAATATTAGTTACTAAAAAACCACACATACACACAACTGTGTGAGGTTCGCCAGAAAGCAGATGCATTCAAGGACAGTTTTGTTACCTGCTTGCTTTGAGGCACTGGGCTGGTTCACACAGGCATGTTCACCACATCATTACTGCAAAATCATGTGATGACTTGCAAGTGTGAATAGGCCATCAAAGCTTTACCAATACAGACAGAACTTTCTGAGCCTCTCAGCAACGAGGCATTTCACACTTTCATAGCCTAATCCTATCCTGAGCTGGAATAGGTAGGCCAATAGGCCTGTACCATATCCAGCGCAGGGTAGCAGGTGACTCCCACCTAACTCAGGGCAAGGGGATTTATTTCCCCTCATCCTGCGTTGCATGGTAGCTATTCCTATGGGGCTACTCAGATCTGCACCAGTGAAATGAGTGATGCAGATTCAAGCAGCTTGAGTAAAACATGACTGGGCTGAGGACAAGGGTTTGGATCCGGCCTAAGTTGCTGAGGACTGTCCTGCACCCAGTGGTGTCATTCAAATGATTTAGGAACAGGAACTCATTTTTGATTGGCACTTGTCAGGAACCCAGAACCAGCCACGGAGCCTGTTAGGATCCGGAACGCCCGTTCTGGTCCGTTCCCCCTGAATGACATCACTGCCTGCACCCCTCCCTGGCATGCCCACCCTGCCTTCCCCTGCCAAAAAATGCCTGTGTTCCCCCCTCCCCCCTCTCCAAAGCCCTGTGCTGGCCATCATTGGCCAGTGAGAACTTATTGGCCTAGGGCCTGGATCCGGTGCCGGTTGGCCTGTGCACATTTGTAAGTGGGTCTAGCTGGCTTGAGAGTAATCCTGAACATGCTTCATGGCGCTCTGGCTGGCTGAGCGCACCTGAGATTGTGCTCTCAGCTGTAAAACATCCAGTGCATGCTATTAAGGTGAAATTCTCTCTCTCTCTCTCTCTCTCTCTCTCTCTCTCTCTCTTACACACACAGATATGTGAACCAACCTTTAATGATTGGGAGCTAAATATGTGAGCTGATAACAGTGAAAAGCAGTGCTGGCGTGCTCTGGACAGCAGGGGGTAGGTTCCTGGTCCCCCTCCCGTGGGGAATCCTGAAATCAAAGATAAGAGAGAACCTATGTTAAGTATAGGGTTCTCCCCTGCTCCCTGAGCAAGAAGTTTATTTAGCAACCCATACATACGCATAAAGGAAGATAAGCCCCCCCCCCCCGCAATCCATGGATAATTGACACAGTGGATACGGGGTCCATGAATATGGGGACGCCCCCCTGTATTTGTGAAGTGACACAAGATTATTATTTGTGGCATAAATTGCTGACATATCCCATTCATGCAAGTCATTACTTGATACTGCAGTCATTGGCATACTTTATTGATTCTAGTTGGTTGCCTAATACCGTACAATACCAATTGTTCCCAACTGCGGGTCAGGGACCCACCAGTGGGTCGTGATCCAATTTTTGGTGGTTAGTGAAACCAACAGCGTTGTTTAGGTTATGTGCATCAAGGGTTAAACATGCTGCTATTTGTGGGCGGGGGGAGCACTGCTGCCCAACCACCATTACAGCCGAGGCTTGAGTGGCTGGAAAAGTGAAACTTTTTTTTTTTGGTAGATCCAAAAATTTTGAGAAGCACTGAGCTGTACTATAAAAATGGCCCCAATTTTACCTAGGTAAAGCAGAATTTGAAGATGAATGGAGCTAGACAGAGAAATCAGAGCAGCAAAAAAATAAAAAAAAATCACAATTGGTCTTGGAAACATCACCCACTCATGAAAGATTTGCCACTTGATTGCGATGCCTGTCTTATTAGCATTGATCTTTACAATGTTCATCTCACACAGGTCCAAGCCTTCTTTGTGCATCGTTTCATGTGGATTTGGTTTGCCTCCCAATGATGTTGACTTGCGGGACTCATCTGACATTGTCCGGATTTTGTGATGTCTCATTTAAAAGGTGACCAAGTGCACACTGATGTGTCCCTCAGTTTGTCCCACCATCACCAGTCCAGAGGCCAGTCTTGTCAGCAACCCACCTCCCAATATTCAGTCGACTCACACAGTTGAGTTCTCTCAATTTCTCTGCCTCATTTAATGGAAGCTTTATGCCAACATTTACTTAAAGATAATTAAAAAACCCAGATGTTACCCTTTACATCTGGAACCTGCAAGGCTCAACCTGATATGGTGCTTCATTCCCGAGCAAGTCATCTGATGCTGAAACTAGGACAATGTTTCAGCCAGGGCTCACCTGTGCTCAGCCCCCAACTTGCCTCTTGTCAGATCGAGCCCTGATTCATGGGAAGACATTTTTAAAAGAGAAGAACCGTGGCGCTGAATACATGCAGAGGGATGGGCAGCCCAACCCTAACAATACTCCTGCGCTGTGGTCCGGCGGGGCCAGTGCATCCAGTGTGGGATTAGAGGCTTCTGGAGGTCTCCTCAGGGTGAGAGCAGCCTCTTTGGGCTACTCAGATATGTGCCTGTGACATCACTGTGTCAGGCTTCCAAGCCTGGGAAGGGGGATACAGCATTCCTATCCCCTCCCGGAACTGTTCTGCCCCCCTCCCTCCATTCCCTGTAACAACTCTTCTGTAACACCTGTTCTACTTTTCCCCACCCTTCCTCCGTTGCCCAGCAAAACATTTACCTCTCCTGGCGGGCACAGGTCGGTGTGACGATCATTTGCACTCCTGCAACATGCCGTATGGTGTGCTTGCAACAGCGCATGTGCCCCTCCCGCTGGTGGAGACCAGGTAGGATTGGCCAGTACTTACAGCGCAATCCTGCCCCGCTCATTGCACTGATGCTACGTCTTCGCGTCGGCATGATGTCATTAGCACTGACACGGGGGCACTGGCACTAAGGTCCCGTTGCTCCCACGCAGCGCCTCCCTTGTGTGGGCTGAAGCCAGCAGGTGCGAGGGAGGCGCCATGTTGGGATGGGGGTGGGACTGGGCGGGGGAGGGAGGTTCTGTGTGGGACGAGGGTGGGTTGGCCGGCGTGCCAGCCCAGGACATGGGGGGGGGGGGTCCGGATTCAGCCATAAGGCCAAATCCTAAGCCCAAATAGGAGGCCACGCAGGTGCAGATCCGAGGAGTGCACCAGGGAGGTTGGAGCCTCCCCTATGATAAGGGCTCCAGTCTCCCCGAAGCAGTGTTGGATATGCCATTCCAGCGCTGCTTAGGATTGTGTCCTAAATGATGGCAACTAGCCCTTGCGCACTAGGGATTGTGGAGGTCAGTCAGGTCAGAGTGTGTGACTTCCAGTAGCATCCCCAGAGGGGGCGCTAAATTTTGCAGGTGTCTAAACATGCAGTGTAAGCAGTCCCTCCCCCTTGCCTTCAGAGCCATTCCGGGCAGTAACAGCAAAGCAGAGGCGTCTCTTTTCCAGAATGGCCCCAGAGGAGGCACACTTAGATGCCTGCAAAAGGTAGTGCTGTGCCCCTCCTCTGGGGACACTACTGATGACTTTGAACCCCAGAGGGTGTTTGAAAACTATTTCTCTTTTAAAAAATATCAGCACTTGTCAAACTGTTGGCAACTTTGACCTACTGTTTTTAAATCAGAGTTCTGCATTTCTTTTAAAAGGTCAAAAATCTTGGATAAAGGTGACAACTCTGAAACTGGCAGCCTTTATGAAATTTAAGTGCACTGCTAATCATGTAATCATAGATGAAATATTAAAGAAGTGGACTAATTGCATGCAATGCTCCTGAGTCCAATTAAAGTAGCATCTGTAGTGTAACGTAAGGGTATTCTCTTTCACTAATAAGAGATACTTTCTTAACAACAGATAATAAAATAGCTAAATGAGATAGGCAGTTGAGATTATAAATATCCTATTAGCATATAGAATGAGGATTAACCTTATTTAATCACCACATGCTTGATCATCAAAAGTCATGTTTCTGTCTGTATGTAGCCTGAAAAAATATTAATACATTTAGTTAGCTGATTTGTGTTTTTTTTGTTCTCTGAAAAGATCTGATAGTGATAGTTTGATAGTGATAGTGATAATTGAACACCCCTCCCCACAATCATTTAGAAGAATAACAAAACATGGCCACTGAGCTGGGAGTCATTGAGTTGAAGTGAGAGGAAAGATGTCAATGTATTCCATGAGACTTGCAGGCAAAACGTGCTTCACTGCTATAAGTACACTGTCTTATGTCTTCTTGTAGAGTGTTTATCAAAAGAAGGTGTCTAGAAGGCCTGGCTTTCTTTCAGTGAAAGATATGTTATCCTCTTCAAATTGGAGCTACAAAGATTGAGGGCGCAATCCTAACCTGTAGTTGTGGGTGGCACAGTTAGACTAGCAAAGTTTGTTTCAGCACAAGGGACACCGTAAAGTATGTTTGGACCAGTGGTGGTATCTAAAGCGGGAGGAACCGGTATGCTGGGTGGGACGTGTGATTGGCTGCCCGTCCATTCGGTTCCGCCGCCTGCCTGCCCGCCGTGCGGGCTGCCCTGGCCTCGGAGAGGGTGCCTTCTCACCGCGGGGGACAGATGGGGGGCGTGCCAGGTGCCTGGGCGAGCAGTGGTGGGGCGCACCAACTGGGGGCAGCCCACACGGCAGGCGGCGGAATGGACGGGCTGCCAATCAACCGTACGTCCCGTACCACTGGTTTGGACCACTCTTGGACTCAGGGAAGATGGTGCATGTCTGTGTGCTGGCCTCTCTGACTTCGAGAGTGGTCCAAACATACTTTATGGTGGCCCTTGTGCCAGTCAAACTCTGCTGTCCTAACTGTGCCAGTCTAACTCCAGGTTAGGATTGCGCCCTTGAAAATAGCACAAAGATAAGGTTGCAATTGTAGTCACGCTTACCTGGGAGAGAGCCCCATTGACTGTAATGGGACTTACTTGAATAGACATGCATAGGTTTGGGGTCTGAGACCTCCCAGAGGATATCACAGAGTATCCCCAACTATTCACAAGAGTGCCCCTGTTCGGAGCTTGAATCCACCTGGAACAGGGGTCTTGCAATTCCTGACAGGCACCTGAATTCCAATTCCACATACAACCAGGGTTGGGGTTGGGCACATTTGGGTTTCCTTCCCCCCCCCTTCCTGAAAAGGAAGTGGGCTGCCCACTTCCCTTACTGTGTGGGTAGCCCAATCCTAGGTCGCATCCTAGGCGGCATCCAGTGGTGCCAAAATGGCTGCCACTGTATCCCGTGGGGCCAGGAGAGCTGCCAGAATCTCTTCACAAGCCATAAGAAGTAGGCTGTCTCTGAATGCCAGATGCAAGGGAGTGCAAAAGGATATAGGGACCTTGTTGTCTTATGTGCTCCCTGAGCACCTGGTGGGCCACTGTGAGATACAGGAAGCTGGACCAAATGGGCTTTTGGCCTGATCCAGCAGGGCTCCTCTGAGGATAATTTTGCACTGAAACAAAATTCCATCAGCTGCTGAAATAATGAGAGAGGAATAGTGAATGAGACTTGTGCCATAGGATGAGCTCAAAAGAAAATCAAAGCAGGGTGACCTTAAGGGCGCAATCCTATTCTGGAGTTAGGCCAGCAGAAGGGACACCGTAAAGTATGTTTGAACCACTCTCGGAGTCAGAGAGCCCAGGACACAGACATGCGCCATCCTCCATGACTCCAAGAGTGGTCCAAACACGCTTTATGGTGGCCCCTGTGCAAGCCAAACTTTGTTGGCCTAACTATGCTGACCTATCTCCAGGTTGGGATTGTGCTCTGACATACACGTAATTGTCAGTCACCATCTTAAGATGGACAGCATGAAAATGGTCCATGAAAAATGGACACTAAATAATTGATTTGGTTGAACTCATGTTTATTTTCATTGTCCAGTTTAGACTCAAAATATGCTTGTGGTGCATACATAGGAGTTTACTGTCCATTTTTGCTTTCCAGTTCAGCGAATACATTCTGCACTGACAAATGCACTAGTACTAATAAATGAGATTTTGTGCAGTAGTAGGCAGTGTCAGAGCAAACAGTTCTGGGTCTTTGCCAGTTGTGTGCTCCCTTGTGCTGGGGAAATCTCTACCCTTGGAGTTCAAATCAAGGCAAACATTTGGCCTTTAATCCTTAAATTGATTTGCTGTGTATAAAGGGATCTGTCGTTTTAAGCTGATCTTTTCTGTGATTAGGGTAACCGTATTGGTATGTTCAGTTAATATATTAACGGGTGGTCCTGCCAGGACAGAAACCTTGTAACTTTATTTGGTTGCATTTAAATTTGAAACTGATCTCTGCTGTGCCTGAAAACACAGGAAAAATCTAATGAGAATGATGTGAGCGTTCAAAACATGATTTCAACACCATGCTCATTTTTGGTATGTATGTTAATCTGTATTGATTGATGTTTTAATTGGCATAATGTACACACACACACACACACACACACACACACACACACAGTATTTTAAATCTGCATGGGGATACTTTTCCATTAAAAGCAAATGTCCAATAGCCATTATTATGAGCTATAAATAGAACTAATAACTCAGATCATATACACACTTTGCTTAGAAGTTACTGCCACTAGGTTCAATGGCCCTTGTTCCAAAGTAAGCGTGCATAGAATTTCAGCCTGTCTTTATCATATGCAGCTGTGAGAAGGCTGGTATCTTCTAGTTTGGAAACCACAAAGAACATGCAGGATATCATTCCTCCAGTTTCCTGTTGTGCCTAAACTCAAAAGGTTCATGTGCTGTTACAGTACAGCTGTGCCTCCTTTCACCTGCAAGAATCCAAATGCCACATTCCAAAGTGGTAAAGGAAAACCATCCTGCCTTTCACAGAAAATCTATATTTGGGTCAGTATTGGTTAAACTGTGTGCAATTATGGTGTTTCTGTTTTTTTCCCATGGACAAATGGCATGCAGATGTGAGAGAGGTGCTGTAGAGCATGCTCTATGGCTGGACGCTCCCAGTTTTCCTCAGCTCGGCAAGCCACTTTTCCACTCTCAGGGTGCAATCTTAAACTGAGTTAGGCTGGCATAAACTAAGCCAGCAAAGTTTGGCCAGCACAAGGGACACTGTAAAGTATGTTTGGACACTGGTGTCATCTAAATGATTTAAGAACAGGTACTCACTTTTGATTGGCACGTGTCGGGACCCGCCCACTGGAAGTGACGTCATAAGCCGGAACTGATGTCGTGGCAGGAAGTGACATGAAAAAAGCCCTTTTTGAGGACTCAGACGATTTTAAACTGACCCAACAGTTGCAACAGTATTCCACAGCACCCCCAGAACATGTTAAGGAGGCCTGGCATTATGTTAAAGTGACCCAACAGTTCCAAAACCCCAGAGCAGCTCATTTTTCAGTGGCAAGGCAAGGCAAGGCTCCACTTGCTGCCTGCTTGCCTGGCTCTGAGAACATGCAGGCAACTCAAACGTGCAGGAAATTCAAATGTTGTAGGGGGCGGAGTCGACTAGTGGGCGGGCGAATGGGCGGGGACAGCTGTAATCCTAGGAACCGGTACTCGCGTACCCCCTGCATGACATCACTGTGTTTGGACCACTCTCAGAGTCAGAGAGTCCGGCACACAGACGTGAGCCATCCTCCCTGACTCCGAGAGTAGTCCAAACACGCTAGCCAAACTTTGCTGGTTTAGTTTATGTTGGCCTAACTTCAGTTTAGGATTGTGCTCTCAGCCTCATAATTTGGGGATCATAAACCTGGGGATAATTACAGAGTGCAATCCTAACCTGGAGATAGGCTGGCACAGTTAGGCCAAGAAAGTTTGGCTTGCACAAGGGCCACTGTAAAGCGCATTTGGACCACTCCTGGAGTCAGGGAGGATGGTGCATGTCTATGTGCTGGCCTCTCTGACTTCAAGAGTGGTCCAAACATACTTTACAGTGTCTCTTGTGCCAGCCAAACGTTGCTGGCCTAACTGTGCCGGCTTAACTCCAGGTTAGGATTGTACGCACAGGCTTGTTACAGGCATTTTAGAGATAATGTATGTACAGTTCTTTGAGCATTTACATAAGAACATAAGAACATAAGAAGAGCCCTGCTGGATCAGGCCAAAGGCCCATCTAGTCCAGCTTCCTGTATCTCACAGCAGCCCACCAGATGCTTGGATCCTGTTGCCACTCCTTTGCACCCAGTACTCTGAAGTAGCCTACTACTAATGTAAGGAGGTTACACCCCATCATTGCCTATAGCCCATGATGGACTTTTCTTCCATCTTTTCCATTTAGGAAACAGTGCTGTATAAGTAGTCTGAGAAAATTGGATGGATTATCCTGGAAAGTTCTCCCCCAATACTATATAATATTCTTAGGCTTTCAGAGCTGATGCAATCAGAGTCATAGTACAAATGCTGAATGTAATCAGGTTGGGGTGTGCTTATTAATGGCAGGACTCTTTGTGAACTCCCATTCTCATGCGGTCCTGGCCTCTTTTGTCTGTTCATTCCAATCAGAGCTACTGGAAATTCATCACTGTCCTAAAAAATTGTCCTGTTGAAACATATATTGTGTGTTCGCCAGTGAAGATGGGGTACAGTACAAGTCCTCAGTCTGGCAAATCCAGGCACTAGTGCCATAGTTGGACCCAAAGTCCACTGACGTCTACCTGTATAACTGATCAAATTGTTGGAACAAACTAATGTTCTGCTAATGTTGGTGGAGAGGTAGGGCAGCCAAGTACACGAGCTGTGACGTGTCCGTGGAGCTTCTACCTCACAACTCTCACTGAGCACCTTTTTCTTCAGCTTCAACTCTCCATCTACAATATGAGGGAAATAATGTTGACCCACCTTACAGGGCTGTCCTGGATGACTAAGATCATGCATAAGAAATACATCAATTGAAACCCTCAAAATGTGTGCTGTATAAATGCTAAGTGTTGTTATTAGTTGCAGGTGATCAGTGCGCAGAAGCAGAAAGAAAATGCTTTCAGGCATTTAAGTCCCGCCACCACACAATGTGCTCATTTTGCCATGTTCCGCCGGGATGAAACAGCAGAGGTTTATGCTGGAAGTGGCCTTCAGCCACATCCATTTATTCGTGATGGTTGTGTTACACTCAGATTCAAATGATGCTTAAGAATTTGGCTGGCTTCCTTCAGAACAGCCTCCCCTCTGCACTGACTGAGAGGCCTCGGAACTGATAAACCAGGCTCCAGAGTCTCATTCAGGCTGCCTTCCCACAAAAGCCACAATCCTGAAACCACGTATTCGAGAGAAGTTTCCAGAGGTTGCTCTGGGCTTCACATCCAGAGCAGCTTATAACTATAGGCAATGAGAAATAATGGTGACTTTGCTCCTTACAGGCTCATCTTTGAATGGGGCAATGGTCTGAGGGGAGAAATTACATAGTGCCTGACTACTGAAAGACAAGTTTTGAATGTGTGAAACAGGGCTGGCTCTAGGAGTGGTGGGGCCCAATGTGGGGCATTCCCGCAGAGGCCCCCACGCTCCCTGCTGGGCCCCCACTCACAAGAAAAGCATTTGTGGCACCTGGAAATAGTTGGTGGTGACATGATGACGTCATCGCCAACTGCTTCCAGGAGGCCCATTTTGGGACATTGGGAGGAAGGGGCAGGTGGGAGGGCCCAAGGTAAAGCTGCTCTGCTCACCCCACTGACTTATAGTTCATATAAATCCCAGGTAACTGTACAGGTAGCATGGCATCAAAACAAATGCCATGTTACCTGTACATTTCAAATGTGCCCCTTGTGGAAGCTGCCTTTGATGCTCATGCTCCCCTTTCTCCTTTCAGCCTTCACACTGCTGTGTTCCTCACATGCTTTGGTCCAAGACATTGTGTCTACTCCAACTCTTAGGGCAGCCTGAAATTCAAATGGAAAATGACTGGGAATAAAACGGGCTTTGCCATTCAGAGGGCTTTGAGGTGTTGGACTGTCAGAGGCCTCTGGGCGAAGCGGCTGAATCCAGAAACGAGATGGAGGTCTGTGGCTGAGGCAGGCATCAAACGCACGACAGAGAGTCAGCTGCCAGCATTTGTGAAGACAAGTTCAGGGACGGCGTGAGTACAAAGGAAAGATGTGAAAGATGCTCAAATAGCCTTCTGGTCTTCAAGGTAAAAGAGGTCTCTCTTTTCTGCCCCTCTCCTCCTTTCCTTCTGAAAATATTCACGTTTTGTTCAAATGTCACTTTAAGGCCAAATGTACAAAAGTTATTTGAAAAGCGGTGCCCGTTCAAATGTTATGGCCCCTGTGCTCCCACTCTGTGCTGCACTGCTGCCCTGAGCTTCTGGCAAAGAAGTCTTGGTTTCCCAACACATTTTGACAACTTATTTCAAGTAGTTAGTCTGGGGGCTCCTGGTATTAATATTGTTGCACGTTCCTAATTGAGAAATTAAAGCATGCTCAAGAAGAGGAAGGGAGACTGGATCGGCTATGAGAGGTCAGTAACAGTATTTTTTACTTTCCTCCAGGCCTGGTTGCCAATGGGTCTACGTAGACCTACACCAGCGATTTTGCTGGCATAAATCTGAGATGATTCAGGGGTTGGTTCTGGGCCAGGAAAGGGGAATAAGATCTGGTGTGTGTGACTGATGCCAAGATCCACCTACGCCCTCCCTCAAACCACCTCTGGTTCATCCTATTCCTTGCCCCCAAACCTCCAATGAGCAGCGGCTAAAATGGGGGTGAAATCTATTCTAAACATTGTGGACTCACAGAGGTGTCACTAGGATTTGAGTGCAAGATCTCATTGTGTTACTCTCATGATGGACCTCCTCCTGTACCAAACCATACAAATTACAATATTATATGCATAGTCTAAATGCAGTGGCATCACTATTGTTGGTGTAACCCCCCCCCCAATAAATTTAATGTATAACAGTAAAGGTCACCCAACAAATCAGTAACCAGCAAAAAACCAATGGTCAATTTGATGACACTCACTCAACTGAATAAGAGTTCTGGAATTAGGTATATGGCAATGGGAGCTGACTCATACTAACACCTTATTGGTTCCCTGCTGTGTCATAACAACACCTCATTGGCATCAGAAAATCAGTCTCACTTGTCAGTTTTGCGTTATGGAAATCCACTTTTTGTTACATGAGGCAGTTGTGTTTTTCTTTTCTGGTCATTTGGCCAGAACTATACAGGTATTTCAATGTTGTAAATTCTGCACCGAGTGATATATAACATGATGGTATTATTCAAAAATACCAAGATTTTCAAAATTTTGCCAGTAGTGGTGTCACCCCTCCCCCAGTACATCACTTGGTGCAGTCTCACCCCCCCCCCCGCACCACTGGGGACTCATTTGGTAATACCCTGTAGTTTGACATTAAAAGGCTGGTATCATATTTTATTATGACTAAGAATACACTGCTGCGTCTTTGTTAGCAGAACTGAGAACTTAAAGCAGTCTTATTTTTGTTAAGGACCAGGAGAAAGGAAGGAACTGCAGCCATGGTTTCCACACAGGCAGAAATAATGAGACGGAAGGAGTCAATGTTGAGCGCTAGTAATGGTAGGAGAGAGCAAACTCACAAGCCTTTAATTGAGCAATAAACTCCCCCTATTGGTGGAGGCCAACATTTGCCCCCACAGTCACTGTTATAGTTTAGCTTGAATGCTGTTCTCTTCCAGCAATCTCCAGTGTTTGCTTAGGATCAGTTCAGTGTAGTGCTTGATATTATGTAGGCATGCATATGAATTTTGTAATCCAAATGTACAATTTGCGTGTATGAATATTTTGTAAATTACTGTTTTGTACAGTTCTATCTAGGTATCGATTGCTTCTTATTTGCTTAATTTCTATGGTGAATCTGTGCCTTGGTGCCACCTCCCCATTGGCTCCTGATCTTGTAGCATCTTGAGAGGCTTAGCACACCACCCTCCAGAGGCAACATCTAACTCTCATGGGAGACTTCACAGCTCCGCTCTCTCCAGACACCCTTGTCCTGCCAGAGAAGCCAGAAGCCAGGGAAGCTATGTCACAGATTGGCAACTGATGGCCTGTGGACCGACATTGTTCTGCGGATTTCACTTTTGACCCATCCTATAGGACACGTTATGGCCGTGGAACTCCTAGTCCGTTGCCATATAAGTGCCACTGTGGCATTATAAAAGGCACACTGCTATCATGAGCTTTGGGGCCGCTGGCACAAATGGCAGCAGTCCCTGTGTGCATGGCAGCAGCTCCTGGAGCAGGTGAGGTGGCAGAAGGAGCGGTTTGTAGGAGGTTAGGGGTATGGAGTGGGCTGGCAGGGTGAAGTTCAGGGGTGGATCTTGGCCGCAGCAGCGCACTCCAGAATCCTAATCTCCCTATCCAAAAACCACCGTGCCTCTCCTTGGACTTACGCCAGCTAAATAAACAGCATAGGTTTGAGAAGACCATTGACAACCAGGCAGCTATGGAGAGGTAAATGATTTTTATTGACCTCTTGCAGGCCAACTGGCCGCCTCCCCACATAGCATGAAGGGTGCACTCTGTTGGTAGCTCTGCATGGTATAGACTGGTGGGGATGGGGTTGGGCCTTGAGAGAATCGCTGGTTGAGAGTTCCTTGGAATAAGTCATTCTTTCAAATAAGGTAGATCAGCTTCAGATATGTTGAGTGCTGGGGACTCTTACCTGGATTATACTCAACCAGGGTACAAAGAATGTAGGGGAAAAACAGAGCTGAGGTCTTTTGAAAATCTGGTTCCAGCCACAGGTAATGAATGAGCCCTTTTGCAAATGAGATTGCTAACTTTTCAGAATTAATTCCACAGCAATGTTGATATATTTTACAGAAGTCATCTCATGGTGAGTTCAGGTGAGTTCGTCTCATGGTACTGTCTTCAGTAAGACAGAAGTCAAGTCTGAGGTGAAATTCTCTTTATGGACAGGTTCAAAGAGACATGCAGAAGAGGGCTGAGGGCAAAATCCTAAATGGAGTTAGGCCAGCACGGTTTGGCTGGCACAAGGGCCACCATAAAGAACGTTTGGACCACTCTTGGAGTCAGGGAGAATGGTGACGTTTGTGTGCTGGCCTATCTGACTCCAAGAATGGTCCAAACATACCCGTATTTCCCCAAGTATAAGGTGCACCAAAGTATAAGATGCACCTTAATTTTGGGGCCAGAAATTTGAAAAATACATTTTTAGGGCTGGCTGCTCTTTAAGGCAAGCGGGAGCATGGAGAATGCTGCGTTCTCCGTGCTTCCAATTGCCTTAAGAGCCACCAGCCTCCTGCCGGCTCTTAAGGCAAGCGGGAGCACGGAGAACGCTGTGTTCTCCATGTTCCCGATTGCCTTAAGAGCCGCCGGCCTCCCACCGGCTCTTGGCTCTTAAGGCAAGCGGGAGCATGAAGAATGCAGCGCTGTGTTCTCCATGCTCCCGCTTGCCTTAAAGAGCCAGCGGGAGCGCTGCCCTCCCTTTTCTGCTCTCCCACCAGCTCTTTAAGGCAAGCAGGAGCACAGAGAATGCAGCACTGCCTGGCATGCCCCTTGAATACGACGCATCCAATTTTTAGCCCCCGTTTTTTTGGGAAAAAGGTGCGTCTTATACTTGGGGAAATACGGTACTTTACAGTGGTCCTTGTGCTGGCGACTCCAGCCTAACTCCCGTTTAGGGTTGCAGTCTCAATCCCATTGTAACAAAAAGAGAAACAGTCTCTCCATCCTTTATTGTAATTCAGCACTTGTTTTCAAGGTCCATAATAAAAGTCTGGCATTATAGACTTTGTTAAATGGTAAATGCGAATTACTTCAAGCACTCGGTAGAAATGCTGTTTTCCCTGTAGCCACACATTATTTTTGCTTAGCTCCAGCAGTTCACATTTCCTGGAACCATATAGCAGAGGGTTTCACTCGCCCCACACAACATCACTTAAAAATTTTGGAGCTCTCTTTTTAATCAACCTTTGCACCAGCTACAAATTTGCTGTATGACCTAATTTGAAAAATGTCTCAAAGTGCTGACTCAAACTGTTAGTGAATAAAGGCCAGTCATTACCACCATGACACTAATGGGATGCAAAATAAAATGGAGTTGCATCAGGCGAACATTAGTTTACAAAAATGTTAGTGATTGAAGCCATTTTCTCTTCATATTTTATTTATCGTTCTGAGATTTATACTTTTCTTTTGTTTTTTTTATTTTTGTTTCAAGCAGCTTGGCGACAAAATTCCCCGAGTGGGAGAAACATTTTAGTGTTTGTGAGGTGGTGTGCGATGGAAATCATGCCAGAAACATACGTCCAAGCTGCAACATTTACCCATCAGATTCTCAGTCTGTCTTGCATAAAACACAGGAATGCACACTATTTTACAACTTTTATTAAAATATTTATATAGAAACATATGAGAACTCTCATTCTAACAGCCTATTTTACTTGGTCGGCTTCAGTGATATTTCACAACTTCTCTCTCTTCCTCCCTCCCTTTGTAACAGAGTTAAAACTGGTTCCTACAGAATACGTTTCCCAGAATTTTTATTGCCTTGGAAGCCGCTGCCACCACTATACATACCCATAAAGTATCTTTAAAATGGTAGCATCAAACTTAAAGTGAAACATTCCATGGGACTGCATGCACGACAATTATTTTCAGCTAATTTCTCTCCTAAGAGAAGCATATGCACAAATAATTCTTGGGCTTTTCCAAGCCAACAAGAAGAGGCACTGTAAAAATACCTTGGAAATGCTCTATTTTGGTTAGTTTCCATGCGTATTTGCTCTTGAAGCAATACGCATGTCCCTGTGTTTGCATTACCATTTTCCACGCTGACCCTGGGGTCTCCTACTACTTAAGGTACAATAGTTGCACACCTTGTTGGGAGTGGACTCTCCAGTTAGGAAATAAAACTCTCTGCTCAGGGAGGTGTGTCTGCCCACCCATTTCCCCATTGTTTTTAGGAAGGCAGGTGAGCATTTTGCTTGCTAGAATTGTAATTACTGCAGTGTTTTTTACTCAAGTGCTTTTTGAGCTGCTGCTAATTTCTTGCCTGACATTTTTACGTTATTGATGAATGTGTTGCTTTATACTGTTGCTTTATTGCAGTAATCATTTTTTTAATGTAAACCACTTTCAGAGCTTTGGTTAAAAAGTGGTACTGAAAGTACACATTTTCGTAAATTCCGATGGCATGTGTATCTGGTCTTGTTCAGTGTTGCTGTTCAGGGTTTATGTCCACATATCCACTTTGATCAACATTTTTGTTTGTTTATAGGTACAGGTGGGTCTGCATTATCCACAGATTTGACATTCGTGGATTTGAAAAGAGAGAAAAGAAAAAGGACTGGTTAAGTTCCTGGTGCACACTGGTGCTGACTCCTCTTTCCCCCAGTTTGCCCCTGAACTTTCCCCAAACTCCCTCTGCCCCTCCACCCCCCTCCCAGAACACCCCCCACTGCTGACTTAGCAAGGCTGACACAGCCCAGGGTGTGCAGCTGTGTGTCTCTTGAGCTGCTACCACTTTGCAGTGGCAGGTTGGACTAGCCCAGTAGTGCACTCCATGCACTGTGGCTGGGTCTTTTGTGACAGTGCGACAGTACTGGGCTGCCAGTCAAGCAATCCAAATGTACACAAGCTCTTGGGATGAGTCTTTGCAAACTGGAACCTTGTTCCCACTGAAGTGGTAAGCCTATATGAGGGCTATAGCACTTAATTGGATGTTCTTCCATAGTAAAAATAAATAAATCCCTGCAGTTAGAAAATGGGCAGGAGGTTGTAGTCGAGAGGGTTAAAGCCTCCATTTGCCTGAAGGTAACATCCAAAGGTTGCCAGTTCGGGATCACCAGAAGTCTCCGTGAACGGCAGATCTTGTAAACTGCAACTGATCAGAGCTGAGCTACAGCCACCTGTGAGAGGGGAGTGTGCTGGGCCAGCTGCTTCTTTGGTGGGAGCAGAAGCTGCTTATCCAGCAGGAAGGCAAATTGTGTGGCCAGAAAGAAGACTACACCATGAAAGTACCATCTGTATGCTGTATGTTGTTCTTGAAAGATAGAACGTACTTGTAATTTGTAAAAACCTTTGTGTTTATGAATAAAGCCTGCCTATGTAAACCGCCTTGAGTTAAAGTCAGAGGAGCAATCTAATGACCTAAGAAAAGCGGTATATAAATACGAGCATTATTATTATTATTATTATTATTATTATTATTATTATTATTATTATTATTATTATTATTATTATTA
>JAJKFI010000054.1:3128175-3147218 GCA_029204185.1 Lerista edwardsae | reverse complement strand
TATTATTATTATTATTATTATTATTATTATTATTATTATTATTATTAGAAAATGAGCATGCTAGGGGCAAGACTAGGCTAGAAACCTTCTCCATTGCATTTCAGTTTCTAGGTGGGTGTCATTTTTGTGTGTGGAGGTACATTCAATCATATATAGTTCTTGCCTACCGAAATACCTACAGTCTTAATTTCTCATGTACTAATAAAGTATGTATGACTTCATTTTCAAATGGGTAAAAAAACAAAAAAAACCCAGATAGACACACACACATCCAGTAAGCAGACAGATCATTAATTTTATTTTAGAGGACCAATAAGGTTATGTCAGCAGTGGGGACACTATTAATGTTGGCATAACTTGTTGCCATTTGTTGTGGGTTAATATGAGTGGCTACATAAAGTGCTTTTATTTATTGAGGGTCAAGTATGAGATTACGGCTTCTGAAATGTTAGAGTTAATTGAGGAAAAGAGCATCAGCATTAGAAAGTGGTGCTTATAACATGACCAGATATGCTTGCAGTAGTGAAAGTAACTTTAGACCAGCAAAGCCAAGCCTGCTCAGTTTTTTTCAAAAGAGATGTCACATGGGGCCTGCCTACGTTTGAATCTTTGTGTAAAAGACCCAAATGCAGTTCTAAGGCTTCAATCCTATGCACATGTTCCTCTAAGTAAGCCCCATGGAACACAATGGAACTTACTTCTGATTCAGCATACATAGGACTGCATTGTAAATGCACTTGTGTGTCTGGTTTTGAAACCAATGGATGACAATGTAGGAAAGTGGTCAAATTTCATAACAGTCTCATTTCAACACAAAAAACAAATAGAGGTTATCTACAAACAGTTTTGTTCTACCGGACGTGCATCTTTAATCCTTTCTACCCACCATTTCCCCATAGAACTGTACACCTTTGGGAATTTTTAAAAACTTGAGTGTATAGTAAGGAACCTCTTCTACAGAGTCCAGAACATTAATATCAACATGCTACTGCAATGGAATTGGGAAAAAAGGACGAGTCCTTTCTCTGCAATGGATAACCTTTCATCCCTGTTTGGAAGTATGAGGATAGTGCCCTGACAGCATCATCAGTGTAGATTTCTTTCATTGTCCCTCTTCTCTACTTTTCAGTGAAACTGAGGTTTGTCCTTGACCTTGTCAGTATCATTTGTTCATTCCTCACATTTATATCCCACCTTTCCTGCAAAGAGCTCAGGGTGGCATTCATGGATGTGGTTATCTTACTTTTCCAGGGGTCATAGGACTTATGAGGAAAGGTTGAGGGAACATGGTGTGTTTAGCCTGGAGAAGAGAAGGCTGAGAGGGGATATGATAGCACTCTTCAAATAGCTGAAGGGCTGCCATAAGGAAGAAGAGACAAATCAGTTCTCATCTGCCTTTGACAGTAGAACTAGGTCCAATGGGTACAAACTGCAATAGAGGAGATTCAGGAAGAAGCTGCAATAGAGGTGGACATCAGGAAGAATTCCTTGATGATAAGGGTGGTTCGACAATGGTACAGATTGCCGAGGGAGGTGGTAGATTCATCCTCACTGGAGACCTTCAAGCAGAGGCTTGGCAGGCACCTGCTGGAGCTGCTCTAGGAGGATTTCCTGCTACAGGCAGGAGGTTGGACTAGATGGCCTTGTAGGTCCCTTCCAACTCTATGATTCTGTGATCATCACAGTAACCCTGAGAGGAACTGAGAGAGAGCAACTGCCTCTAGCGATCTTCATGGTTCAAGAAGGTGTTCACAGTCAAAGTTCACCCTGCTGTATACCAGGCCTCCTCTGGATGACTAGAGAGCAGAGGAGTGCCCAAGAAAATGGCAGTAGGATGGGCTAGGGAGCATTTGTGAGTAATCTGATTAGCCACAAAGCATGGACTGGCATGAAGGGAGGAATTTTCTTTTTCCTGTTGCAGGGCATCGGTTCCCAAACGTACCCTGGTCACAGTGCCATTCCTTCACCGCTCCTTTCCACGGTGGCACCAGGTGCAAGAATTGTATATGCATCACACAAGATCTTGTGAGAATCATGTGAGATATTGGCCTTGGCCAAGATCGCAGCACCTGGGAGAGCTGGTAAGAAGCCGCTGGGGATATCCTGCAACAATCCTGTGAGTTTGCCGCAGTGCCCTGAGGTGCTGCAGCACACAGTTTAGGAACCCCTCGTATAGTGTGGAGATATTTAAATGGTGGTAATATGCACCATCAAGAGACCAATCCTGAGGGCCCTCTCACCGGTGCTATGCTCGTCCCACTGGCTCTAAGCCCTAAAGCATGTTTGCAGCACCAGGGAAGGAGGGAGTGCTGGCGCTGGGCCTCAGCACCACACAGGTGGATGGACAGCGCTTGCCCCCAAACCAGCCAGCAGTAAAGTTTTCGGGGCGAGGTGGGGAAGTAGGCAGAACGGGGCAGAGGGAAGGGAGGACTGGGCCTGGGAGGGGGTTGGAGATGGCGGCAGCTTCTGGTGCCGAATTCTAAACTGCCTCCTGTCTCGGGCAGCCCAACTCGGGCCTCCTCATATCTGTGCCCATGCGGGTGCATCTGCCAATGCGGGCACAAAGCTGAGGAGACCAATTGGTGCCACAGCAGTGTTACCCAGGGTAAAAAAAAAAAAAAGCAAATGCTCAGGACCCAGCGGTCACCAATTTGGAGCTGCTGGAGCCATAGGCGCTGCCAGGTTCAGGATTGGGCTGCCCACGATGTGGGGAAAAATTCCTGAGTGATATTTAGATGGCATCACAATTGGTTGTGTGATTTTGATTCTAGTGATTAAGGCAAATGTAGAGAAAACTGCTGCAATGTGCTCTGCTTGCTCGGCCAGGTATGTGTTTGAAATAAATGGGTATATTTTATGCAACAAATACCAGAATTGTCGTTTTCAGATAGAATGAAATTGTCACTCCTGAGCTGACATAAAAGTAAATTCAGATCGCAGGAGATAATATGCAGGCCTTTCTTTTTCTATGACACTCATAAAGTTTACTATGCTTTTCTAGATTCAGTCGTGATGGTGATGATGATTTGAATTGTCCTCCTTGCAGCCTCATGCTATGTTGTGAATGCAGCTCTTCCCTAGATGCAGTGTCAGAGAGCAAGCAGGCATCGGCAAGGGGTCTCTTTGCCCTTTTGTTTTCCAAGATAGCGGCAGATCTGCTAAGCCTTTTTTTTTTTTTTGTAAATAGTTGATTTCCCTCCCACCCCTCGTTCCCCATGCCCTGCTCTTGGACAATGGCTGATGATCTGCAAGCTCACTGGAAAAAAAAGTCGGAGACAAATACTAAATATAATCAATATATTAAAAAAAAAATAAGAGGGGAAATGCAATGAAAATTTATGACCTTAACATTCCTTCAGGGTCAAGCCATTTATCAAATTCTCTCACTCTGGTTTCAATTACACAGCTTTTGTGGAAGGAACTTATTTTAGCAGGTTCATTTGCCTCAGTAGGGAATACAGGACTTTGGCCTAATGCTTCACCTTTAGTGCAGGCCATTTGAGCCTTAGAACAAATACCAATCATCACTCTTTGGGAGGAAAAAAAAAATCTGCATCAGACGGGCCTATCGGAATGGGATTTCTGTCAAGGTAAACGGTTGTCGGCAATGACTGTGGTAGAGTGGGTGATAAATCCCATTTTATTGCTGAAAAATTCCAGCCTCTCTCCATGCCTGACAGCTCCCCACATTCTCATACACATTTGGGCAATTTCTGCACTGTGTCCATCTGGTTCTTATTACCTCTCAACCTGTCTGTATCTGATCCAGAAAAAAAAAAAAGTGCAGGTCAAAAACAGGGAAAAAGAAACCAAGGTGATGGATAAGAAAGAGAGACAGAGAGGAATGAGCAGGGAAGCTCCTCCTGTTGATCACATGAATACTGAGAACCTATGTAAAGACACCTTCAGATCTTTGTGATCACTCCCATAAGCTCTGAACAGACAAGCCAATTGAGCTTCTGGTGTTTATACACTACCGTCAAGAACCGTGCAGTGGAGTCAGTTCACACTTGCAATTTTTTTAAGCCATATTTGCGAGTGAACCGCACCCAGAGAGGGAATTATTGGGAAAATGTCAGTACAAACTGGATTCCACAGTCAACAGCAACCAGCTGCAATTTCCGTGATGATAGGATTTATTCTCTCCATGGCGATCACAGGAATTGCTGCTGCATTGCATTCAGTCCGGTTTACGCTGATATTTCTCCAGGTAATCCAAGGATGATCCTTCTTGAGTGTGTGACCAAGTCCTTGCTATCCCTATTATAAAGGCACATTTTTAGGGATTTTCCAAAGATAGAATCATATAACCTGAAGCACAAACGTGCAACAGTCCAATCACAGTGAGGATTGGGCTTGTGCAGGCAGCCTTCTGTGACAGCAAAATGGCTGCTGACAGAGTGCACAGGGCTCATTCGTGACTATTTTGTGAACACCGCCACATAAGGCAGCGGCGTATCAGCCACTCGCTGGAGCAGTTAGGCAGTGGCTTAATGGAGGGGGAGGAATAGGTCGGTGAGGTTGCAAGAGGGAGTGGATCTGGCAGGGATGGTGCATGATGGATCCTATCCCCCTTTTCGGAAACCCCCCTGCCCCCTTTCTCTCCTCAGACTTACACCGGTGCTTCCGTTGATGTAGGTCCAATAAGACCCATTGCGGAGCAAAAGGCTTACAGAGGTGTAAGGGGATTAAAATCTTCTTTCAAGGCCATTTTCCCAATAGCTCTGTTCCTAGCACTTCATGACAATTTGTCTTTGGAGTAAAAGGTCTGCCCCCCCAGCCCCACTACTACCTTGCCTGGTCCTGTGAGCACAGCAGGAAAGGGGTAGGATGTGGGGAGGAGGGTGGCTCAGAGCTGGGAAGGAAAGATGTTGGCAGCAGTAATGCATGCTGATATCCTATCCCCCTCCCTGCTTTGATCCTCCAACCTGGGTCCAATTGTGCAAGCTGTATTGCTGGTGCAGGTCTGAGTAAACCTCGGGCTCAACTTGGGGAAAGGGAAGAAAGTGTGTCGGCTTGTAATCAAGAAGATGCTTAGTTGTGCAACAGTGCATCTTGAGCAGATTTGAATCAACACTAAAATGTTCCTTTACCCCGAGGAAGGATTCCCCGCACTGGCTACAGAGTGCATCAATTTCATATTTAACATGAGATAATCTTTTAAAGCCAAAGAAAAACGTGTTCCAGCAGAGGAGCCCTGGATCTGGCTTGCCATGTATGTATCAGCTCAGGATACTATGCTGATAATTGGTGGTTTAATTAGACACGTTTTCAACTATATCTGAACATGTTTTCCTGGTGCAGTTCTCACTGTGATGGTGAACACAATGAGCATGATCCAGCTCTTACCTTGTGTATACAGGAGGCTCCATGAGATCAAAGTGCATCGAAACAGCCCCGATTCAGTCCTTTGTATGGCGCATGTATGGAATCCCCCTTCACCAGGCCAAAGTCATGCTGTGTCATGCCATGTCAAATACTGGCAGGTGATGCACCCACCAGCCTGTGTTCCTGAGCTCGGAGTCCATGGTAGCTTCATACAGCTGCAGACCCCAATGTCTGGCCCCCAGTGTTGAAGACTGACTTATGGAGTGCAGGGTGGACTTCAACCTTCAAAGTCTGCATATCATGAAGGGATGGGTGGGGGGGCATTCTGTATTGTCCCTAATATACAGCATGGCTTCAAAGTGATGTTATACCCTTCATCCCCCCCCAAGCATAAAAGACATAACTTGCACTTCTCATGTGCCCATCGTTGCAAGTCCTTTCTTGACAGCCGCAAGCCCTGACCAATGCCCTGGGCCAAGAACTGAATTGGTCTTTTCAAAGACTCGGAGGTTTGGATTTCATTTGCTGGAAGACACAGCACTGGTGAAGTTAAACAATAACATTTCGGGCAGTAGGGCAACTACAGTGGGGCCAAAATGGTAAGTACTGCAGGCACTGCAATGGACTGTGTTAGCAGCTCTCCCACTTGCCATCGGAGTCATTCTGGGCAGCGATGGCAACACACAGGAGACGCCATTTGGTTTGGTGAGCACCTGTGCATCGCTGTCACTGCCCTGTGTGGCTCTGATGGCGAGTGGAAGGGGCCACTTACAGGGTGCATTGCAGCGCATGCAGTACTTACTGTCCCTCCCAGCTGCAGTACTGGTTTTGGGCATGATTCTAGTTAGGCATGCTCAAAATGTGTTTTGCAAGGGTGATACACAGAAGGCTTTGAAATGAATGGCTAAAAGAACCAAGTCTCCACATTCATTTGATAACCAATACTGTAATTTGGAGATGCCAGACCAGACTGTTTCTGAACAGAAAGCTGGTTAGACCACTAATATGCTAAAGGCATGTGCTTAAGTTACCAGATGGCTTCTCTCTCTCTCTCTCTCTCTCTCTCTCTCTCTCTGTTTTTCACACACACACACACACACACAGGGAGAGAGAGAGAGAGAGAGAGAGAGAGAGAGAGAGAGAGAGAGGAGGAGGGCGCTGTTCGTTAGTTCCATAGATCCAGTTTGATTTTGCATACATGTAAACAAACAAGTCCTGCCTGAGGAAATACAAAACGTTTGTAATACAAAACATTTCAGCATCAGAATGGTTAATACCGAGTAGTATAGCTTGAAAAGAGCCTATTGGCTAACCCTAAAGGATGCCCTGCAATTGTTGTTAAACTCATCAGATGAAGCTAACCTTCTCCGCTAGCCTTTTATTTAGGTTTGTCTGGCTACCAGCAAAAAACATAGTGTCATAGATTGCTCACAGACATTACCAGAAAGGGATGCATCATATAAAGAAAGAATCAAGAATACAAGCAGCTCAAAAACACTGAACATGAAAAGACGTAAAGCTTCACCATGTAGTTGATTAATGCATTGTCAGTTGTTTGAAAATCTTATATACCTTTGTTTTGTTTATATCCTTCCTTATTTGTACCTTCTTTTTCTCTTCTTTGGATTACATTTTAAATCAAAATATTCTCTGTGATTGCCTGTTGTGCAGCATTAGGGTAAGTTCCATTTTTTCCACAACTTTAAATGATATCTGTATCTATACCTATATAAACCCTAGTAAATCTCTGCCAGTAGGGTGCTTTCTAAATTTCATATTTAACATGATATCTTTTAAAGCCAAAAAGAAATGTGTTTCAGCAGAGGAGCATGTGAAATTGTACATATGTAGGCAGGATGGCTGTCAAGAAATCTAACCAAGGAATGCATATGAAATATCTTCAAACTCATTTAATAAATTATCCTTAGCATCTAAAACACTCAAACCAAAATCTGTTTGGCGAATTGACTTGGCATTTTATTTGGCTTTTTTTTTTTTTTTTGTAAATTGAGATCTCCTTTGAAAAATGACACAAAGTAAATAGTTTCACAAAGTGACAATCTAATCAATCTCGTAAGCAGAATATAAATCAAGGATTTCATTAACTGCTGGTAGCCAGTTTAAATTGTAGTCTTGTCCATAATGTCTATCTATCTATGTATGTCCGAGTTATATTAAAAACCTTTAAATGGCTTTCTAATGCCAGCTACATCTAGCTATTATAATAATTAATGATAGTGTTTTATAAATCAATATATGTATTCTTGATAAATTCATATCCAGTTAATGGTGTAATTTAAATAAAAAATTAATGTAATAAAGGACATACAGGAACAGGCAGAAAATCTTTAAAGGTTAAGAAGCAAATTTGTCTAAATTTTTTTAATCTGACTATTTTTGGGGGTGCCCACTGAAATACAGCTGACATTTGCCTAAAAGATTAAACCTTGTATTTTTTTCTTTTACCATTTGTTGGTCATATTACTTCTGATTTTGCAAGCATGGTGCTCCAAAATATGGTACCTCTGAAGAAAATTTCAACAAATCGAAAGTCAGAGCAGGTGTTCTCATCATGGAGTCACAAAAGAAAAAAAAAATGCCTTGAAATATGTAAATGTATTAACTTATTATTCCAAATTTCGTAAGCCGTGTGTTCTTTATTATGTATTATGCTCCAAAGCTACATGAATATGTACATCTAGTTCCAGGAGCATAAATGCACTGCAACAATTGTGTAAATCCTCAAGAATGTTTTCAAGCAACAGAAATATGTTCCTTATCTGCGGGTTCTAAGTACAGTTAATCCAGTTTATTCAAAAAGTAACATGGGAGTGACTTGGAAAAAAAACAACTTGACATCATCCCCTCCTTTTCCCTCTACGTTGCATGTTTGTATTAAGCTAAATAAAGTTTTTTATGAGTTATGTTATGGCTTAGTTTATTTATAATCTGTAACAACAATGTATTCTAAAGTATGACACAAGAGTAAAACAAAACAATTCTTACTGCACCTTGTCACCCATTGTGAAAGCATTTAATAATAATTGTTGCTTGTTTATGTATTAAACACGAGGCAACAAATATCTTACCAAATTATGCAAAAAATTAAAGCATGGTCATCGAAGGTGACATGATGCAGAACTGTTATTTTAAGCTGATGAGATTTATTTCTGACATTTTTCTTAACATTGCATTGCCTTATTAAAACAGTGATTTGCCCAATCTCTTTTGACCATAATGGATGTTTTGGGAATCTTACATGGAAGGAATAAAGAAAGGATTTGCTGTCATTCATTTTAGTAATTCGCATTCATAAGCAGTTGCTTGAAAAGTTTACATTTAAATTACTGCGTGCATTTACAGAGTTTAGCTCTTGGCTGGATCAACACTTGGAGGATGGAGAGAAAGGAAACATTAAGAGAGGGAAGAAAAAGTACAGTTATGATTGCATATCAAACTGAACATAAAAATATAGTCCATGTAAGGTATGTTGTGATTTTAGACAAACTAAGCATGGATTCCTGGGAAACCTAATTAAATAAGACATCAAACGGTATGTATAAAGTGACACACTGAAATATGTCAAGGTTTTAAAAAAATATCTTAATTTTACATTGTGTATGTCTATATGAAACATACAGCAGACAAAAACCAGAATCATGCTATGTTCGTACAAAAATTATTACCCACAAGCTATCAATCACAGCTTTAACCTTTTTATTTATAGCTTTCCAACGCTGCCACTGATAATTTTTTTTACTTTTGTCCAATGAAACACACATCTGAACATGAGAACAAACAAACCAACAAAATAAAAAAAATCAAAGGAGGTGCTTGACCAGAATGTAAGATCTATCAGTTTTGGAAAACTTAGCATTGTAGAAGTGCTTCACCTACTGGCTTCTGAACATAACTGCTTGCTTTTAAAACACAGGGTTTAACTTTGGGGAAAGATCAAAGCACCTGGTCATTTGGTCAAAATTACGTCTTTGCTCAGTATTTCTGTCAGGCAGTCTGATCCACTACCCAGTTAATTCTTGGATTTAGGCGGATTTAGCACTATTAACTTCAATGGGACTCTCACTAAAATCCTATAGACAGTTAATTGGTATGTATAAAACACTTACTTTTGGAGTAGTCCCTTTTGACTTCAGTGGGATTATTCTAGGCTAAGCAGTTTAAGGCTTTCGTATCAGCAGGCTAAAACCCACATAGGGAAGCTTAACTAAGTTGTGGGTCAGCCATTTTGCTTGCGTGGTGTTTCGATTCTACCTGAACCAAGTGAAGTGGGCTGGCACGGCACCTCTATGTTCTCTGAGGAGTCAAACCTAATTTCTTACTGAGGAAAGAGCATCCATGTAAATAAATGCATGACTCAGCTGTGTGCAGTCAGCTTTCATTGGCAGATACTTACGTCCACAAAAACCGCATTGTTCAAGGCAATACAATTATGCAACAGTGACTTGTGAAGAGGCTTTCCTCATCAGACAAATGACAAGTTTAAGATCTGCACAGTGCTCCAGGCAAAGTGAAAAGTGCTCAGTGTACAATGTGGCCGGTCTGACTGGCTGGCGAAGATCAAGGGGCAGGTAATTATTGCTATGACAAAATGAGAGGTTGCACAAATGATCAGCCATTTCAGCCTCACTTCTTTCAGTAGGACCACTAAGGAGTTTTATAAAGACGTGCAGGTTTGGGCCAGACTTTCTCCTAATTGTATGATCAGCTTTGGTAGCAAGAAGCTGGGACGTGTTGCGAGGGAAATTGGAAAGCATTTCCCAGTGACGCCACAATCCCATTGGTTAAAAACATCTGACAGGTATGAACATTCTGCCCAGCCTCCCTCATCCAAACCCCACTGGGTCAGGTCACTGGCTTTGGGGAGGGAATTTTAGAACATCCAAAGCCTTTGCTGTACAACTGCACTGCTTTGCGCCTTCAGGAGCCTTCTGATTACCAATCCCCCATGACTGAAAACAGGCTTTGCTTATTAAGATGCTGAAGCTTTTGCTGTAGAGGAAATACTAATTTCTGTGCGACACGCAGTACGTCACATGATTCTGTCAGAGTCTTCCTTTCTGAGGAGCCCATCGTGATTTGAAGAGGCAGGAGAATAAGCTTTATTGCAATTGTAGTGTTAAAAGCTGTGATCTGAAGGGGAAAAAAAGACAGTGGCTGGGGGTGGGGTGGGGTGGAACACACACACACACACACACACACACACACACACACACACACACACACAAGGCAAGAACAAAAAAGCCAGCGGTTTCAAAAACTGGCTTATTTTGGCTTTTAATTCTTGAGGTCAGCGCAAGCAACAATTGCGCTTGGACCTGCCTTTTGCTAATTTTTCTCAGCAGAGAATCGCTGAGGCCTCCGGGGGCTCCCTGAGAATGCAGGTAGCGGTGGTAAGAAATGTACGGCCATTTTACAACTCTCCTATAAAACTCGGGGAGGGTGGGCAGGCGGAATCTAAACAAAGGATGTGTAAGCAATTTCATTTATTTTGATAAACCTCCCTCCTGCTCCAGAGCATTTTGCTGTCTTTGTCAAAGTGAATGACAACAATTTGGCCCACTCCCTCGAAGCCACACTCAGCAGTGACAGGCAAATTATCAGAGGCCCTGCACTCCTTATTATCAGCGGAGAAGTCATCAGGAGGACGCGTGGAGGATCCCTCTCCCCTGTCACTATTTGTCAGTGGGACAAGGGCCACTGCTATGGGTAGCTGACAGGTAATTTCAACAATAACAATTACTCCTATTACTGGTGTCATAAACAATTCGCCCAAGGCATGACAATAGCAAAGCTTTATAATTCAATGCCATATAAATAAATGCCAGCAGGTAACAAGTAATTTAGCTCCAATCAAGCCCTGGCCCTGGCATTAATATTGCTATTGCTCGAAAATGGAAAATTGAAAAAAAAAATTCAATATGTTAATGAATTAAGAAAGGATTCAAAGGCTAGCGAGGAACAGAAGCTTAAAAATCATTAGTTCAGATCCAGCTTGTGTTTGCAATACGCTCCATGTAAGACATCAAAAACATGGTTGACGCTTGGTTTTTGAAAATATGAATTCCACTGTGTTCCTGTATGGCTCTTGTGTATTTTTTGTAAGTGTATTATTTTAAATGTACATTAAAAATCAACACACTGGTGTGCTTTCCGAATTGTTTTATTATAAACAAGACAGAATTGAAGAAGCTGAGTGCATTACAACCAGCAATTGGCAGCCTGACCCACAAGCCAGCAGAAGGGAACACTTGGATTTACCTCAGTGTTAGCCCCATGAAGTTTGGTGGAACAATACTGGCTTACACACAAGCAACTCAGTTTTACTGGATTGTGGATTAAACTAAAGAATGCGCATTTCAAAATTCAGCATGGATTTTCAAAATTCTTTTTGAGTTAAGGTTTGATGAGAGCAACTAAAATTCATATTTACCACAAAGTGTCATAATAAAAAGCTGCTTGCTCTTTCAACATTTCCTGTCGTTTTTTGTTTTTTGTTTGTAAGCAGACCACATCCGTCACCAAAATGAAAATACTAACACTAAAAGAAAGCACAAACAGTCTGGTTGTTTGATGCTGATCAGACCCATTTGCAATTTTACTCTTTGTCCACTAAGACAATGCGGCATCAGTTTGACAGGAGTAAAAGAATTTGAAAATCTCTAATTAGAAGAGCTGTGGAGCAATTAACGCATGTCAAATTTCACTTCATCAAGTGCCACTCTAATTTTCTCACTAAAAATTAATGGACTTTTTTTTTTGTATGTGCGTGTCCCCTCAAGGCAATGTTGATTCAAATCTGCTCAAGATGCAGTGTTGCACAGCTAAGCATCTTCTTGATTACAATCCGACACACTTCTAACTGCTTTCATTCTCACTGCCACAGATACTTTGTCAACAGTCAAATTACACCATGCTGATAACAATGCATAATGGTGTTTCTCAAAGGAGGTGCCTGTCATAGGACAGTGTTTCATAAAAGGCACCATTTTCTTCACCCAGAAATATCACTTTAAAACAAACTTTTTATGGCCTCATCAGTGATGGCTCTGCATATTTGCTTCTCTGTTTGAGTGTGATTTAGCTCATTTTAAATCCTCTGAAAACATAACAGAGACAGTGTGAAGAAGGCAGAAGGAAAAACCTGAAAGGATATCTTTATTTTACCATTTCTTCTCCAAGACAGGTTTAAATGTTATATCCTGTAATTGTGCAACAACTATTGAGCAAAAAGACAAAGACGCAGCTCATGCAAACAAATCTCCCTGTGATGTCAATGGCAAATTTTTCCTGAGCAAAAGCTGCAAGTTTTGGCTTAAAGACTGTAAACATCATAGAAAGTGCTCTTGTAATGGACAGTATTTAGATTCCAAAAGGCATTTGTTTAATAAGAGTATTTGCCAGATTTCACAAAAACATTAGATGATGTCAATGACAAATTGCTATTTATGTCAAAAAGAACTTTCAATATGGGGAAAGGGCAAAAAAATACGCTCATCATAACTTAAAGGAAAGATCAGTTTATTTATTATTATTTTTTTGCTGAGACATAAGGGCAGAGGAGAGGGAAGATCAAAGCTGACTCTCAGAGGCCTTGGAAAATGTCCAGAATTATTCAAACCCTTTCCCTCCCCCCCAAATTAAAACTTGACTGCATTGAACCACTAATTAGTGAGTTAACTACTGTAATATACAACTTTGCTATGAATGTCAAATGTTATCTTTTGTGTCTGATTGCTTCCTATCATGTTAGCCATCTTACATGTACATTTTTATACTAAATTCTTCTGGGTATAAGTTCTCTGTGGCTGGAATTTAAATAATCTGACTAGAAGTTAGACCATTAGATAATTGTCCACATTTTCTTTTACCTTCCTTGCAATCTTCTTCATGTCACAACGCACAGCTTGGTCTGACTTTATAACAATGTCTCCGTGACCCACTGGTGTTTGTTTTCAGAACCATTCTGAGAATTTTTCAGAATATTGTGGACAGTCCCCTAGATTTTTCTTTTGTCCCATGTTGGCACACTGTGTTCACAGAATGCATATCTGAACACGAACTGCTGAAGCATTTAAAACTTCCTGAAAAGGGGGGGATAGAGGGAGGGAGGGGAGTTAAGCAGCTCATAAGAAGCATTTCCTCCTTACTAATGGCTATACCATATGCTTTAAAAATTGTTGTGCTTGGATTAGACAAGTAATACAATATACATTGCATAACAAAGACCATATAAAGGTGTGCCATCGTCCTGGCACCAAGATAATAAACAGGATAGTAAATTTTTTAAAAAAAACGGGGTGGGAGAAAGAGAAATCCATAAAAAAAAATGTGGAGAAATAACTCTGATGCAAAACAATTTTATCTTCAATTTTTTGCTTTTGTTTTCAAAATGCTAAATAAACAATACATAATGCATCCCTCATCAACCCCAAACCATGAGGGCTCTGCACTCAAATAACAGGAAACATATTCAATTTTCCTAACAGAAGACAGTTCATTAAGCTGTGCCACATCAAATAAAACTTTAATTTCTCCTGCATCCGAATCGCAATGAAAGCAATTGATGAAGATGAGCCATATGGTACTTCTATCAGCAAACACATATTGCTCATTCCCCAAAAGTTTTCTAATTCTGCTCCCCAGGCCTGTGTAATATAGATAATGTGCTCTGAGAGCAGCAACCATGAGCTATCTGGTGTACACTTCTAATACTGTATTTAATGGGAAATAATGAATCATAAAAGCCTGCGGAAGACGGCTTTTGCTAACCTAAATCTCAGCTGTAATTTCATTGTTCTGTGCCTAAGATGCTGTTTGCCCTTTCCAAACAACAGCAACTGAATGTAATAATGCAGCCGCTTCAAACCTGGGCGGGAGGAGAAAACCTTCTTAATACAAAATCAGGTTTCGTTTAACTCTTGAGGTTCCGAATGCAACAAGGCAATGATTAACAAAAGGGATTTGCGAGTTATTTTGTGTGTGTGCGTACAGACACACACTTTCATCTATAGCTCTATGAAGAATATATTAAAAAATGAAGCTTACTCCACCAAACAGAGATGACAACATTGAGATAAATTAGAGACGGCAAAATCTCACACGTTTGTAGGCATGTAACAACTGTGAACTGTGAACAATGGGAATTTATAAGAATGCTGTAAAATGAGGGTTATTTCATTTACAAAAAAAATGTTTTTTAAAAATCTTTGAATGAATGACTGAATTAAGTCATCCAAATAAAAGCAGAAATATTTATAATCGGCAAGGCTCTATGTATTTTTGTTGAGATTTATAGTTTACAGTCTGATGTAAACTTTTTCCTCATCTTTCTCAATATTAAATAGATATGCAGGGGAGACTTAAATAAAGATCATTATGCAAAAAAAAGTTATCTACCCGCAAACAGAAAAGTTCATTTTCATATAGTTTAATAATGCACAGAGGCATTATTGAACTGTCCTGAGAATTTTCTCTCCTCGCCCCCCCACCAAAAAGTTCAGAGCTTAATTAAAAGCATTATCTTAGATATATGGTGGTTGCACACATATTGGAAGCATATTTAAGTGGATATGTTTGTTTTGGCAATGTAAGAACCCAAACAATTAAATTAAAAAGGGAGAGACTTTTAAAAGTTAGAGATTGCCTTTTAAAAGCTTATTAAAATCAGCATGTTACATGTCTGTCTTTGAATTAGCTTTAGAGCCTTGATTGCCTTCATTAATGCTGGCTGCTTGGGTGTTGCTCTGTGAATGTTCAAGGGTCTGTTTTTTGTTTGCCTGCCTTCCTCTCTAACACTGCTCCCTGCTAGATGACAACTTGGAATTTTCTCTCACCGAAATCCTAAGAAAACGGCATCCTCTTCCTTACACAGCGACGCTGACCAGGAGGTGAAAGATGCAAAAAAGTCTATTGAATGCAATGTCTTAAGATCAAGAATAAATCTGACAATCTCCAAAATAAAAATAGAATGATGACTCCCCGCCAAAGATAAATACCCCCCCACGTTGATTATGCTTCCTGAATGCCTTAAAAACAAGTGTTTAAGCAGTTCCACCCACCCCTCCTCCAAACAGTGCAGAAGAAATCTTTTTGCTTGCTCAGATGGGTTACAATGACAATGGTCTATTGCAATGTAAAACAAGCTGGAGGATAAAAAGGTGCTTTCTGTTACCATTTTATCAAAGCTGTTCATCTTCTAGCTGCAGACAGCATTTTGCTGGAATTGCAGATATTTCTCTGTCCAGGCGCCTTTGTTTGTGCATCTCATTTGCATATATTTATCTCCAGCTGAGGGTGCTTTCAGCTCATTAAGGCCTCCCCTCACATTATTTCATAAGCCAGCTGCTAGGAGGGATTTCACCTGTGGTGACTGAGAAAAGAGGGGTGAAAAAAACCCAAATTCTTCATAAAAAGGAAATCTTCTGACTCTCTTCCCCTATAAATGGGCACCATTTGTGTTAAACAGCCTCTTGTCATGATAGATGCCTCGGAGGGTCAGGGGTGAGAGTTGATTTGAAGGTCAGCAGTAAAACAACAGACAAACCAGACGCCAAACTGGTTCTTTAGCTGTCGGTGGGAGCGTTGGTACAACCAGGTCTGGAACCTTTTCAACCTCTCATAAAACAGGCTAAGAATCTGAAGTGGATCAAGCAGGCCCCTGAGGAAGCTGCACAGAAAAACACAAATAATATCAATATCAAGCAGCAACAGGAAACAATTGGGGCAGCTCTCAGTAGTACAGGCATGCTTCTATTGTTTCAAGAGCCGGGGAATTAATTCCACTTATTTATTTAAGGCGTGTCAACTCACTGCCTAAACCTGTTTCAGTGTCAAGATGAATAAAACTTTTATGGCTCATAAAATAGAGTAATTCATCTCAATGTTCTTTGTGGTGCCTTTTTCTCCCCTGGTATATCGAGATAGGCCTCCGTTCAAAATGGTTGCAGCCAAATGCGCTGTTGCTATGGGCTGCACCATATGAGGGGGAAAAAAAATTATTTGATTGGCAAATGGAGCTCAGCACAAACAATAAAGCAGAATGGGATAGACGCTGAGTAATTGCCTCCAAAATTCTCACTGGCAGAATCTTCCTTGACTGCATTTCCAGCCTGGCTGACTTCAAGGAAGTACTTGCCCCCTTTATCTTAAAATAGTTCTTAAAAAATAGGTAAATCTTGGAAATCTTTTCCACATTCTATTACTTGCCTGCATCTCAATATTCAATTTCCTTTTCAAGTTTACACATGACAGTTTTCTGCTTATGCAAGTGATGCATAACCTATTTTTTTTTAACTTCACTAAAAGTTAACTCCAGTTTATAATGATGGTGTCTGACTTTGTTATCCAGCCATGGTTTACAGGCCAAAAGTCTCATGATCCAGTTTTGGGGGCATTCTTTTTATTATGTGTTGTGCATTCCTTCTCAATAAAGTTTTAAAAGTATGGTTTTAAATTGTACTGTACACATGAGAATGAACTGTAACAAGTGTGGGGCAAATCAGGCTATTATACTTCAAAAGACATCACCTAATCAAATTTTCAAGTTTGTAAACTGAGGGTAAATACGTATACAACTGGTTTGAAATGGAATGAAATGGAACGACACTCTGGACCACTGGGTAACCATTTCCGACTGTAAATTCTCCCTCCTGCCAAAGTAAAGTACTGAAAAATGAAAGACAACGTCATTTTTAACGACATTTCTATGAAAGGACCTTCGGCATAGCTATCACACTCAGGCTGCAATCCTGCGCACACCTGGAAGCAAACTCCATTGAACATAGGCTTGTACTGGCAGTTATGATCTAAAGCCACTGGTTAGCTTTCAGTGAAAGACAATATGGAATAAAAATAGATAATTCATTCAAAATTTTTATCGCAATACTATACCTTTTTCATTGTGTGACCTACAGATGTGCCCCAAACTTACATTTCCTTTTCGAATTCAGGTTGTTGCCACTTTTTCAACTGTCAGCACTGAACATCTGAAGACATTCCCATAGTTAGTATCAGATCAATTTTTTTTAAAGCTATATCTGGAATCAAAAAAAACTTTGAGAGGCACGTGAAATTAGGAAATATCTGTTAGGACCAAACTCTTGACTCAGTTAAAGGCTTGTAGTTTTCTGTGGCTTTTCCGTGGCTTCCCTTTTCGAGAGAGTCTCGCTTAAAGAAAGTGTGGTTCTGACTTAATGTTCTTGAAATCTTACTTATAACTTTCCTTTAGTGACTTGAGCAAGTTTTATCACAATTATCTTACCATTTGTTCTCTTAACGAACACTGAATACACCCTGAATCCATAGCAGATCTTGTATCCTCCCAAAACATCCTTAACCATGTTTCTCATTTTTCTTGGTCCCTAATCTAATCGCTAATTCCTTCACTTGGTCAAGAAGTTAAAAATGTTAAGTGCTCACAGTGCCTCCTTCCTCCCCCTCATATCTGTCTCTGTTTATGGAACGGGCCCTGGTTTCCTCCTCCGCTTGTTCAGCTCCAGGTCTTCAGGTCAGGAGACTGTAAATACACACAGCACTGCCCCAACCCATAAATCTGAGCAAAGGGCAGGCATATATATTCAGATAAGCAATGTGGAGGGGAAAGAAAGGAAAGACAGAACAAACAGAGTCTGTGGAACAGCAGGCACTTTCCTAGAAACAAAATGAAAATGCCAACAAACCTCTTTGTAGGGCAGGAAAAAAAAACACACCACACACCGTCAAAACTAGTTAGAGCATATTTGCCTTTAAAAGATGAGTTTGGAATGACCACCTTTTCCCTCCCACAGTTTATATACAAATCAGGAAAAATGCATGTCATTACCTTGGAGATAGTGACATTCAACAGAGTGATTTCATTTCCATTCTTAACATGCTGTTCTGTTGTTTCCAATTGCAGTTAGCTCTTCTGGTTTCTAATTCCTCACCAAATTAAGCAACAACAGCAACAAAATCACTATCCAAGCATCTCTAAAGCTTGAAAGGATCCAGTGAAATAATGCTAAAATTGACTTGGCACTTTTTTCCCTATAAGAATTGCTCGGATTTTACAAAATGATGAATGGGTTCTTTTGGTACCTACCTCTCAACATGTGTGGAACTCTCATTACCCTACAATAATCCAAATCTTTGGGTGGGTTTCACAATCTCAATGAACTGACACCTGATAGATTTTGTCCTCATGTTGTTTCCATCCCTAACTTCCCAGCTGACAAGCTTTAGTGTTGGGATGGAGCACAAAAAAGATGCAGACATTTCGCAAACAAGAAATCTAGTTAATTAAATAAAGGTAATCATGCCGATTGCTTCCTTGTACTCTTGATGACTTTTCCCTGCGCAAAGAAAGCAGAACTGACTGACATTTAGTTCCTGCACAAACATACCAAACTTCACAAAGACTTCCCTGCTCAGCGCGCACTGACATTTTTCTCACATTGCTCTCATAGTCACCTCTCCAGCGCTCTGATATCTGGTGTAAATGGGACCTGCTGTTAAGAGAGATTTCCTTTTTCACTTTTATTCAGGTGAGGTGTAACATACTGCAGACGTAGCAGTGATAGAAACCATTACGCAGAGGGCCTTTCTCTTTTGAGTGGAAAAAGAAGGGAAAACTTCAGTGACTTGACAGGCCTCTGCAGAAAACCAAGCTGCAGAGAGAGAGAGAGAGAGAGAGAGAGAGAGAGAGAGAGAGAGAGAGA
>JAJKFI010000054.1:3117059-3128165 GCA_029204185.1 Lerista edwardsae | reverse complement strand
AGAGAGAGAGAGAGAGAGAGAGAGAGAGAGAGAGAGAGAGAGAGAGAGAGAGAGAGAGAGAGAGTAATTATTGTTAGGCCAATTCCCTCCTCAGCTTTTTGCAGTGACATGAAACAAATGTAAATCAAATGTCTTTCGTTCTGGCAGACACTGGCAGCTAGTTGAATTAAAGGTTTTCAGTGACAGAAGGATTTCATATGACAGAAGGATTCTCCTTCCATGCCCCTCCCAAGATTTTGTTCACCAAATGGAAAAAGTAGACAATTTTAATTACAAAACTTTGTTTTCAGGGTTTTAAAAAATCTTTCATAACAATTTGAGTTTTTAGTGTCGTATTTTGAAGTGAAATCTTTTTAAACCAATCACTTTACCAAATTTCCTTATCTGTATTAATTCAGTTCCCAATCCGCAGATATCTGTCAGTAAATCAGAATATGTTAATACATACCCAAGGATTTGGTAGTAACTAGTTTCTAAATATTTGTGGCTATAATAAATGAGGTTTTTATGTTGCCTATATTGGAGGTGGGTTTTTTTTTTTAAATCTGGCCTGAGGTCATGAGCTAATTTTAAGATTTAAGTCCTCGTAAATTGGTCTGAATTGGTTCTATTCAGAATAATCCACATAGAATAAATGTGGAAAACTTTGCCTCATTGTAAAATGCTTAATAGTGCAAACATTGTAAAAGGCTTGGAAAGAGATCATACATGAAGGGTCATACTAAGATCATGAAACATGGATGAGAACCTGATTGACATCAGCACAGAAGAAAATGTTTGAATTAATGGGAAAAAAAACTTTTTCAGTTACCAGTAAATTGGTGCAGACAGCATAGGAAGCAGCCTTAATTCCACCTATGCCACTACAATTGTCAATTTTTCATGAAAAAATAATGGTCAGGTTCCACAGGGATGCATAGCAGGTGCATAGCATAAGAACACAATGGCCTTTCCTCACTGGTGCTTTTCAGGACCTTTCATATGAAGTAAAAGCTGGCAAAACCTTGTGCGTGAACACAGAAGCACTTTAAGTGAATGGAGAGTGAATGGAGCTCTTTAAATCCATCATAGCTGTACTGTATAACCCAATGCCTATTTCCAGCATTGATGTAGCCGTGCCAGCAGGGTATGCACGACATCCTGCAATGAACTGGCAGTCAAGGAGGCCTCCTCAAGATAAGGGAACATTTGTTCCCTGACTTTGGGGCTGCACTGGGGCTGCATCTGTGCAGGAAAGATGGATAGGAGTGGGCCCTAAGAAGAGGGGAAAAGACCTGTAACCTTGCATATATATATGGGCATGTTTCATGTATTCGCAGATGATTTGTCAAACATTTTAAAAAATGGGAATAAAAACTAATTGGTTTATGGCCATCAAATTCTCCTGGAATTGTCAAAAGCAATTTAAATGAACCTTAGAAGGGTGATTGTTCGGCAGGATAGTCATAAAAATGTTCAAGCCTTATCTAAGTCTCACTAAAACCCATCAGTATCATTTTCAGACTATGAAACTTAAGCTAGAACTATGAGCTTGCAATGTTTCCTTCTTCGTAAGATTGCCACTCCTTCCTTACTGAAACCAGGCTTCATAAATATATAGTGAGTCCCCCCCCCCCGGGTTTTGGTTGTATTTCAACTTTCAATTCCAGCCTGAACTAGGCAGTTGAAAATTGCAATTACTGTCACATGGTTTAGGCAACCTGAAAAATCCCACTGTGAAAGTCTTGTACACACAAAGGTTTGCACACTCAAATGCTGCTTTTTCTGAATATCTGTAGTTTCTGCTCCTCTCAAGGGTTAGAGCAGTTCACATTTTATCCAGGCCAGTACATAAATCCCCAGTCATAAATCCCATGTTATCCCAGATTGCTGGGTTTTGAATCTGTAACTTTGGAAAATGGGGAGGAGAAAGATTTACACAAGTGCATTTAGCCTTAATCCTCCCTCTTGATTCCTCATCTGAAGGGTGTCTCAGTGTTGCTGATTTGAAGAAAAGTCTTTTGGATACATTTTTCTACTGAAATGTATATTCCTGAGATGAGATTGAAGAAACAATCCTAAACTGAGTTAGGCTGGCATAAACTAAAACAGCAAAGTTTGGCCAGCACAAGGGACACCATAAAGCATGTTTGGACCACTCTCGGAGTCAGGGAGGCCAGCACACAGATGTGAGCTCCCTGACTCCAAGAGTAGTCTAAACACGCTTTATGATGGCCCTTGTGCTGCCCAAACTTTGCTGGTTTAGTTAACGCCGGCCTAACTCCAGGTTAGGATTGCACTTTAAATGAAGATATGCTTTCAAATGCCACACAGTTTTCATGAAGGACTGAATGAGTTTTTGGGCCTTACAGTGCACATTCCCATAAGCCTTCAGTCTATACTTGTGACTACACAAATCTGCTGACTTGTAAGGCCCATGTGGGCAGCACATCCATAGTACAATCCATGCTGCAATGATGGCATTCTTCCCCATTGTGCTTCCTTGGGTAAGTGGGTTCCTTCACTCCATATCAGCGGTTTCCAATTTTGGGGTCACACCCAGTGGTGGCATCTAAATGATTTAAGAACAGGAACTCACTTTTGATTGGCACGTATCAGGACCCGCCCACCGGAAATGATGTCATAAGCCAGAGGCTGGCAGAGCCCAGGTCTACCCGCGGCTGGTTCCTAGCCAGTGACGACGTCAGTGACGAGTGGGCGGAGCCAGCTGGTTCAGTACAGCGCCTGGCGCCTACAGAACAGAAAGCAAAGAATTCCCCCCACCCCAACTGCAGCTCCAATAGCGATGGGGACAGTCTCCCAAAGAAGCCTCACACCCAGAGCGCCAGTGAAATGTTCTGGACTGGAGAGACAGCGGCGAAAGCCTTTCCTTGGTCTTTGCGGCTAGGCAAGGTGGAGTTATTCAAAATTGCCAGGGAAGTTGAAAATTGGCACGGGGGCAGCAGCCTCGAAGCCGAGGCTGGCTGAGCAGAATGAGGCAGGAACCTGTGGAAGGGGCTGAGGGGTGGCACCACTCCGGACAGCACCCTTGGGCGCTTCCCCACACCAAAGCCCGCTTACGCCTGGCACGTCAGGAGGGCAGCGTCAAAAAGTCCCGGCTCTCCTCCGTCCCCTCCGGGGCCCCCCTCGATTCGCCACCACACCCTCAGGATGCCCCTTCTCCCCAGTGGGCTGCAGACTCACTAGAGCGGCTGCTGACTCCATGTGTGTGGCTGGAGGGAGCGAGGAAGGGGGCTGTGCAGGACGGGACTTCCCCACTGCAGCCCTTCCCCCTTCGCCCCACTAGGAATCTGGAGTCGCTCCCTTTAACCCTTTGAGTGCCGGCCAACCAAGAAGAAAAGCTCTTTGCAGAGGAATCGGGAGGGGGGAGGAGGGGGGAAGCACCGCGGAGTGAAGTGGGCAGAGTCAGCCCTAATTTTAACTAGTGGAACTGAGTTCCCCCACTTTCCCCCTGCATGACATCACTGGTCACACCCCCTTCCAGGGCAGGCATCTGTGTTTACTTTTGAGACTCTACCCCCCCCCCCTTTAAGGAGGGTAGCAACCTGATCGGGGACTTGTAGGTGACATTAGTACAGTGTTTCTGGGTTTTGGTGCTACCACCAAACATGAGTAAGTAAAAAAATGTTTTAACTTACTTGCATTCAGTGGCAGCAGCAGTAGCAATGAAACCCAGACGTGCCGTATTGACGGTACCAATGGCTCCCTGGTTGGGTCTCTATCTTCCTTAAGCGGGTAGCACCTGACCAAAGGTTGGAAACTGCTGCTGTATATGGGGCTTAAGTAACACATTCAAAGGAGCAGTTCCTGTAAAGAAGTAATAAGCAATAACAATTGATATGGATGGAGTTAATACCTTCATGCATTTTATTAGGCTGCTGCTGTCATTTACTCTAAGAAGTAAAAAGAGACACAAGACTCAAAACTCCTCCTGTAGCAGATCTGGCCATTCTCTCACCCAAAACATTTCCCTTCTTTTAAAAGACTATCCTTTCTTTACAAGACTATCTGGTCTTGTGTCATTCCACCATCACAAAATTCCACTATCAATGTCTCTATTTTGCCCAGAACAAGGGATTCCATAGTTTCAGAATGACTGGGCCTATTTTCTTTTAGATAATTGGTTGTAGGAATCCTATGGCCCAATCCTATGCTTATGGGCTAATGTTCTGCTCCTCTTTTGCTGGCACTGATTGCTGTAAAGCAGTTACTGCCATAGCAAAAGGTTCTCTAACAGTGTGCTCAGTAGCTTGCTGCCAGGTACACTGGCGAGAAGACCACTTCCTAACTGCCCATGCTGTCAACTCTCCAGCTGTTTGCCAGAGCAGGTAAATCAGCGGGAGAGATGGGAGGGGTGGAGTACGACATAATGGGTGGGTGGGGGGATACTGGGTGGGGAGGGAGCATAATTGGGAAGGAAGGATCCAAAAGTGATGGTGCATGCTGGATCCTATCTCCCGTTTCAGCAACCTTCCGCCCCCTTTTTTCCCCATGGACTTGCACTAGTGAAATTGCTAGTGCAGGTCCGAGGGGACTCATGGCAGGCTGGGAGGCTTACAGAGGTGTAAGCGGATTTAAAAACACTTTCCCATCTGAAGCGTCCCAATCCGCACCCCTTTTCGGATACAGTGCATCTGTTTTTTGTGCGACTGCACCTGCAGGGAGAAAGGATAGGATTGGTGTCCTAGAATGAGTTCACTTTCAAAAATCTGGCAGTACATTCCTATGTACAGTATGTCTACTCGAAATTAAGCCCACTGAGTTAAGTGGGATTTATTCCCGGGTAAATGGGTATACAATTGCAGCCTAATGGCCCAGTCCTTTTCATATATTGTACTGGCTCCTGGCATGGCAGTCTCTCCAATGTTCTGTGGAGCGCTTTTGCAGGTGTCAGTCCCAGATGGCTGCATGCTGCCAAAAGCAGCTTGCAGATCAGCCATTGATGGACCCTGGATGGCAGAGAGACCAGTTGGAGGACAGATTGGGGCAGGAGGAAGATGGATCAGGTTGGGATAGGGTATATCTTGGTAGCACCGGCATACGCCGACTCCTATAGGCCTGGATGTGTCCTCAGAAGAGCTATGCCAGGAAACTAGCTGGCACAGCTTTGAGGGATCCCAGAGTGAACAATGCAGTGGCTGAGAAGGTAAGTAATTTTTTTTTGCTACTTACCTCTCCTGGCTGGCCTGATCCCCAGCCAGCCTGCAGGATGCAGCAGGCACTGTGCAGGCCAGTCAAGGATAGGATTGGGTTATTATTAGTGTTTTGTGGTGTTACTTTTATATGCACACATATTCCATATGCACGTATATGCGTTCATGCATAGGTACGGGACAGGTAGTTTTGTCTCTGAATCACAGTGGCGTCGCTGAGACCTAGAGCGCAATCCTAAACTGGAGTTAGGCTGGCATAAACTAAGCCAGCAAAGTTTGGCCAGCACAAGGGCCACCATAAACCGTGTTTGGACTACTCTCAGAGTCAGGGAGGCTGGCTCACATCTGGGGGAGAGCAATTGTCCCTCTTCACCCCAGCACAGTGTCTTTCTCGTGGCTGTTGCTGGTGGTGTTCTCCATTCTTCTAGATTGTGAGCCCTTTTGGGACAGGGAGCCATTTAACTTTAATGTTATTATTTGCCTGTAAACCGCTTTGTGAACTTTGTGTTGAAAAGCGGTATATAAATACTAGTGATTGATTGATTGATTGATTGATTGATTGATTGATTGATTGTTCTGGTCTCTCTGACTCCAAGAGGGGTCCAAACACACTTTACGGTGGCCCTTGTGCTGGCCAAACTTTGCTGGCTTAGCTTAAGCTGGCCTAACTCCATTCAGGATTGTGCCCCTAGTTTCAGCTCCCATCTGAGCTATTGCATTATTCATGTCCTTCATCATAAGAACATAAGAACATAAGAAGAGCCCTGCTGGATCAGGCCAAAGGCCCATCTAGTCCAGCTTCCTGTTTCTCACAGCGGCCCACCAGGTGCCCCAGGGAGGCATGAAACAACAAGATGCTTGCATCCTGTTGCCACTCCCTTGCACCCGGTACCAGTAGCCCACCACCTTTGTAAGGAGGTTGCACAATCCATCATTGCCTATAGCCCACGATGGACCTTTCCTCCAGAAATCTGTCCAATCCCCTCTTAAAGGCATCAAGACCAGATGCCATCACCACCTCCTGTGGCAAAGAGTTCCACAGATTAACCACCCGCTGGGTAAAAAAGTACTTCCTTTTATCTGTTTTAACTCTCCCAACCCTCAGTTTTAGCGGATGCCCCCTGGCTCTGGTGCTTTGAGAGAGGGAAAAGAACATCCCTCTATCGACTTTATCCCTTCCATGCATAATTTTGTATGTCTCAATCATGTCCCCCCTCAGGCGCCTTTTTTCTAGACTGAAGAGCCCCAAATGCTGCAGTCTTTCTTCATAAGGGAGGTGCCCCAGCCCCGTAATCATTTTTGTCGCTCTCTTCTGCACCTTTTCCAGCTCCACTATGTCCTTTTTGAGATGCGGTGACCAGAACTGGACACAATATTCCAGGTGTGGCCTTACCATCGATTTGTACAATGGCATGATAATATTGGCTGTTTTATTCTCAACCCCTTTTTTAATGACCCCAAGCATGGAATTGGCCTTCTTAATTGCTGCCGCACACTGGGTCGATACCTTCATTGAATTGTCCACCAGCACCCCGAGATCTCTCTCCTGAGCTGTCACAGACAGCTCAGAACCCATTAGCCTATAGGTAAAGTTTTGGTTTTTTGCCCCAATGTGCATCACTTTACATTTGTCTATGTTGAAACGCATCTGCCATTTGGCTGCCCATTCCCCCAACTTGGAGAGATTCTTCTGGAGCTCTTCACAATCCTTTCTTGTTTTTACCACCCGGAAAAGTTTTGTATCATCCGCAAACTTGGCCACCTCGCTGCTTATCCCTGTCTCCAGGTCATTTATGAATAAGTTGAAAAGCACGGGCCCCAAGACAGATCCCTGGGGCACTCCGCTTTTCACCTCTCTCCATTCTGAAAATTGCCCGTTGACCCCCACTCTCTGTTTCCTGGCCCTCAACCAATTCTGGATCCATAAGAGGACCTGCCCTCTTATTCCCTGACTGTGAAGTTTCTTCAGCAGTCTTTGGTGGGGGACCGTGTCAAATGCCTTCTGAAAATCCAGGTATATGATATCCACAGGTTCACCCACATCCACATGCCTGTTGACCTTTTCAAAGAATTCCAAAAGGTTTGTGAGGCAAGACTTACCCTTATAGAAGCCATGCTGACTTTCCTTTAGCAGTACTTGTTCCTCTACGTGTTTTAGGATTTTATCTTTGATGAGGCTTTCCACCATCTTACCCGGAACAGACGTTAGGCTGACCGGCCTGTAGTTTCCAGGGTCCCCCCTTCTCCCTTTTTTAAAGATTGGCGTGACATTGGCTATCCTCCATTCCTCTGGTACCGTGGCCGTCTGAAGGGACAAGTTGCATACTCTAGTTAAGAGGTCAGCAACTTCGTTCTTTAGTTCCTTAATTACTCTTGGGTGTATACCATCTGGGCCTGGTGACTTATTTATATGTAGTTTATCAATTTGATCTAAAACATCTTCTTTATTAACCATTATCTGCTTTAATTCCTTAGTTAGGAAGGGCTGTTCGGGCTGTGGTATCTGCCCAAGTTCTTCTGCTGTGAACACGGACGCAAAGAATTCATTTAATTTCTCTGCAATCTCCAAGTCCCCTTTTATCTCCTCTTTCCCTCCCTCACCATCCAGCGGGCCAACCGCCTCTCTGGCAGGTTTCCTGCTTCTAACATATTTGAAGAAGCTTTTATTATTCCCTTTTATGTTGCTAGCCATGCGTTCCTCAAACGCTTTCTTGGCCTCCCGTATCACCTTCTTACTTGTCTTTTGCCAGAGTTTATGTTGTTTTTTATTCTCCTCACTGGGGCAAGACTTCCATTTACGGAAGGAAGCTTCTTTGCTCTTTACAGCTTCTCTAACTTTGTTTGTCAGCCATGCAGGCACCCTCCTGGACCTTGTCGAACCCTTCTTTCTTTCCGGTATACACTTCCGCTGGGCCTCTACTACTGGTATACACTTCCGCTGGGCCTCTACTACTGTTTTTTTAAACAGCCTCCACGCAGCCTGGAGGGATTGGACTCTTTTTACCTTCCCTTTCAATTTCTGTCTAACTAGTCTCCCCAGTCCCTCCATCAGTCCCTCACCCCAGCTTGAAAAAAGAAATATAGTGAGCCATCTCAGATGGTTACTTGAGCAGAATGTCAAGGATTGTAAGAACTTTGCTAAAAACACTGCTATATGTATAGAAAACAATAGTATAGTCCAGGGCTTCTCAAACTGTGGGTCATGATCCACTTAGTGGGCTGGTGAGTCCTGGGTTGGATTCTCCTCTTTGCTCCTGCTTCTGATTGGCTCCAAATTGGAGCCCTCTGGATGCAACTGGAGGCCACACTGGGGCTTCACAGGCCTTAGAGATTCTCCAGAAGTATTTGGAAAGTCTTTTCGGGGTTGCTTCCAGAGGCCTGTGGAGTCCTGAGACCTTGCACCAGAGAAGGAGGTTGGTCGTGGCAGAGATAAGTTTGAGAACCCATTGCTCTTAGTTTTGCTGGGACTTGGTTGCTGAGCAGTTGTTAACTACTGAGTAGTTGTTAATCAGCTTGACTACATGGGAGGTGAAAGGAGATACAAATATTTACATAAATACATATTTGGTGGGTCATTGTCCAATAAGTTAAAAAGTGCAATATTAGTGCAGGAAAGCTTTCCATTGGCTGTTTCAATGGGGGATTACCATAAGTGCGTTGATGGCAGACCTATTTGTTTAAACCTAGGCCTGCCCCAAACTCAGATAGAGCAGGGATGGAATGGGTCCAATTTTTGAGGGAAAGGGCATGTAGGTGACAGAAGCTGAATGCTTTATATTGCTTATGGATTGTTGTATATTCAACTTCCAACAGGGATCACATCTGGTATCAGAGCCCAGATGGGGGAAAAGTGATAAGGAGAAAAAACAATGAGGGCATAAGCTGCAGATAGGGGTGAGATAGTTTAGCACCTCTCTACCACATGCTGTAAAATGCCCCTTTATACATGATTGGAGTAGACCCAGACTTTTTTAAATGGCTTTCCTGCTATTACATGTAGGTTGACCCTCAGTTTCATGATGAATTTGGGTTTTCAGTTGACTTACATGTAGGTTGGTTGAATTTGGTTAAATTACATGTAAGTTGAGTATACATGTGCCGTCCTTCCTGACTCCGAGAGTAGTCCAAAAGTGCTTTATGGTGTGTTTGCGACACTCCTGGACCAGAACAAGGGACTTGTGACAGTCGAACTCCAGGTTAAGATTGTGCCCTAAGTCTCTTCCCAAGCCAACAGAAAACACTGAGATGCTTTACCTTACTGCCAGTGGGGGCTAAGGAGCAATGGGTGTATGTGTATGAGAAAGGTACAAAGGGAGTTGTTCAGTATGTGTGTGCATGTGTGAGAGAGATAGGGGAGTGGTTGATAAATTTCCAGGAAATCTATATAGAAGAGTGAGAAAGGGAGGAGGGGGGGTCGCAGCATTAAGTTTTGCAAGCAGCTGCTCCTCTTTCTCTTTGAAGCTGTTCCCCGCGACTAGAGCAAAACGGAGGCTGCATGGGCTATGAATGGAGAAGAGGGGGAGCGAGTGCTTGCAAAACTTAGTGCTGTAATCCCCCTCTAGGTATGCCTCCGCTGTGTATGCCTCTGTATGCCTCTGCATGTTGCTATTTTTGATGCAAATATTGGCAATTCTTCCATTTAGGCTCTAGCAATGTTAGGGCAATGTTCTCTGTGCAAACACACACTTCATTATAGAATGCCCATACATGATACACAGCAGCATAAACAGCATATTTTAGTCCAGTGGAGGAACAGTGATCTCATTTTTGAAACACATGAACCCATGTGCATTTTAACCAGCACAAGATGAAAGATCAGAGGAGTACAATCCTGACTCTTAAATACTGATTTTATCTGCATTGTCAGCCTTTGGTTTTCAATACTGCTTTTTAATGTTATTTAAATGTTATTTTTAAACATTTATTTACATATGTTATCTGAATGTGCGTTTTTGTTGTTGCGAACCACCTTGGGCAACTTAATGTATACATTTTTCAAATAAGTGAAATAAATAGGTAGTGATCCCAAACTCTGTTCTGTAAATCACACGCTTTATGTGCACAGTTGCACTATACAGGAGTGCACAGATAGAAATACCCTTCCATTATTCAAACTAATCCCATGTCACATAAAGTGTGCCACAATAGGGTTATTTTGCTTCTGGAGCCAAGCAATGTAACCAGTGATGTCATTCAGGGGGAATGGACCAGAACGGGCGTTCCGGATCCCAACCCTCTCCGTGGCTGGTTCCAGGTTCCCGACAAGTGCCAATCAAAAGTGAGTTCCTGTTCCTAAATCATTTGAATGACACCACTGAATGTAACCCCAGCTCATCACCAATCTATAAAACTACAGAAATATGGAGTGTTTGCATCAACAGTAAGCTAGATCTGTGAAGTCTGCCCCTATATCTGAGAATTAAAAATTGGTCAATTATGGCAGGTATACCATATATTGCTTGTATTAAAAGTGTAGAAAGGCTGATTCTCCCCAAATAGTTGTATGGAAACCTGATGGAAGGTGTTGCTCCTATCCATGCTGCCAGTCCCTATATTCAGCTTCCCAAGAATTAACAAAGGACCCAATCCTATTGAGCCCAACACTCTTGTACCGCCCTAGTTTCTGTCACAACGGTAATGGTAAGCCATTATAGGCTGCGAGTTCGCCGCCTGGCAGTGATGTGGCTGTTCTGGGTGAAGCAAGAGGGCATTCCAGGGAGGGGAGAGGGGTGGAACATGGGCAGGACCAGTGGTGACTCTTGCCGCCAGTTTCCGACCTCCAAGTAAGGCCGGGCAGCCGTACCCGGAGGTCAGGAACCAGCAGTGAGAGTCGCCACTGGTCAGTGGTTTTCAGTTTAAAAATGAAATGAGTAGACCCATTGTCAGCCCTGCACCTTTACCACAGGGAAAGGGGACATTTGTCCTCTTTCCCCGCGGTGGCTCCCACAGTGGC
>JAJKFI010000054.1:3104804-3117049 GCA_029204185.1 Lerista edwardsae | reverse complement strand
CACACACACACACACACACACACACACACACACACACACAGGGCACTTTGACTCTCATCAGCCATTAAAACAAGCACAACTTGCACCCTGCACAGTACAGTATGGCAATCAAATGGACTGTAGAGAAGAAGAAAAAAACCCCAGGCATGCACTATTGGGACCTTGCCCTAGTTCATTTCAGCAATTGGTTCCTCTCTAAACTGTGTCACATGTATTCTGAACCATTTGCTTCATTTAAATTGGCAATCAAAAAATATGATTATAGTCCAGCCTTCATCTTTTGACTCCCTGGATAGTTGGGGTAAACATGACATATTTACACAAAATTATTTTATCCAATTTTATCTGGGTGGGCACTCCTTCTATGTTTAGAATTTTTGCTTGTTACATTAGATAGCCTTTAACATTTATTCCAATGAGCAGCATTGCCCTACCTCCATACTTGCTCCCTTCCGGCTTGGATTTGTCAATACATGAAGCTGCCTTTTCCTGAGTAAGATCATGACCTATCTAGGCCTATCTAAGACCATGTTTATTTTGACTGGCTTTCACTTTCCCAGGTCCTTGGGTAGAGATCATTTCTCCTAGCTGACTGAGATAATCTTAGCTAGAGATGGCATGGAATGAATGCAAATCAGGTGCTCTACTACTGAAAATGCAATTCTCAGCTGCACTGGAATTCTAATAGCTGCGCTGGAATAGTGAGGTCGGCAGGCCTGTGCTATATCCAGTTTGTGCCCTTGCCCCAGGGGAAGTTCCAGCCTCCCCTAGGGTCTCCTTGGATCTGCGCCTGCTAAATAGCAGACACAGAGCCGAGGAGGCCACGCAGTGTGGGGATAGAGGCTTGGATGCAGCCTACCAGCTGATAGCATCAGCCTAATGGCACTAGTGCTGATGTGGTCCGGCGCAAGCACATTGCATCAGCCCAATGTCATGCATAGGATTACACCCTGAGTTGCAATCCCCATCAGAAAAAAACCACATGAATGTTTTAACAGCACATTGAATTTATGTAATGAGTGACACACCTCCCTCTAGGAAGCCAATCCGCATGGTTGGAAAATTTCATAGGGCTCCTTATTAGGGAAACAACAACCACAGATGCAGTACAGCAGGATACATGATTATCAGGGTAAATGTCATGGTTTCAATGCCTTCTGTTGCTCTGCAGAATCTTGCTGAAGCTTAAAAGGGTTCCTGTGGGGGAAGTTCATGGAACACTGTACTATACTCTCAGCTATCGTACTGAGATCTCATCCAATGAAATGTATAGAATCAGGTCTAGCTTCAGGATTATGAGAGTCATTGCACAAGAGGTCAATCAGTGGGCTCCCCTACTTGACCTGATTTGATTCATCCCAGCATTCTCTTGTGTCCTCTCTCTCCTTCCTGCTGTTCACTTGGCCCACCTCAAGAACATAAGAACATAAGAACAGCCCTGCTGGATCAGGCCAAAGGCCCATCTAGTCCAGCTTCCTGTATCTCACAGCGGCCCACCAGGTGCCCCAGGGAGGCATGAGACAACAAGATGCTTGCATCCTGTTGCCACTCCCTTGCACCCGGTAACAGTAGCCCTCCACCTTTGTAAGGAGGTTGCACAAACCATCATTGCCTATAGTCCACGATGGACCTTTCCTCCAGAAATCCGTCCAATCCCCTCTTAAAGGCATCAAGACCAGATGCCATCACCACCTCCTGTGGCAAAGAGTTCCACAGATTAACTACCTGCTGGGTAAAAAAATACTTCCTTTTATCTGTTTTAACTCTCCCAACCCTCAGTTTTAGCAGATGCCCCCTGGTTTTGGTATTTTGAGAGAGGGAAAAGAACATCCCTCTATCGACTCTATCCCTTCCATGCATAATTTTGTATGTCTCAATCATGTCCCCATTCAGGCGCCTTTTTTCTAGACTGAAGAGCCCCAAACGCTGCAGTCTTTCTTCATAAAGGAGGTGCCCCAGCCCCATAATCATTTTTGTTGCTCTCTTCTGCACCTTTTCCAGCTCCACTATGTCCTTTTTGAGATGCGGCGACCAGAACTGGACACAATATTCCAGGTGTGGCCTTACCGTCGACTTGTACAATGGCATGATAATATTGGCTGTTTTATTCTCAACCCCTTTTTTAATGACCCCAAGCATGGAATTGGCCTTCTTAATTGCTGCCGCACACTGGGTCGACACCTTCATTGAATTGTCCCCCAGCACCCCAAGATCTCTCTCCTGAGCTGTCACAGCTCAGAACCCATTAGCCTATAGGTGAAGTTTTGGTTTTTTGCCCCAATGTGCATCACTTTACATTTGTCTATGTTGAAACGCATCTGCCATTTGGCCGCCCATTCCCCCAACTTGGAGAGATCCTTCTGGAGCTCTTCACAATCCTTTCTGGTTTTCACCACCCGGAAAAGTTTTGTGTCATCTGCAAACTTGGCCACCTCGCTGCTTATCCCTGTCTCCAGGTCATTTATGAATAAGTTGAAAAGCACGGGTCCCAAGACAGATCCCTGGGGCACTCCACTTTTCACCTCTCTCCATTGTGAAAATTGCCCATTGACCCCCACCTCCTGGTTCTCCATATCTTCTCTCAGAAAGGAGAAAGTGAAAGATCTCCACTTTGCTCTGAATTATCAAGAAGGAATGTTGTTGGAGATCACTGAGTCTTCTTCTCCCCTTTTTTAATGGGGAGAGTGACAGCAAGAAGAGAGGAGGAAGGAGTTGTCGCACCAGGACATAAGGTGCTTCTCCATGCTGTAGTGTGAGTAATGGCAGCTCCAGGAAATATGGGCGGGGCTGTGAAATTTTGGGGTTGGCAGACAGCCAACATGTTGACTGCTGACACAAGGCCTGGATGCATTCAGCTTGATTTTTTAAGACCTTGACACCAGATATTCAGATGTTTGCTCCATTTCTACACACAAAGAATGAGAAGCTTCTACAAACACAAATAGGAAGCACAGTATTTTAAGAACAACCTTATCTTAGTGTTTAAGTTTTTAAAAACCACCCTATTTTAATTAAGGGAGTGAAGTTTTTAATCAGTTTAAATGATGGGAGTTCTTGTTTTTTAATCTTCCTAACTTACCAAGTACTCAAAACATGGCCTGAATTTTTACAATCGTGCCAAAGAGAACCCATTCTAGAAAATCGGGTGCATTTCAACAGTGCTACAGATGCTCCTGGTACAGAGAAAACCTCTTCAAACATTCAATAGGGGGTGGGTTTTTTTCCCACCGGTTCACCCAAGGGTTACTTAAAAATTACCTTTCCCCTTATTAATAGCATCCACCATAAAGTTGTTCTGATCCTTTTATTGTACTGCACTAATTAAAAATGCTCCGCAAGAGCTAGTATTGAGCTAATGAAAGGCCAATAAAATGAATTTGCAAATAGCACAGCTCTGTAATCAATTATCACTTTTTTTTTGTAAAGGCACATTCATCTCAAAGAGTAAGATGGAGTCATCTGGCTATGAGCAAACTGGAACTCTAAATGTTAATGAGCCCCAGATTTACCACCGCTATAGAAAAGGGTTTAATGGGGTGCAAATCTAATACATAGCACCACTCTGAGTAAGGCTGCAGATTGAGCGATTTGTTCCTTTAAAACCAGCATCTATAATATTTAAAATTTCTGTGACTTCCCTAATGCCAACTTCTGAAGGATGAATGTTAATGAGAGTTGGGCACATTGTAAAAACATCTCATGAAGATATGCTGAAATATTTAATTCAGTTACATTCATAACTCTTTGGTGTTTCCTTTCCATAAGTATGGGCCATTTACTTTAACTAGCCATGAAAGCAAATTACAAAGCTTTATAGTGAATGCATTCTTGCAGCTGTTGTGGACCAAAAATCCAATCCACTCCAACCCTCAGCTTTCAACTTTAAGGAGCTATGGCAATCAAAAGCACCAGGGCTGTTCTTAGGAGGCCATTTAGAAGCAATTGTATGCAGGCCCCCCTCTGCTGCCCCCCCCCCCCACTCACCTGGACAGGCTGTGGGCCAGGGCCAATGGTGCCTGGCATGAGGCATGCTCTCCCCAAAGTAGGTGGCTATGACATCCTGATGTCATCTCGTCACTACCAACTGCTTCCAGAGTGGCCTAAGTTGAGATCCAGGCTAGGAGGGGGGCACAGGATCTGTCGCTGAGATCCTCCTCCTCTCACCTCCTGCCTGGCCCAAATCCTTTTATTATTTATTTGCCTGTTACTATTTTAGAGCACAATCCTAAGCTGGAGTTATGTTGGCACAGTTAAGGCCAGCAAAATTTGGCCAGCAGAAGGGACACTGTAAAGTATGTTTGGACCTCTCTTGGAGTCAGAAAGGCCAGCACACAGACTTGTGCCATCCTTCCTGACTCCAAGAGGGGTCCAAAAGAGCTTTACGGTGGCCCTTGTGCTGGCCAAACTTTATTGGCCTAAGTGCCGGCCTAACTCCAGGTTAGGATTGCACCCTAAATCTGTTTTAAAGGCTAACTGAACCTCAAGGGGGGTATCTTACAACAATTTCAATGAATGTGTGGTCCAGAAAGCCTTTCCGCAGTTTGTTGCTCACATATCTTCTGACCAACCCAAGCCTTCACTGGTACTAGAATTAAGCTTATGTGCAGATCTGTGCAGATGTGAGCTAGCAGGAGAAGGAGAGTGTTTGGGCAACAAAGACAGTACCTTTCAGGGCTGGCTTTAGGCCAATTTGGTCAAATTGCTCCCCACACGGGTGGGCCACGCTGCGGCAGAGAACGGGCTGCTCGCAGTCGCAGCTGGTACTTCATATGTAGCCTCTATGCAGAGGCTGGTGTGACAAGTGGAGGCCCTGCCTGTTTGCTCCTGCTTCCGAATGGCCTCAAATTGGGCCACTCTGGAAGCAGTTGGGGGTGACGAGGATAGGAGGGACTGCAAACTTCTCTTCCAACTCAAGAATGATTCCAGGATTTTAACAGCCTGGATAAAGAAGAACCAATAAGGTACTGAACTGTGCATGGAATTCCAAAGATCAATGTCACGTTTTTAATACTGTAATCAGTCATGGGATCAGCTAACGACTCGGGGGAACGCTGGGCGGGCAGCAGGAAGGCTGGGCGGGACTTCCGGGTGATTGACAGCCTGTCCATCTGGGTCCGCTGCCTGCCCGCCCACCGCATGGGCTGCCCTGGCCTCGGAGGGGGCGCCCACTCGCCGGGGGGGACGGGTGGGGGCCCCCGGGTGCCAGGGTGTGCAGCGGCGGGGCGTGCCACCCGGGGGCAGCCCGTACGGCAGGCGGGCAGGCGGCAGACCCGGACGGATGGGCTGTCAATCACCCAGAAGTCCCACCCAGCCTTCCTGCTGCCTGCCCAGTGTTCCCCCGAGTCGTTAGCTGATCCCATCACTGATTGTAATACATCCTATTACAATACTCTGATAAGAGCCATGTTGCAGCCAATCAGCACCAGCTTGCCAACCGCCAAGAATAATATAACTTGGAGAATAATATATTTTGAAGTGTTTTCATCCAAGTGCAGAATGAAAGCTTTTCAAAAAGAAAAAAAATCAGTTCTTAGAATTATTGTTCTGATCCTTAAAAAAAAAAAAAAACCTTTCTGCAAGTTGAGCAGACTTGAGAAAACTCAAAATTGCTTATGCTTGAGTCTCATATTGCTTCCTTATGGAGTACTTTCCATTAAACTCTTCTTCCCAAAGTGGAGTTTTTATAGTGATAATAGCAAGGTTAAATTAATCAGCTAATGATGTCCCCAAAGATCATTTGCTGCTTCTTAAAGCCCACACCTGGCTTCCTTGCACGCCGTGGCTTTCTTCACTGAACTGCTTTCTAAAGCTGTTCTCTCGCTTTCACATTCTTTGCTTTGACACTAAATTCAGGGCCACCCGAGGCTTGACATGGGGAGGTCTGCTAAAAAACTTTAATAACAGCCGCAGAAAGTGGGATCTGGTGTGGTCTGCAGTGCCAAAGGAGGGAAGCTTTAACCCTTTGTCCTGTGCTGTTTTCCCAGTGATGTTTCCTAGACAGACGAAACTATTTGCTCTGCAGAGAAAAATACAGGAAAACATCATGGGGAAAGAGAGGTGAAACCACCCTTCCTTCTCTGGCACGGTTCTCTTCACTGAAACTGCTTGGCCACCCTGCGGCTGGTATTACACTTCCAAAAAATTGTGGGAGACCCATCTGTAGGCCTTGTGACGTCATGTCTAGCTAAGACCTAAGCTCCTCAGTCTGTGTTGTTATTGAATGCCTCCTTGTGTATAATAGTCAGGAACTGTTTTGGACTTATGACTGGCAAAGTGCCTGCAAGCATGACAGGTAATGGGAGTGCATGGGAGATGTATACACAGCATATAAATTGCAAAGACCTCCTGGAATCTGTGCCACACAGAGACACATTGAACGCCCTGTCATGTGGTTTTTAGTGATGACCTGAGCCACTGATTGTTAGGTACATGAAGGGGATCTGCAACACAATTCTGTCCCCAAGTGCAGCAATTTACTTCCCTTCTAAGAATGAATGGAAATAATAATAATAATAATAATAATAATAATAATAATATTGTTATTGTTATTGTTATTGTTATTGTTATTGTTATTGTTATTATGGATTACTATACTAATCAGAATTCTGTTAAGTCTTGGGATTGCATTTGCAATTAGTGCCTAGCAGAGCTCTTGAGTATGCAACGTCTGCATACATATTGGTTTTGTTGAATTTCCAAACCAATTGGATGCTGTACAATTTGAACATGTGGAATAAAATGGAAACGATGTGATAATTTACCACTCTGTGAATAGAATATAGCTGATCCTCTCTGAATTGTTAGTGTAAGAGAAAATGTCCCTTTACTTCTATATCTGATTAGATATTCAGGGTGGCTAAATCATTGGCCATGACAATACAGCTAGTTGGATGGTTACATGCTCAACACTGGCAAATTGCCACTTGAGAAATAAACAGTAACTGACTATCAACCAACAGGTGTGTTGATACCGGTTTTCAACACACAGCTCCTTATTGCTTCACACTGTGGTGTCCTGGGTGATGTCTTGATATGAAAAGAGAGAGCAAGATGATATTTGTGTTGTGGATAGATGTCCTATGCTAGAATGAACTCAGTCATTCATACCCAACTGATCCTGTTGCCCACCATAGCATGCAGTGGTGCCAAAAGGGGCTGCACTGCATGTTATGATTGTGTGGGGAGCTGATCAAGAAGCTTAAAAGGGGAAAATGAAATCATTTCCCTTTCCCCTTACCCCTCCATAAACCCTGTGACCACCAATGGGGGTGGTCACAGCTCTTCAGCTACTGCAAGCCCAAGGAGGCAAAGTGGGGCATGTCAGGTCACTCTGGAGGGGATTCCACCCAGCAGAGACGAACGGAGGCCCAAGTGCACCCATGGCAGGTGATGAAACCGCGCCCCCAGGACGTCACCCCGCCCCCGTGCGTCGCTCCAACACACCTCCCTGCTCCCGGAAACGCTCCATTTCAGAGCGTAACGGAGCCTAGGAAGGCGGGTGGGCCAAAAAGCGCGCGGCTTCCTCCGCGGACAGCGCACAATGGTGCCCCGCCGCTGCCCAGCGCCCATGGCTCGCGCCAGCCCGGGCTACAGGTCAGATACACCTCTGCCACCCAGTGCAAATTGTCAGCGCCTAATGCCACTGCCTCCCACCATTGACATGCCTACAGCCCTCCCCCATTATATCCTGTTACACCCATCCTGCCGACTTCCTGGCATAGCTGGGGGCTTCTCCCTGCCACTGTGCCCAGGGCCTCTGTGGCATCTCTGGCGGTGGTCCAGAAGCACATGGCTATGTGCGATTCCAGAACAGCAGTTGTGATGGCTGTAGTGTGTACTGCTGCTGGAACACTAGTTCCAGCAGTGGCAGAGGCGGATCTACAGGGAGGGCAAAGCTCTAAGTGTTGCAAGAAGCCTTACCCTGTCATGTAAATCCCTCCTCTCCCTTGCTGCTGTAGCCAGTAAGCAATGCCAAGATGTTGCTTTTCCCTGTGAGGATTGGATAAACGGTGCAGGAGAGGAGTGATTGCCACTGCAAGGTAAGCCTTCTTGCAAAACTTAGAGCTTTGCCCTCCCTTAGATCTGCCTCTGAGCAGTGGTGGCGCTGCATAAGATTGGGGCCCTAGTTTCCATTTTGCCATGTGTTTACTGCTTTTGCACATCATGAAACCAGTCCCAGGAGCTTCTGTGTATGGGGACTATAGAATACCATGGAGTGAAATAGTAAAGGACACAATGAAAATGCACAGGGACACAATTCAATGCATGGCCCCTTTGCACGTTCTTTTAGGACAATGGTGAAAAGATGCCATATTTTTTCACAGGCAAATGAAGAGAAAAAGCCAGAGTACACCCTGGCAACATGTTTAAGAAGTTGATTTATGTCTCATGCTGAGCCTTACACCTGCAGTTCAAGCAAAACTCAACTTTGCCGCCCCACAGAGTCTACTTTATTAGGTATGAAGGAGTCACAAGAAGCTGTGTAATTAAAACTGTAATTAACTGGAAAGAGAAAGTGCCACCTGAGTTTTGAGAGGCTGTCAATTTTATTTGCCTTACAGCTCTCCTTCTGGTCCTTTTCTCTGTGTGGGCTTATTTTGTTCTTAAAATCTGATACTCTTCCCCTCCCCCTCCATTTGCCTCAAATGTGCAGCGTTTTTCAGCATTATCATTAAATAGAATTAAGCAACATTGTTATCTAAATTTCACTCATTTAAGACTCAGACTTTATTCTGTTCATATTGTCTAACGTGAAACTCTGGAGCCTCATCTCAATTAACCGTATGTTTTAATACACTGGTTCTCAAACTTTATAGACAGAAACCACTTTTTAGAATGGCACTCGTTTCGGGACCCACTGGAAGTGATGTCAATAACCTGAAAGTGATGTCATAGCTGTAAGTGCCATCATCAAGCAGGAAGTGCCATAATTGTGACATAATCAAATGACACTCCTGGAATACAAACTGGCAATCTTGGACTGCAGCAATTGCTCAACCATGCAACACAATATTATGCACTGAACTAAAAGAAAATTAAAAAAACACTTGAAAATTTAAAATATTAACACTCTCAAAAGGAATATAGCAAGAGTAAGGTCTGCTGCTTCCAAGATGGCTGCTCCCAGCTTTGCATGACTCACCTGACATCAGGTCACCTATCTAGTGGGTCCCAACCCACAGTTTGAGAAACACTGTGTTAATATATATTACGTGAATATCCAAAATGCTGTGATTGTGTCCATTTCCAAGGAAATGCTGCCAAGCCTTCATGCCACAGGTGAATGCATGAAAATATGGAGATTCTCCATAATCTCTTAGGTGTTCTCTATTGGCCTTTGTCTACATTTAAGTGCCTGTCTCTGTTGTGAATGTGTCTGTTATAGGACATTCTATCATAATTGTTGACAATGATGTTTTGGCACTGATTGTAACATATACATGATCTTCTACCTATCATTCATATACTTCTATCACATTTTGAAAATGTGTATTGCATCAAATGTCAAGCAATATTTCTCCAAAGAAACTTGAGATTTGAGTGTTGTGAAGATTCAAAAGGATCCAGCATTTGATGTCATGAAATTATATTGATCCACCTTCTGTCAGTTCACGTAGCGGTGCGTCTATCAGAAGCTGCTAAACTGAGTGGACATGGAATCTTTTTACATGAGAAGCCCAAACAATGGATATTAATTTGGAGAAAACAGATGAGGGGACTTTTCACCTAGCAGCTTAGCTCCTTCATGTTCGATCCAGGCCAAGTGAGCATCAGCTCCTTGATATACACGCTGTACTGTACAGTAGATTCATTGACAAATTGTATGCAGAAGACACATTCCTGAGCAAGAGATTTGTCAGTCAGAATTACGAGAGCAGACAATGGACCAGGCCCTCAGCTGGTGTAAATCAGCACAGCTCTGAGAAAATAGAAACTGACACACCCCAGCTGGGGATCTGTTGCAAAATTGTCAAGAACATCATCACCTGGTAATGCAAAAGGTGTTCCTGCTGCTTGTATTTGCAGCTGCCCAGTTAGTCAACTTGGTTCTCGTTTTCACCTGCAGCATTTCTTTTCTTTTTCCCTGAAAATCACAGGCTTAAGATACATTAGTTTGTTGGCACCATCTAGATACAATGCTAATGACTTGAAACAAATGGAATAACATGAGAGAGAGAGAGAGAGAGAGAGAGAGAGAGAGCACCTGAAAAGCACCAATTTGTCAATTAAATCATTTTCTTCCTAAATTGCTGATTTCTTTCTTTGTCCCTCCACCTGTCCTTATTTGAATTTTTATGTATACCCTGTTGCTGATAGAACACCTCTTGGTCATTCCTAGGACCAAATTCTTCAAATGTTATTTTTAAAAGGGTCCTATAAGAATGAGATGATATTATTCTAGATGGGCAGAGCAATCCTAAGTAAGGCCGACATAACAGGGCTGTATCCTAAAGCTCATTAGGAGGCAGCAGCAACATGCAGGACAAGAGGAGGCTTTTCCCTTGCACCCACGTAAACCCCAGTCACCCTAATGGGCCTGCTCGGATCTCTGCTTGCTGTTATGCAGGCTCAGAAGAACATGCAGGAGCAACCTGAATTGGGGCCACCCTGGCCAGGGACAGGCTTTAGGATACGGCACTTCGGCCATCTTGTGTCACAACCCCCATCTCTGCCCACTGCGCCGCCCAGTTCCACCCCCAGGCTGCCTCTGGAACACCCTTGTGGAGGCTCTGTGCCGACTGAGCAATGCCGATGTTTGACTGGAGCACAGCTGGCGCTGCTGACAGTCACAGCGTTGCCCAAGGGCCAGCACTGCTGCTTGCACCGGTCCAGCGCCATAGCGCTGATGTAGATGTGCTTGACAGCACGTTTGCAGCAGTGTTTGGCCGGCACAAGAGCTTAGCGCTGGCACAACAGGGGTATAGGATTGGGCTCTCAGTAATTGGGAATATATGATTGTAGCAAAGAGATGAGAGTAGCTTGTTTCCTGGTTGAGTCATCACAACATTCTCCTTTGAAGTGTTATCATTCGTCATTCCTGTAGCCTTTCAAAAATTATTTCATTTATCCACATAATAACTCTGGGATATAAATTGCGTCCAGTCCCCTTTTGCAGACCAGGAACTAAGAGAGAATGCTTTGCCCTGTTCTTGCCCAACTTTTGGGGACCCTAGGTCAAAAACACTCTCCCCTATGCTTTGGAAAGAACATATGTACATTCCAGCTACCCTCTGAAGATGTCTGGGAACCCAGTAGGGAGACAGAAGACCTTCTTCATGCTAGCACCTGCAGCTACAGCTGGGCAGCCCAATCCTAAATGCCTCCATGCTCAGAGGAACAGCGGCACAAAAATGATGACTGCTGGATCCTGTGGCCACCGCAGCTACCACTGGGGAATCTTCAAGGTAAGGGAGCTTTTGCTGCGGTGCCAATGTCTCTCCTCAGCTCTGCGCCAGTGATGTCATGCAGGGGGTACGCGGGGGTACACGAGTACCGGTTTCTAGGATTACGGCTGGCCCCGCCCATTCGCCTGCCCACTCGTCGACTCCGCCCCCTGCAATGTTTGAATTTCTTGCATGTTTGAGTTGCCTGCATGTTCTCAGAGCCAGGCAGGCAGCAAGCGGAGCCTTGCCTTGCCTTGCCACTGAAAAATGAGCTGCTCTCGAATACTTTTGGAACTGTTGGGTCACTTTAACATGATGCCAGGCCTCCTTAACATGTTCTGGGGGTGCTGTGGAATACTGTTGCAACTGTTGGGTCAGTTTAAAATCATCTGAGGCCTCAAAAAGGGCTTTTTTCATGTCCCTTCCTGCCACGACATCACTTCCGGCTTATGACGTCACTTCTGGTTGGCGGGTCCCGACACGCACCAATCAAAAGTGAGTACCTGTTCTTAAATCATTTAGATGACACCACTGCTCTGCGCCCATGTTTGAGCAGGTGCAGACCCAAGGAACCCTGTGTTGTCCAGCTTGGAGGATTCCCCTTGTGAGCCTGATCCTCCCTCTACTTTCTTTCTGCCCCATTCTGCACACTCCCTGCCTCCCCCCACCCCAAGAATGCTTAGTGATGGCCGGTGTTGCCATCCTTGTGGCCCTGGCCCAGTGCTGGCGCTCCTTGCTCTCTGGGTGCTGTAAATGTGCTTTACAGCATGTTTACAATCACTTCACTCTCTCTCCTGTTCTCTCCTTTCCATCTTTTTGGCAACTTCGATCAGTAAGACTGATCCATACATTACAAAAAAA
>JAJKFI010000054.1:3069592-3098706 GCA_029204185.1 Lerista edwardsae | reverse complement strand
CAATTAAAAGCTTTTTGGAATAAAAAGGTCTTCAGCCCCCGCCGAAATGTAAACAGAGAGGGAGCAGTTCTCAATTCGAGGGGAAGGGTGTTCCAGAGTTGGGGGGCCACCACCGAGAAGGCCCTCTTCCTGGCCGCCACTCCTCTTACTTCTCCTGGTGGCGGCACAGTCAGAAGGGCCCCCCCAGATGATCTAAGAGTACGGGTTGGATTATATAGAAGGAGGCGGTCCCTCAAATACCCCGGACCCGAGCCGTAAAGGGCTTTAAAAGTCAAAACTAGCACTTTGAATTGGGCCCGGAACAGAACCGGCAGCCAGTGTAGTCGCCGAAGCAGCGGCTCGACAGAGTCAAACCGACGTGCCCCAGCAACCACCCGAGCCGCTGCGTTCTGTACTAATTGTAATTTCCGAACCGTCTTCAAAGGCAGCCCCACGTAGAGCGCATTGCAATAATCTAATCTTGATGTCACTAGGGCATGGGTCACTGTGGCCAGGTCCGCACAGCTCAGGTACGGCCGCAGCTGGCGGATCAGCCGAAGCTGAGCAAAGGCTCCCCTGGCCACCGCCGACACCTGGGACTCCAGGTGTAGCTGTGAATCCAGGAGAACCCCCAAGCTGCGAACCTGCTCCTTCAGAGGAAGTGCGACCCCATTCAGAGCAGGACGATAGTCCAATACCCGAGCTGTGGATTTCCGAACCAAAAGCACCTCTGTCTTATCCGGATTTAATTTCAGCTTGTTCGCCCGCATCCAGCCCCCAACTGCCTCCAGACAGCAATCCAGGACCTCAACCGCCTCCTCAGAATCAGGGGGAAAGGAGAGATAAAGTTGGGTGTCATCAGCATATTGATGGCACCCCACTCCGAACCCCCGGATGACCTCTCCCAGCGGTTTCATGTAGATGTTAAACAGCATGGGGGATAAGATGGAACCTTGCGGCACCCCGAACCTAAGAGGTCGGGGTGCCGAACAAGAGTCCCCCAGCACCACCTTCTGGGATCTGTCAGCCAGGAAGGAGCGGAACCACTTCAAAACAGTGCCTCCAAGCCCCAACCCGGCCAATCGACCCAGAAGGACACCATGGTCGATGGTGTCGAAAGCCGCCGAGAGGTCCAGCAGGACTAACAGGGTCGCACTTCCCCCGTCCATCCCCCGGCGCAGGTCATCCACCAAGGCGACCAAGGCAGTCTCCGTCCCGAACCCCGGCCTGAAGCCAGATTGGAATGGGTCCAGATAATCCGTTTCCTCCAGAACCCTCTGAAGCTGGGACGCCACCACCCGCTCAATCACCTTGCCCAGAAATGGGATATTGGAGACTGGCCGAAAGTTGTTTAAATTTGAGGGATCCAGGGAGGGCTTCTTCAGGAGGGGGCGAACCACCGCCCGCTTCAAAGCAGGCGGGAGCACCCCCTCCTTCAGAGATGCATTCACTACCCTCCCCGTCCACTCGGCCAGCCCTCCCCGGGCAGCTCTAATTAGCCATGCCGGGCAAGGGTCGAGCGGGCAAGCAGCAGGTCTCACACTCCAGAGAATCCTGTCTTCTGTTATAAAGCACGTTGTGGCTGTACCTCTGTTCACCCACCATCTCGGGTAAGTAAACCGCCAGGCAGTTGGAAGGTGGGGGGAGGCTAGAATGGGTTGGACAGGGAGCATTTTGAGGTGGGCGACAGCGGGGAGGAGAGAGATGTTCCCTTTCCCCGAGAAGAACTCTGGCTGCCTCCTTGGCCCTGTGGAGTACACAGGGCCCTTGGTACTGTTTTGGTACCGCTGGTATCATGGGACAAACAACCCCAATAGATGGTTGGACTGTTACCTGGGAGTAGTTTCCATTGAACTTAGTGGTGCTAACTTCTGGCTAGACAGGCATAGGATTGAGCTGTAAATCATCCAGTTCTTGAAGCGATGCAAATTCACGGTGGAGGAGCATAGTTTTTCTGAATGTATGGAATCCACATGTGACAATAGCAAAATGGGTGGACTCTCAAAGGACTCATTTATAGTAATGAACAGTATATCTGATTACTGTTATGACCCTATATAGCTAGAAAGATAGTAACATTGTTACTATAGTAACAAAGATAGTAACGTTGTGACATTGTATTGGAATATATGGAAATATTTCCTCAGAACCAAAACTAACACACTTTTACATTCAACTGATTTCAGTTGGAAATATTTAGGTGCATGCTCAACACTCCCACAGAAATCAATGGTTTTTTTTTTCCCCCAACAAGTGCTTAAATTGGATTGGAGCATTGCTAGTAACATTCCCAGCTTCAGTTTTTTTCTTCTATTTCTTTTGGTTGACTACTTCTATTCCTAGACATCTTTTGGAGATGACGGTGTTATTCCAAGAGGTTTCAAAAAGTACTTTGGGGTTAAAATGCTTCAACTTTTTCTATCATGTGCCTTATTCTGGCACCACCTCATGATTTCTTTTACTCATGCCAAATTTCATTTCATCTCCCAGTGTAAGTCTACCAATCTTGCCTTTTTCCCTTTAAGCCAAATTGTATTGAGGATATATAAGTTATTATTTTTATACCCCAAAAAGTTTCCAAGGAAATATTACGTGCAAGTCCTTGAAGATAAAAAGCACAGAACTGGTTTTCTTGGTTTTGTTTTCAGGGTTATTTACGTAGGGCTAAGCATCTCATTTTTCTTATGTACAAAAAGTAATTATGCAGTCAAAAGAATTATAGCCCACATACTTCAAAACATATGAAAAATGTAAACTTTATTACACACATTAATTTCTAACAAAGGATGGCCACAGCATTAGCTTAACTGGTGTAAGCCTGATATCTGATGTATGGTAGGTATATGGATGTTCCTCCCAAATGGGCCTTATAAAGGCAAACAAACAAATAAACAATTTCTTCCATTATGTCTTTTCTCTTATAAATTTCCTCTGCCTGCTGTTGGAGATGGTGGGATGGGCTGTTTTTCTTTTTTCTTTATTAGCACTGAAATATTTTATATGAGCAGAGTGGTCCAGATAATGAAGTATTATTATCATTGGACCTGAGTTTATATTCCTGCTAATGCACAAACTGGAAAAGTCAACACCTGCCCTTGGTTTGCCATTTGTAAAATACAGATATTAATAATCTGCTTCACATCATTGTTGTGAAGAACAAGGATTGTAAAGTACTTTGCACATAGCAAACTACTCTGCAAATTCATGTGCAGTGTCATTCTCAACCTCTTGTTTTTATTTCCTGCCTACTTCCACCGTTTTTGACTACTCCCCAGAATTAATTTAGGGGCACATTGCTCTCCCTGCAACAAATATAAGGCCAGTTCATAAACCACCTAATTCATTGATCCTCCCTGCATTGTAAAGAAGTAGACTGTGCACATAGGGCAAAGTCTGATTGTGTTGGGACTTTGCATGTGAATCAAACCTACCTGCACTAACAATAAAAGGTAAAAGCTTCCCCATGACCGAATGGTCTAGTCGTGACCAACTGTAGGGGGCGGTGCTCATCTCTGTTTCAAAGCCTGTAGAGCCAGCATTTTGTCCGAGGACAAGCTTCCATGGTCATGTGGCCAGCATGACTCTACGCCGTAGCGCACGGAACGCTGTTACCTTCCCACTGAAGTGGTCCCTATTTATCTATTTGCATTTAGGTGCTTTCGACCTGCTAGGTTGGCAGGAGCTGGGACAAGCAACGGGAGCTCACTGTCATGCAGTCTTGAACTCCCAACCTTCTGGTCGGAAAGCCCAGCAACAGCGACTTAACCTGCTGTGCCACCACGTCCCACACTAACAATAGGCTATGTCTAAAGGAAGTCCTATTTACACAGGCTCACTAGAAATAGTATGTTTCATGGAGATAAGAAGGAATTTGATTTAGTGCAATGTTGTGGACAACCACAACTTTTATAGAAGAAAAGGGCAAAGAAGTACAGATGGGGTTTGGTTCTGGGAATCCCCACTGATACTAAAAAAAAAATACCGGTACTCAAATCCCATAGCATAGTACTGTGTTTGTAGACTGCAGGCTTTAAGACCCAGTGGTAGCCTTCCCGCCTGCCTGAGCTAGCTGAAAAGCGTCTCCCTGCAGGAGGTAGCTGTTGGGAGAGGCAGAGAGGAAAGCATGGCCCGCTAAAGAGTGAAATTGCAAAGGGTGTGCTTTGTTGGCAGCCAGGGAAGTAGGAGGAGGAAGTGAAAGTTTTTTTAAAAATACAGTATTCATGTTGAGTGTAATCCATGGATTAAAAATCAGTGTATAAAAAGGTTGGACCTGTAGTTATCATTTTCCTTTGGTAGTTCATTCCAATGGTGAATCATGTTCACTGTTCAAATGATGTGCCTTCTTTTAAACTTGCATTATTTTCCCCTGGTTTTCCCTCTTGATTACACGGCATACATGGAAGCCCATAGATAGTTTCCTCCCATGTAGGTAGTTACATTCCATAATCAGGTTACCTATTAACTTTTTAATAACCTAAATGGGTTTGAATTGCCCTGAGGGGAAGCTTTTCCATTTTCCTGGTTGCCACCAAAAGGACGCAGCAATGTGTCAATCTGCTACTTATGTAGGTGTTCGGCATTAGGGCTAACAAAGATAAATGTTCCCTACATGTCAATTTGCATATTGACTTATCAGAAGCCATCTAGGTTTGACCTTGTTTCCAATGGATGCAGGTTCCTGGTTTGAAAGGAAAACAGCACGCAGTGCAAATCTCTGTGTGAAAGGAACATGAAAATGGTGACTGTATCCTTAATACAGAAAGTAACAGGTAATGTTGTGGTTGCTTCAGAGTGTTCTGACTTTTGGAAATGGCTCTCCTGGGTACATGTGAGCAAGTACCATAAACAACTGCCTTATCTAGTTCTTTGCATGCAGGGAGCCATGGAATGAAAAACCCACTTCCCAAAACAATGTATAGGATTGTAGCTCTAATGGATTGTAGCTCTAATGGGGAGCTGTGGCTAATGGCCCAGAGGTCAATGGAGCCACCAGTTGAAAAAGTTTGGGAAGTACTGCTATAGATGTTCAGGATTCTAGGATTAGCAAGAAAATATCTCCCAAGCTCTCTCTGCATATGTTGCCACTCTTCTATTCCAATTATCAAAAGAGAAGTGTACTGGAAAAGGAAGGAGATACCCAAAGGAGATAGAGAATGATATCAGCAATGGCCCCTTGTCCGGGTAAACCAGGGATTATGAGGTTAATCCCAGAACTCTGCACGAACACAGCTGCAGGCTGATAAGGCCTCTGGCTCTGAAGGGAGGTTAGCATAGGTGCAGATGGGTGTGCCTGATGAATTAAAGCCTGCCCACTGATTGGCTGGCCTTAGTATAAAGCTGGAGGCAGGAGCTTGAGAAAAGGACCTGGGAAGGTGCTGGATGGATGGATAGATTGCTGAACTGCTGGCTGGACTGCCTGCCTGGAGGACTGAGGAACTGGCAGGGGAACTGGCTAAGGTAAAGTTGTTTTGGGACCATTGGGAATTGTTGTATGTCTGCTATGCCCCTGGAGCCAGTTATGGCTTGGGCAAGCTGACTGCCTATTGTTTGTTGGTGGGGTTTGTTGGTGTTAAACTAAGAGTAGTTTGGAGCTAAGCCAGTGATGAGGGCAGTCTGGAGGAGGCTGGCCAGCTGGTGATCCCAAGCATAGCTGCTGGAAGAGAAGAGGCCCAGTGGGTGACTGAACCCCCTCCCTCTTGCCTATCTCTGAGGCTGCTTTGGAGGGGAAACTAGTTAGCCTAGTGTGGGCCTTTGGGGAGACCTGGCAGGGAACTTGGCAGAACAGAAGTCACACAGCATCTCCATTCCCATTAGAACCCCTGACTTGTATATCCCAATGCTGATGGTTTCAGGCAGGAGGATGCCGAACCACTTTTTTCTCCAGTAACATAGGGAACAATCCTAACCAACTTTCCAGCATCGGGGCAGGGCAATGCAGCTCCAAGGTAAGTGAACAAACTTTCCCTTGCCTTGAGAAAGCCTCCATGACCACCATTCCACTGCAGGATGCAGCACATGCCCCAGTGGCACAGCTATGCCAGTGCTGGAAATTTGGTTAGGACTGCACCCATAGCTTCATTCATCCACAGCCACAAATAATTATTCCTCCAGAACTGATACTTAAAAATAAAGACTAGAACCTATTAGTTTTGAATGGAATTCATTGGTTACACTAAGAGCGCAATCCTACCCAGCGCTGGGTAGGTGGAGGCTGGAGCCTCCCCGCGGCAAGGAAGCATGTGCTCCCATACCGTAGAGGAGGCTCTAGCCTCCCCTATGTGCTCCTCGGATCTGTGCCCACTAAAGAGTGGGCGCAGATCCGAGGAGACTGTGTGACCCGAATCAGGGCCTCGCTGCCTCACTAATGGGCTTAGGAAGTGGCCGTGCAGCCACCTCCCAAGCCCGCCCAGGTCCCGCCTCTCGCCCTCCCACCAATCCCTGTGCTGCTTCCGCGTGGAGAATCCCTCATGCCGGTCGGCTTCGGATGATGCTGGGAGGCTCAGTGCGGGCGTAGCAGGGCTGGCTCTGCCTGCAGTGCTGGCCCTGCTGCTCTAGAGTCGACGTGGGGCTGCCCATCGGCACTCCTGCATCAACGGTAGGGCCGTCGTGCCGATGCTATGATACATGTAACATCAGTCTGGCACTCCCTGGAAATCCCACAAGACAAGGTCACTTGGGCCATTTTATTGCTTACAGATCCAAATCAGTATAAATCCTGCAGTGGTTCCTCACTAGTTCACTCTTCCCCTCATGCAAGGTGGGGCTGGGCAAAGGATGCCCTCGCCCTAAGCACAGAGAAGCTGAATTCTTTCAAAGAGAAGATTCAAGTGTATGCCACACAGAATCAGTAGCATCACGCTTCCTCCCCCTCCCCCATGTTTACACAGGTAGCCAGGAAAGCAGGCTCAGGGAGACAGAAAGTTATTTGGGAGCCTTGAAGAACTACAGTATCCTTTAGCAATTAGAAGGAGAGGCATACAATGTTCATCTCCTTCACAGCCTAGGGCTAGAGAGATTTCCTCGGATACCAGGGTTTGCTGTTGCTACAAGCATCAATACGCAATATAGTTTACCTAGTAAAGCGAGATCCTCATAGATAAGAAGCCCAACCCTCTAGCAACCCTGTAGTGTTTGAGAGTGCTTTGAAATGTGGGATCACAAAATGGCTGCCAACTGACATCATGTGTGAACTAGCAAAACAATCCCACTAGAGATTTTTATCTGGCTATTTTATGATAGAAAGCAGAAGAAACATTTAGCCTTGTGTAAGTCTGCTCTGCAGGTTTTTCCACTTCAGGTGTCTGTATTCAGGCACCAAGTGGCACCCACGTTATGGTCTTTATGGTCTTCCACTTCCTGTCAGGTAATAGGTTGATTGTTCTTTGGTGAACTTCTGAAAGCCATTGACCCTCAGCTGACCCTAAAACCCCAAACATGCAAGGGAAAGGGGTATAGGAAGCAGTAGTTGGTGGGGGGGGGAACTACATAAGGTGTTCCTGGATGCATACAATGATTCTAATGATTTGGAAAGCTCCATCTCATGATAAAATACATTTCAAGACAGGACAAGGGGTGTGCGTTTGATTCAGAAAGAAGATCATTGGTGAACAAAGCCTTGCCTGAAGTACTGCAAACTGAAGCAATGCTCCTTGAATTGGCTTTAGATGGGTGGCTGCTTTACCTGGCTGTTGTCCTCCTTTTTCTGGTCTCTGTCTCTAATCTCTAACTGCTTGGAGCCTTTCCTTCCATATGGGGGAAGTCACTTCCAAACAGTTAGGGCAAAGGACCCAAGGTATGGTTGTAGACCACATACGGCCTGCCAACACATCTTGGCTGGGCCACTGAGCCCAGTGGCAACTGAGTTATGTGGCTCTGGCAGCTGAAAGTCTGAGGACCCTTAGAAAGGGGGACAGCTTTGCGCTATCAGTAAGTCATACACAGTTGAATAGAAGCTGCTAATAGGTCATGTATTATCCATTAGGCTGAGTAGGCTGAAGCCTAGGACCCCCACAGGGACTAGAGCCCATCATGTTGGCATGTCTGGGCATCAGCCTAATGCATGGGTCTCCATATCTGGCCCCTGGGAATTCCCCATCTAGCCCGCCAACCCTCCAGTCAGCAAGAGACTACAGCCAAGTCTGACCTTGCAAGGTAAGGCTTGCAGAGCTCTCCAAGAACCATGTGGGGCAAGCCCCTCCTCCAGGGATTAAGCGGGGCTGCACATGGAAGCTGCATCACTGAGCTTCCATGCAAGCCTGGGACCATTTGTAAGGTTGGGGGTTGGCTACAAAGCTGGGCTTTTCCATGTTATAGCAAGGTAATAAAGGGGGGGGAAAGTGATGCACTGACTGAATTGCAGAGGCCTTATTTGTAAAGGGGGAAGGAGAAGCTTGCCCGTCCGCCTATCCACCAGGGGCTTCCATTCAGCGTGGCAGGAGCTTTCCTGAAGTGTTTCAGAGGTGGCCCAAAATACCTGACAGCCTAGAGGTCTGGCCGTAGGTTAATATGGCCCTGCTAGAGATACTACATAAGTTTAAAGAAGCTGGAAAGGCAGGATATAAATTTTTAAAATAAATACGTTGGAATCAGGAACAGCTACCGATAAGGGCTTTCTGGCCTGTCTGGAAAAGCCTGCCATGTGCACTTGTGGGCGATCTCTCATTGGAGGTTTTCAGGCAGAGGCAGGATGGCTGTCTGTTAGGGATGCAGCAAAAATACTGGGCTGGTGATGCCTTGCTCCTTGGGCAGCTGGTTGCTGAACCTCGAAATAAGTGCCGAGGATGCAATGATGTGTAGTGTGACTTCTGGATTTGGCAACTGCAGAGGGCCCTAAAACTGGCATAAATTAGGAAAGGGTAGGTAGGAGTGTCTGAAAATCAGCAAAATGACGTGCAGCAGGAAGAGCAGAGTCTTTGTTCCGAGGCCTATTGCCTCATGTCACAATGGTGCTCTTGAGCATCTACCAGTCCCACAACTGCCCTGAGGATTTATTGCATGACCCCAGGGCAGTGCAACGCCCAGTTTAAGATCCCTTGCTCTAGTGTTTTGCTGCGCTGAGCCAGGGTTTTACTAGATGATCACCAAGGTACCTTCGAACTCTAGTATTCTATTATTCTACTCTCAGCCTATAGGGACTGGGACAAATTCCACAAGTGCAATCTCTTCCTCCCCCCCTCCCCATCACAATCCTGAAGTGATGAAAAGAGGCTAGTTTGGACAATATGTTTGAGCTGGCCACACCCACACATGCTATGAGACATGAACATTTAGAACTTGGTTCCCTCCTTACTCTTCCTCAGGGCAAATGGTTTTCGTTCTCATAATGTTTGGAGGACTGATTTCAATGAATTGTCTCCACCACATGATTATAAAAGGTGTAATAGTTCACCGGGAAGAGGAATGGAACTGGGGCTCTAACTGAATAATTTCTCCTTTCCATACCACTGTCCAAACCTGGAACATGGAAACTTGGAATGAGTCTAATGCAGTTTCTTTCATTTTTTAGATAGACCTTTTCATGTGGAATTAATATGCTTATAATGTACTGCCACCAAAGGAAGAAATATGAATTCATTATATTAGCACTGGGGAGTCAAAGCTCAAAAGAGTAGAAAATGAGTTTGTGATGTTGTAAGAACCTTAGAGATGTGTTATTGTACACATAGAAGAGGGCTCACTTGCCTGAATGGATTACCGGAGCGAACGCATCTTAAGACACATAATTTGACTAATTATGTAACACATTAGGGTGTTACACCTGACATGAGCAAGAATAGTACAATCCTATAATGCTGCTGAAATTCTACCTGCATGGTGGCTGGGACTCTTGCTCAAAGTACTAGTCACTCTGAACTAGTTTTTAACTTGGAACACAACACACTGAAATTGATACTCTAGAATCTGAACTTGATCATAAGAAAAAAACTCTGCTGGATCTGGTCAAACCCCATCTAATACAGCTTCCTGCATCTCACATGGCCCACTAGTGGCCACTGGAATCACAAGAAACCTGTATCCTGTTGCCATTCCCTTGTATCTGGCATTACACTACCTCTAAAACCTATTGGAAGTCAACAGTGGAATTTCATATCAGTAACATGTAGGGCTAATAATATCTGATGGGGGGGGATTAAGGCTCTCAGGCTATAGAGCTTGTTCTCCAATACATACAAGACTGACTCCTCTCCCACTCCCACATCCAGTGTATTTTAAGAAACTTCCAGTTACTTTAAGATACTTCACAATAATCATTGCAATAGTATCAATCCACAAGTGAAAAAGTCATTCTCTGTTTGTTCTAAAGGAATTTTGACTTCGGGCTGTCCACCAAGCATATAGGCCAATTGAAATGTTCAAAGCAAGAGGCACTCAGAGTGTTGAACCATTGAATTGGGCAAATAAAAAAGATTGGTGCTGTTGTGGGGATAATTGCATGGGAATGGAAGCCAAAGGTGGAGGATACCACCTTTGTACTCTTCGTAAAACTGTCTCTGAGCAAACCTCTCATCGCACCCCTTTGAAAAATATGACTTACAGCCCAGTCTTACTGTTTACTGGGAATAGAAATAAGTTCCACTGAATTCAGAAGGATTTACTTTCTTATAAGTATACTTATGATTACAGCACTAGTGGAAGAACAAACTGGCCAAATTCTGCCTGCAGTCTTTCATGTAAGGTGAACACAAAGGCACTCTCTATTCCTATATATATATATGCGCAGAATGATGGCATGATGCAAACATAAAATAATTGTACACAGCGGTTTATGCAAAGAGGGCTTTGTTTGCAAGGGCTGGAAAACCACTCACCCTGAAACAATGGGGGCAAATTAGCATGCATCAAGCCCAAGGGTGTAAGCAGCAGACACACGAACTCCTAGTGACGGATGCGGAGCTCTTGCTGGGAGGTCGTCATGAAGCATCTTTCTTGAGAAGGCAGCATGTCAGATTGCAGACACTTTCTCTACAAATGGGCTTCAGCCGCTCAAAGGGAAGGCTTCTTCCCGCTCTCCACATAATAAAGACCATTTACATGAAAAGATGCTGCTTTACAATGACATGATTAATTTCAGAAATACCTGGCATCTGAATGAAGCAAAGCCTTCAAGAGATGACAGATGAGGAGGAAGGATAATTAGGCAAATGTCAGGAGTCAGTGTTTTGATTGGTGACTGAGGGGCTGGCCTGACTAGGTTATCACATCCTCGTCCCAAATGGAAATGAACAGCCTTTGCAAAGAGTTTAGGACAATTGTCTTATGGTGACATAGCAACTACCTACGCTTATTCATTAGGCTGTGTTCTATTGCAGTGAAGTGACCACATCATTCAACATCACTTCAGTGGCTCTACATGTGGCACCAACAATTTGCCCCTTGCTTTTGCTTCACGTTGGGTTCCCCCCCCCTAATATGATCATTAAATCCTCCATCTTCAAAATGCAGCATCATAGCCCTGTCCAAATCAATTCCAGGGGTTGTGACTGAGCCCTGATGTTTTTGTAGTGTTGGCGACTCCTTTCTCAATTTGTGATCTTTGAAACATGATCATTTATCCTCTATTTTTTTTTAAAATGAAATCTCATAGAATGCTTGCTGAGTCCAATGCGTTGCTGAACTCTCCACTGTACTTGTGAATTCAATGACTTTCAATACTTGCTTCGGATTGTTATCGATTAACACAAAAATACTTAAACTAAAAAGCCCTTAAATTGGTGACTCCTCTTTTCTAAGCATGTAATAGCTATAGTTTAGCATGGTGCAGTGTACAAAGGTAATGATGGCTATGTTCTTAAAGCCACCACCCTCTTTTTTCCTCTAGGTTTCATGAAATGTCCATTTGGGAAGCGATGGTGCACTGTACTGGGGCCCTCTACAGGATGCCTCTGAAATTAGCAGGATGTTGGAGACCCCTACAAAACAAGTTCTGACAGAAGCCCTAGATTGGTGGATGTTGCATTGACATTATTAGGCATTAGACAATATTAGGCACACACACAGGTTTTATTTGTAGACTCTGTGTATGAGAATGCAGTGTGCTTTTATACCTCAGTTTTCCCCCCCTAAAGACTAGGGGCATTACTGTTTAGCAGTGGATTTATATTCACCTTTTTCTCACTTTCACCAAGCCCTGGCAAAGCCTGAATGCCCAATCTGCTTCTTTTTCAAGCTGCTGTACCAACTGCTGGCAAAGAACCTTCTCTAAGAATAGACAGAGCATCAGGCAGACACGTCATGCCCAATTTGACTAACTATCCAACGGCTGCAGCTGCCATTAGTTAATCTTCATATAATTTGTTAGACTGGGGCTTTGTGAAGTACTGGAAATAATTGTCCTTTTTTCCTGCTGAATTCTGTAGCTGTGGGCAGTTATTGGTATAATAACAGTCTGCATCATGCAGGCAGGAATGGTGATGGTTTTATGGCTTTGCACTAGACAGAGGTGTATAATGTATCTCTGAAGGACTTGATTGACTGGAAACATATTTCCAGCCTGCTTAGAGAGTGTCACAGAGGTCCTCAAAAATAAAGCATTCAGTGTATTTAGTGAAACTCTATCCTCTAAGTACATGCAAGGGCGCTGTAAGAGACTAATTAGGTTGTAACATAAAACACCGTAAAACCAATGGCAAAACTCCGAAGGTCTGGCCAGCTTTTTAATGTTATGCTAAGAGGCCATGCAGAACAATACATGGAAGGCTTTTGGCGGATCTCTTTCAGATAGCGGCTCAAAGCTAGAAAGAACTGAAACGAAAATTAGGTCCCACACATCCTAGAAATAACAATGGATTAATGCCCCAATGTTAAGGAAAACAGAAAGATTGCCAAGGAGCAATTCAGTGCCACCTCCAGTTGTTGTAAGGAAAAAACTACTTTATGGACTAGGATGAAAATTTTTTTCCCCATAGCATGTGTGTGTGTGCATGCGCATCCGTGTGTGTATTCAAATGCATTATTGAAATGAAAGAAACCATATTTTTCTATTTACAGTTAATGGGCACCAGCCAAAGCTAAACTTTTAAAAATGTCATTGATTTCAATGGGAATTAATTGTCTTAACACCCCAATTCTATTCTACTGGGGCTTTGTAATGCTGGAATGCTAGTTCTAGCAGTGCAAGGCAGAGCTGCGGGTTGTTCCACGCAGTGATGCCTTGCCACTGCCGGCGCCATTGTGACAATCACCCCCTGCAGTACCCTCCCTCCAACTCTGGTGCAAGGTTTTTTGTGGCTGGCACAAACGGCGACACACCATTATGCATATCTGGGCTGCTGATGTAAGTGGCGAGCAGCTGCAGCCAAGTGTGCTACTGTGAAGAAGAAACCAGGCACTGGTAAGTGAGTGTGGTGGTTGGGCTGATGGAGGGGATGGGCAGAACAGGGGGGAGAAGGGGAGGAACAGGCCCTAATTAAGTCCCACTTAAGGCATCAATCCTCTGCCCCACCAATTCACACGTTGCGCTGGCACCAATGGAGCATATGATGGAGGGGCGACCAGAAAGCCCAGAAGAAGTAAGTAAAAATATTGTTTACTTACCAGTGATAGGTTGCCTGGCCACCAATGGTTTTTCTCAGACCCGTGCCAGCTATTTAACTGGGTAAGTATGAAGAGCCTCAGGAGGTGGGACTGGGTCAGGAAAGGGGAATAAGATCCTGGTGGGTGTTGAGGCCATCAAGATGCACCCCTTTTGACAGCTGAAAAGCCCCCTGTCCAGCCTGCTCCCTGCCCGACCTTTCCCCATACCTCCTACAACCCACCACCTTACCTGTTCTGGCATGGCCATTGGTGCACATATGTTTGTGCTGTTTTTGCTGGAGGTCGCGCAGTGCATGACAGCATTACACAAGTCCTTAAGGCAGTGGGTCAGGTGCATATCTAGGGTGTAGCAAGGGGTGGCAAGAGCCATGGATGCCATTTTCCAGGGGTGCCGATGGTCCTTACCCCCCCCCGCGCAACACCCTAGAGGACGCCAGAGCCATGGTCGAGGGAAGCTGTGCGTCCCCCCGGCTCGTGGCTTCCCTTGGTGGCTTGGGTTTTGCCCGAGTGGTGGCCAAGAGACGCTGTGCCCCCCCCAGAACTGGGGACGTGCTGGCATCTCCTGGCTGCCGCTCAGGCAAAATTGCCCGAGCAGTAGCCAGGAGAAGCTGCGCCCCCCGCTCTACAAACCAGGGAGGCACGCAGTGTCTCCTGGCCGCTGCTCAGGCAAAAGTGCCTGAGCAGTGGCCAGGAGAAGCCATGCACCTCCCCTGTTCACAGAACGGGAGAGGCGTACAGCTTCGAGCAGCGGCTAGGAGACACTGCGCCCCCCCGGCTCTGCGAACCGGGGAGGCGCACAACGTCTCCTGGCTGCTGCTCAGAAAAAAGTGCCTGAGTAGCGGCCAGGAGAAGCTGCGCGCCTCCCTGGTTCACAGAGCTGGAGTGGCACGCGGCTTCCCTTGGCCACAGCTCAGGTTTTGCCCGAGCAGCGGCCAGGAGATGCCGCGTGCCCCCCGGCTTTGTGAACCGGGGAGGCGCGTGGCATCTCCTGGCCGCTGCTCGGGCAAAACAAGAGGCGGGGGCTTGGCTTCTGCCCGCCATGTTAGCTGACATAGCAGACAGAAGCCACACCCTGCAACGTCATGACATCACAGCATCGTGACATCATGACGTTGCGTGCCATGGGTGCGGTTTCGCCCTGGTACGCCTCAGCAGTGGGTTGTAAATTTAATAGGACTTACTCCCAAGTAAGGAGTACTGTACATAGGATTGAGGCCAAAAGAGTGTTGAGTATTTTCCCAAGGACTCTGAACTAGAATTCAATCCAGAGACAGTGGAAAGTCCAATTGATTAGTCACAGTTTACTTTCTCTGAATTGCTTCTAGTAGCCTGTGCTCTTGTGTAGTTCCAGTCCATTTCCATGGGGCTTGCAATGGAGTCACTTGTATCGATGGACTACAGCCATGATGTGGCATTGTAACATTTAATAATGTGTAAATCCAGGAGTACTTAACTTTTTGGCTAGGATCCAATGATCTACTTCTGCCCGGAGAAACAGGCTTTTCATGCACAGTGGATGTATTTTTCTGGTGCAAGCCATTTAGTGAGCCATATACAGTAATTCTTCTTGGAATACGTACATGCACATTGCCCAAGATATATGCCCGGTTTAACCAATTGTACATGTAGGCTTGCACAGCTGCTTGTCCCTCTTTGAGAGTGGTCGCTGTTCTTCTAGTCACTCTTCTCAGGAAACAGTCTGTCCATGGCTCAGCACTGACCTTCCTTACAAAGCTTATTTCTCCCACTTTGCACATATTATCTAACATCTTCCAAACTATACTTAACCAAACACACCGAATTTTGTCTCCTTAATAGGAATTAGTACAATTTCTAAACACTCAGAAACGTAATTCTTACCATGCACTGAACATATTAGCTAGTAACACAAAACATATGAAAAGTGCTGGAAAATAACAAAAAGATTGGGAATGTCAGGAAGAATGTTTGGCTTCTTCAAGCTAGAAGAAAATAATCCCTCCCCACCCCCTTTTTCTGAAATGTTTTGTATGGAAAATATCCCTGTTTTTATAATATACTAGCTTGTCCTTACCTGGCGTTGCCCGGGTATTTATGTATCCCAAGCTCCTTTAGACAGGAAAATAAAAAGAATGCATTCTGTCTATAGTGTAAAATTGAAGTAATTTTATGTACAGGTAATTAAAAGTATAAGTACAGGATAAAAATTATAAAGTAAAATCTTTTACAAATTCACTATAATATTAATTTAACTCAAAACTTGAGTATAAATAACATTTTTAGTTTCACCTCCAGGAGCAAGAATACATAAATTCTTGGGTGAACCACCCTTGAGCAAGCAACATAAAGTTGTCCATGGGAGAAACAGAGCAATCTCAAATCCACTCCGCAGTACTTAATAGATTGCCCCTGTGATCGAGAATGCAAGTCTCACTGGAAATTGCAATCTCTTAAAGTTAAAAGGGAGATCCATTGGAATGAGTGTTATCTGTGGGATAAAAACTGTTTCATCCTCTCCCTTTCTTGTTAAGATAGTCGCTTCAATTACAGTACCCAGCATCTTCTTGACACACAGCCTTGTGCCGTTGCAAAGTTTTGGCGGGTCGAGGTTCCGTAGTAAAATAATTAGAGATCCCACTGTAAGTAAAAGACAATGTGGTGGCAATGCAGCCGGATCAAGTGAGCTTAGGAAGTCTGATGGGAAATGGCATAGGCATAGGCATCTACTACGGTATCGATAGACCTGTATTCAGTGACTACGCCTGGTCACATGGTAAGTATTTGATTAGAGTCCAAGACTGGGGCATAATGATTTCTAAAAATGTCTAGAAGGTTCTACGGAGTTCTATTCATTTTATTCAACCACACTTGGGCTTAAATGTCATAGGGACTGTCACCAATCAGCTTAGCGATCCCGAAAACTATGGATTTGACACTGTCGGTCATTTTGGACATTTTATTTTTCACCCCCCATGCTGATGGGGGCTGAACGTGGACTTAAACGGCATCGGGAGTGTCAGCATTCATCTCAGCAACCCCGGAAACTATGGATTCGACACTAATATTGGTCGTTTTGGACATTTTATTGTTCACCCCTTCTCACCTCCCCCCATACTGAGGGGGGCTGAACGTGGACTTAAATGGGATCGGGAGTGTCACCATTCATCTCAGCAACCCCGAAAACTATGGATTTGACACTAATATCGGCCGTTTTCGATTATTTTTACATGTCACCCCCTTCCCACCCCCACCACTAGCGGTGCTAGGGGTGTCTCACTCCCACAGTATTTCATTCCAGAGTGTAAGGCATATGTGTACCAACTTTGGTGTAAATCGCTCCAGGCATTCCAGCTTAGCGACCCCGAAAACTATGGATTCGACACTACTGTCGGTCATTTTGGACATTTTATTGTTCACCCCTTCTCACCCCCCCATGCTGATGGGGGCTGAATGTGGACTTAAACGGCATCGGGAGTGTCACCGTTCATCTCAGTGACACCGAAAACTATGGATTCGACACTAATATCGGCCGTTTTTGATCATTTTTACATGTCACCCCCTTCCCACCCCCACCCCTAGGGGTGCTAGGGGTGTCTGACCCCCACAGTATTTCTAGAAGTGGGATGAGTTTTGAAATCTGAAATCAAATGGTGTCCTCTACGCCACCATCAGCGTGCTGCGGACATTCTATTTCCAAGCGCTGTATCTTGCACCCCTTCTCACCCCACCCCACACTGATGGGGGCTGAACTTGGACTTAAAAGGCATTGAGAGCATTGCCATTCATCTCAGCGACCCCGAAAACTATGGATTTGACACTGTCAGCTATTTTCGATTATTTTTACATGGCACCCCCTTTGCACCCCCACTCCTAGGGGTGCTAGGGGTGTCTTACCCCTGCAGTATTTCTTTCCAGATCACAAGGCATATGTGTACCAAGTTTGGTGTAAATTGCTCCAGGCGTTCCAGAGTTATGCTGGAACATACATACATACACACATACAAATGTGAAGTTTTATAGAGAGAGAGATCCCTAGATGATTTGTAAATTAAATGCGTTTGGAGCATAAAAGAAGTATGTAGACATAACATCATCTCTGCTAAGAATATTTTGAAAACCTTGACATTGTTAGACATGATTGAATGGAATGAAGTGTTAATTTAATAAATATGGTGTTAGTTGCGGTGAAACTAAACACAATTAACATGTAGTCATTGGTGTGTGCATATAAAGTTGCAGACCTCTTGAACCTTGTTGGGTATAAAATGTGCCTGCCTTGAGAAATGAGTTTATGCTTCATGGAGATTTTATTGTTTAGCTTTAATGTGGATTGCCACATTTTTTCCTTTGTTTTGAGAAGTATGGTTTATAGTTCTTGCCAGATTGGTTATTTTCCTGCAAGGTTTTGTGATTAATAATATTATATTTTTATTGAGTCGGTTCACAAACACATGCAATGACTGAGCCCAACAGATATGGTAGGTTTACAAGATTTTACTAATAAATGTGCTGCCCTTTGTATTGAGGCTGTAAATTAGAACTTTTAAACAGTAAATTATGACATTTAATTTTTTGAAGACACCCTATCAAGGACTAATATTTTTTAAAAAATTGTTTATGCAGGAGGATATCTATAATAAGATGTTATTCTTCACCCCAGCACAGTGTCTTTCTCGTGGCTGTTGCTGGTGGTGTTCTCCATTCTTTTAGATTGTGAGCCCTTTTGGGACAGGGAGCCATTTAACTTCAATGTTATTATTTGCCTGTAAACCACTTTGTGAACTTGTGTTGAAAAGCGGTATATAAATACTACTGATTGACTAGTGATTGATTATTTCCAACATGAATTGAGCTGTTGGGGGTTCTCTTCAGTGCTAATTTTATGTTTGTTTTTATCTCATTTAAAGTTAGGATGTTGGCATTGTAACAAGAGATGCATTTCATGTACTCGGTGCAGATTATGTGAAAAGGTATCTGTTTATGAGGTTGAATTGTCAGGAGACCCATTCAATGAGTAATTTCATCACGCAGGCCCACGCTGTGGAAGTGTAATCTATGGCGCCCTATATATCTCCTTTTAAATTATAATTTTAATAAAAAAGGATGTATGGCTAATTATGGAAGGAGTTTGTAAGGAGGTTTTCTGTGTACAAAGTTAGTTCTACAGATCCAACTCTTTGAGGCAGATTTGCGATTGAAGAAGAAATCTCTTGCATGTTTATGAATATTTTGTTACCTACTATCCTTAAAAAAATTTTTTTTTACTGTCAACCATAGAGGTTCTGGTAATAGAAACAGTAGTAGGCGAATGATAGGTGTGTGAAGTGTCATATTTTCCAAATTCAGAAATGGATACCCTGAACTTGTATCTAAGTACTGCCTACAGATCAGCAAGTGCAGTAACATGGTGATGCATTCACATTTTCTTTCTACTACACTACCACTCACTTGCCATTCCAACAGTGATTGTTAATAGATGGCAGAGATTTGCATCAGTGCAAAGCCAGGTCTGGAATAATAAAGTGCCTTTAGGAAGCAGCATTCCCAGCCTTCAGTACCACCATGCCTCCTCCACAAAGCTTCTTCTGGTGGCACTTGTGCAGCATTCTGAAACTAGTGTGATACCAGCAGTTGTTGTACCAGTTGTTGCATGTTGTGAACACACGTTTTCCCCAACAGCAGTGTAAGCAAGACTGAGCCAGGCCTTCAAGAAATTCTTTCTGCACACAATTCATACGTTGGTACAGGATATTTTTCACCTTCAGGGAAGCTCCAGCATTTCAGTCTTACATGATGGTTCATTTTTCATAGGAAAGCATTGCAAGGGTTTTTTAGGGATTATAGGAGAAAGTGGTCTAAGGAGGTCTTTGAACCCTGATTTTCACTTTCTCTGACACAAAGGTCACAAATTGAAACACCTAGCAGAGGTTGAGGACTGATGAACTCATGCACATTTGGGGAGGGAAAGCTATTTTTCATATTAGTACTTTATCCGAATACAGCAAAATGATAGAGATGATAACAAAGGTGGCATGCAGAGAATGAGTGAGTGAATTTCCCTTCTCAGCTAGCTTTGCACCATCATTCATGCTAAGGCCCATGCTGCTACCTTTCTTCATCTCTTGCATACTTTATTTCAGTCCACTGCTCCATTGCATCCTTACTTCAAGTTGCAAGTCCTTTCCTTCAGAGGGGAGGGTGGGATGGGGCAGATCATGCTGAAAAGGTGGCTAGGATTGGGCCCTTAGAATAGTAGATACTGAGCCAATTAGAAGACATGGCTATCATCTTGTCTTTGTTGTGAGTACCCAGAACTACCTAGTCAGTCATGATCAGAAACACAGTACTGTGCTAAATGGACGTGGATCTGACCCAGTAGGAATCATCTCAAATGTCTAAGCAATGACCATGGTCAAATTCCTCTGATCAATGGGTACTGGAAAAAAAAAATCAGTTCTCTCCTGGATTCCCCTCCAAAATGTATTGTTCAGCAAATATTCACTTCCCTTTCATTCCTTCAAAATAATTCCCCTTTCTAAAAATTCGTGCTCCACCCTGATTCTGCAAATTAATTGTATCCCGCAACAAAACGTTTTCTGAAAGCAACAAAACAAAAAGAAAGAACCGTGGGTTTCCCTCTGGCTCTCCCTAAAAAGAAAGGAAAATTCCCATTTGCATTACAGATGTCACCAGATCTGTTGAGCCTTGAGTCAATGAAGTCCAATTCAGAACATCTGTATTCTGTTGCCTCTAGATTGACAGCACAATCCAGAGCTGCCACTACATCCTACAGCAATCAAGCAGCCACAGGAGGCTACGTGGGGAAAGGGGACATTCATCCCCTTTCCCTGCAGTAAGGACACAGGGTGGGCAAGTGGTCTACTCGCTTCTGCGCCAACTATTTAGGTGCAGAAGCGAGGGTCTTTGTGTAAGGCCATGTGGCCTTACATGGAGGTTGGGAACCAGTGGTGAGAGTTGCCGCCGGTCCTGTCCCCCATTCTACCCCTCTCCTGCCCCGAAATGCCCTCCTGCCCCACCCGGAAAGGCTGCATTGCTAGCACAGTGGATGCATAGTGGAGGCTGGATTAGATGGGCTTTGGGCCATCTGTTCTTATGTCATAAGCTCTGCTATTCTTGCATCATAAAGCGTATGATGCATTCATAATATTTCATTAGTAGCACATCATATTGCATGCTTAATTAACATTTGTTAATTGCACTTGTTCTAAAATACAGGCATTGCAGTACCTTGAAAATTATCAGTGTGTGGATCTTGGTTTCCAAGGGATCTGGAGATCTGGCTGGTTGCCATAAGAGAAGATGGCTTGGTGGAAAATACCTTTAGGGGAAACAGGCTCTGTAAATGCATCAGTGCACGAAAATGCACACAAATGCACGAAGCTTTCTGCTGCGCTTCTGGTGATCTGAATGAGGGACAGGGCATGTTGCAGGCAGAACTGAAGGCTGATATCTGTTTCCATTATTGTCCCTTCTTAATCATCATCATCAAACCTTTATTGGCATAAATCTTCTTAATCATTTACAGTCATATATTTAAGAAAAAAGCATTTCTATCTTCCAAAAAAGGGCTTCTCCCCTCCAACTTTCTTTAGCTTATAAATATACCAGTTTTAGGGCTCAGCCAGTTTGCAATCTTCATGAGGCAATGGGCTTAGATTTAGAATTATAGTTTTTCTTAATTTCAGACCTAACTGTATTATCATAGCAGCAAAATTGGACATTGGTGACTCTTATTATGTTAGTGCTCATCTAGTCCTTTTAGCTTTTTGGTTAATTCAATGAGCTGTTCCTGGTTTTGTATATGCCAGTTATGGGAAGAAGTAAATGATCCTATATGAGTTATCCAACCACAGAATTTAGCATTCCTGTTTTAAAATGTATCTTTTTGTGGTTTATATAAGGCTTGAGGCTGAACCAACAATCCAGTTTTGCTTTTACATACTATGTAGCTAAATTATAAGGCATTTTATGGTAATGAGGGTCACAGTCTAAAAACTGTAGAGATACCCAGATCTGAGCAGCCAACCAAATGATCAGTTTTAGAATTATTTGCTCCCTAGAATTATTTGTTCCCTACACAAATCAATTAATCAAAATCAATCTATCGATCTATCTGATCTGATCTTCATTCTGTATTCATTAAAAATCCCACATGTCTTTTCCTGAGAAATGCCATCATCTGTGGCATTGTCATCATCCCAAGGACATCCTCCCAACAGCCAGCTCCTAATTCCCTGCGTGGAGATGCAGCAGCCCCAACATAGCTGTGGCTGCATCCTGTGGGGGAGACTTGGCCTTCGGTGGCCTCCTCACGGTAAGGGAACACGCTCTCTTGCCCTGGGGTAAGCCCCTGTTGCCTCAGCCGATCTACGTGGACCTGGGCCAGTGAAATTACTGGTGCATGTCTGCATGGACCTATGAAGTTGGATTGGGCCTGGGAAAGGGTAAGGATTCAGTGCAGCGGTTCCCAAACTGTGGGTTGGGACCCACCAGCTGGTCGTGAGCCAATTTCAGGTGGGTTGCGAAGCACTTAGAGCAGCCATATTGAAAATACGGGAAAATGGGGGAGGGCTGTGTGGTTGTCCTGCTTCTGTCAGGCTTTTTTCTTCTTCTTTCAGATTCACTTTGCTATTGGAAAATGGCTGAGGAATAACCCAACTTCTTGCTGCCTGCTCAGGAAGGCAGTAGGCTCTGGGGTCACAATGACGGCACTTCCATGCCATGACATCACTGCTGGTTGGTCCCGGACAGATCATCATTCAAAAAAGTGGGTCCCAGTCAATGGTGGGATTCAGGGAGTTCGCCCAGGTTCTATAGAACCGATTGTTAAATGGCCGGGCCCCGCCCACTCGCTTACCTCGGCTGACTTCAGTTTTTCTTTTTTGGCTCCGGCTATGATGTCATAGAACCGGTTGTTAATTTATTTGAATCCCACCACTGGTCCCAGTGCTAAAATGTTAGAGAACTGCTCAATCAGTGGGTACTGCTGCCACTGAACTCACCCTCTTTCCGCGCCTAATCTGCCCTCCTCTGCCCTGTACCACCCACCCCACCTCTCTCCTACCTCTATGCACTTTTACCTGTGGAGGGCAGGTGGGCTAGTGTGGACAGTAATGGCTTATCGCTGGCGCTGGAGGTGCCTTATGGCACCTTTATAATACCAGTACTGGCAGTACCACCCACACTGTGCCCGATAGGTCAGGCCCTTAGTCTCGTAAAATACAGTGCATCGATTTAGGCTGCACAGGTGGCACAGTGCAAACTTACTATTTTGTAGTGAAGCGAATGAGCAAGCTGTAGTGCAACATCATGGCTATAAAAGAGGCAGTTCCCAGTTAGAAGATTGCCTCTGTCATGAACTCATGACATGGTTGTAACCACATGAAGATGCCAACCAAGCAGCTGTAACCAAGTTGGACTGCTGGCCCATTTACGTCAATATCATCAACACAGACAGGCAGGCAATGGATGCCCTGGGCTTCAGATAGGGATTTTTTTCTCTGCCATACCTGGAGGTACCAGAGATTGAGGCTCATGCCTTCTGCACATAAAGCTGGAACTCTCCCACTGAGCCATAGCCTTTCCCCAATGCACTCACTTTTACCTTCAAAATAGGGGGGGAACCTGGAAAAATTGGGGTGCCTTCTATGCATTACATCCACAGGATACATGACAGCAGGAAGTCTGCTGGGCTGAATTCTTACATGCTGGTAGTCTCTCCATCTTTCTCTATGAAGCCTATGCAAGCGTAGGCAGTGGTGAAATTCAGCCAGTTCTCACCAGTTCTGCAGAACCGGTTGTTAATTTTAGGTTGGGAGAGGGAAGAAAGGCAGCGGCCACCCTGAAGGCCGCCCTGAAGGACATAGAACCGGTTGTTAATTTATTTGAATCCCACCACTGAGCGTAGGGCATAGAGAAACTCTTAAGAGCTCCTGTCACTGATCACAGGAGAAATTTGTCCACAGCTACAGCTCTGATACCAACAAACACATGCTGTGCAGGTGTGGGGTGGAGCTTTAGGAGCACTATAATTACGTCTGTTTTCCAAATTACTGTGTGTGCAGACATGTCAAAAACTCGATTTTGCGGTTCCCCCCCCTCCCTCATCTGGCTTGTTACCGTTCTGGCTGAACAAAGCCAATAGGTATGTATTGGGTGCAAAAGTCAAGCCCCTACTTTCGCAGGCAGAAGGCAGTAAGGGTTTACTGAGCCCCTGGTGGACCACCACACCTGACTGGTGTGCTGCATCCAGCTTAGTGAGGCAAGCAGACTTCATGCCCTTCAGGACATGTTCATATGGGACTATTTCTGGCTGTATGCTACACGCTGCATCTACCATGTGAACCTGAACCATCAGTTCCCAAGTGTTGTGAAAAACCTGTGCCATTTAATTCTCCAGTGTTCAGGAGAACCTGAGTGTTTTTCTTTCCCTAGGAGAAAATGTGATTTTTTTTAAAAAAAATAAAAAGCATGTTACATATTGTCTCTCTTTCCTCATAGTTGAATGTACTGTTTGTACACATGATTTAAGAATGTGGCTTCAGTACATGTGTTCAATTTCAAAGTAGTGTATTCTTTATTTTACATATAAAATGCAAATGCTTCCTTGGAAGAAATTCATCTCTTATTTTAATCAAAGAGTTAAAACAGCCAAGGGCTTTTAAGGATCTCATTTTACTTACCCACAGACACACACATAGTCCATTATAACCTGCATAAACAAGGATGACAAGTTGAGATTAATGAGAGTCCCAAAGTGACAGAACAATTTAATTGTCAGAAATCATAGGGGGTGAACTTTACCAGTGTATTTATATAAAACTGCCATAGCCTTAAAAACTTCCCTAATTGACTATGACCAATAAGTAATAACACTGGGCATAGTTTTCTGGTATACCAATAGCAAGTAATCCATGATATTTAACTGAATTAAGATGCAAAAAAAAGAGGAATCTTACAGCACAATCCTAACTAATCCCCATGGCTGTGTTTGCAGCTTCTTGAGAGCTGGCTGGACCAGTGCAAAGCCCATGCTGGCCTGGCAGCACTGGATCCCAACCCTGTGCCAGTTGGCATAGGTACATTGGTGCTCTGCTGGAGATAGGAGAGAGTGGCAGAAGGGTGATTTGGAGGCGTTTTTGGGTGGGGGAGGGCAGGCCGGGGGAGGATGCGAGGGGGACTGGATCAGTGGTCGCAGTGCATACGATATCCTAACCCCCCTCCCAGCCAGCCCAGCATTACACTGGGCTTCCTGGATTTGCAACATCTAAATAGTTGGTGTAGATCCAAGAAGTGCCTTAAGGGTAGATGGGGCTATACCTCTTACCCCGAGGAGAGCTATGGCCTGCTCCTAAACTACATTAGATGCAGCTGAACTGGTACAGTTTAGGATTGGGCTGCCCATTGGAGAACATACAGTAAATGACCCATGATGCTGTACAAATTACTGAGAAACTGATGTTCTTCTGCTAGTTAAAATTTATTTGGATTCAACAGCATGCCAAATTTTATAGGGCACATGACAGTTTTTGACCAGGTGATGAGTCTTTCCAATCATAGGATGCTTAAAAAGTAAGTTCTATTGTCCTGTGAAAAGGTATGAAGCCTGTGTAAATGTGCTTAGGATCAAGGTGACAGTAGTGCTCAGTTCACAGCACATTATCATCAAATGACTTACATGTGTAAATCCCCAACCACAGATCTACCATCAGTGATCTTGTATGGATATACTGTATGTTGGTATGCATTCATGTATGTATAAAGCACTTGAAATGGCTAAATGCAGTATGAAAATCAAATATGCACTGCAATATACAAGACAAATTATGGGGGGGGAATAAGTAAAAAAGAGAGAGAATCAATTGAGCACAACTAGAGTGAATAGATGCATATTAAGTAGATACTTGAATAAGCGCCCTTTGGCTGATTCTAGCTGCTTGTGTCAGTCCTGAGCTTGCACTGCTGGCACTTCCTCCCGGGCCAATACGCCTGCCAGCCTGCCCATTCATGCCCTTCCCCTGACCACTTGCACAACATGGCGCCTCCCCTGGGAGGTATGGCGTGGGCGCAACAGAACCGGCACTGCCTGGGGGGGGGGCGAATCAGTACTCCCGCATCAGTGCTAAGAGTGTAGCATTGATGCAATGCTGTTGTGTCAATGCTATGGGCAGCACGAGATTGCGCTGTAAAACTGAAAAGAGGCAGGGATGGGCATTCAACTTGGGTTGACTTGACTCAAATAATGTTGAATATGTTTTTAATTGTTTTGTTTATTTTTCTGTTATGTAGTCTTTTTTTTTTTCTTTTTTTAAGTGTGGCCGGTAGCCATATTAAATTCCGGGTATGGTCTACATACCTGGCCAATAAATAATAATAATAATAATAATAATAATAATAAAACACATTGTTTTTGACAACTAGAGTTGACTTGAGCCTTGGATGTCATTGACCCTGATTTGACTCGCAACTTGGGGCCACTAACTTGAAAAAAGAGTTAGGACTTAAAATGACTCGAATTCCTATCTCGAGCCCCTAGTGTGCATGTGTTCTTGCTTACTTTTTTTGCTGCTTTCACGTTGCACCAAAACACTTTGTGATCCTCTGGAATCTGGTTTTCAAACCAACGGCAGCAGTGGTGGGAGGAGGGTAGGTTGGGCTCCAGGATGTGGGGGCTGAGGACATTGAGGGGAGGAGGAAGTTTTGCTCAAGAAAATCCTTGACTTGTGGCTTGACTCATTTCTCAAAATGACTCGGACTTGAAAGAGTCAGCATGACTTGAAAGACTCAACTTGACAGACTTAACTTGCTATTTTGCCCACATAGAGTCATAATGGGCGCGTGCTATGACTTGTAAGTCAAATCAAGTAAGTCTCTGTGCACATCCCTGCACATCCCTGAAAAGGATGCACATCCTGGTGCACATCCCTGAAAAGAGGGAAGGTCAGTGAAGAGAATGATACAAGAAATAATATGGACTGAATGATGAGCAGAAAATATCAAATGATCAACAGCATTTTGGACGGAAAGGAAGGTTGAAAAATAGAAACAGGAAGACCAACGAGGAAAACATTATAATTATCATCAATTCAAGAAATTATAAGAAAATGGATGAACAAGTTGGTAGTGTCTGTAAAGAGAAAACAACAAATTCTATAATACACTGAAAATGGAAAGACTTTGTAAGATCCCTAGACAAGAGGGACTAAAGTGCTCCAAAAAGACAAAAGAGAGGCTCAGAGGCTGGAAGATTGTATGTGATACCCCCTGCTAACTGGGCAAGAGGCACTTTTCCAAGTGGTGTTCCTCTTATATTTAGCAGGGGGACAGTAATTGTCCCTCTTCCCCCCTGTGCAGTGTCTTTTCTAGTGGCTGTTGCTGGGGGTGTTCTGCATTTTTTAAGATTGTGAGCCCTTTTGGGACAGGGAGCCGTTTAACTTTATTATTTGCCTATAAACCTCTTTTGAGCTTTTTGTTGAAAAGCAGTATATAAATACTGTTTGAGTGATTGGTTGATATGTATGTGTGTGTGTGTGTGTGTGTGTGTGTGTGTGTGTGTGTGTGTGTGTGTGTGTAGAGGGAAGTTTGAGCTGTGCTTTCTGTTATGGGTTAGCAGTGACGTTCATGTTCTCCGAAACTGGAAGAGAGGCCACTGATAGTCAAGGCTGATGTCATCCGTGATACCCTGTTGCCCAATACATACATTACATTGGAACAAGTAGGCAGTAAGTTGAAAGTGACCAAGACAATGTACGTGAGCAAAGTATGTACATAATTATCTGAACCAGCCTGAATTCTAAAAGAAACCAACTGCTGCTTAGGCTTTTCAAATTAAACATATTTATCCAATTATCACTTAAATATATTTAACACTGTTGAACTCTATCACCTCGAAGAGAAGTCACTTCCACCTGTTCTCCATCAAAAAATACCTCCTAACATTCTTCTAACAAATGTCTTCTTTTATCTTTAACTTACATCCTTTGACCCCAAACAGCTCAAACTAATTTAGAAAATTACCCTCTGCTATTAAAATTCATTGGACATTCTTTGAAACATTTTATTCTAAGTTTCATAAGGAAATGTTTGAACAGGGTTGAGTAAGAAGAAAGTACCGACATTCTAGGCAGACCTCCAAGGTATATGTTTGAATAGTAAGATGTCCTGCTTTCACTTAAATAAGCAAACAGATTGAAGTTCCTAGGCCTCATGATATCAGAGGAATTTAGTTGTATGTGAACATCTTGGAATCCGAAAACCTCTCTTGAGCTTCTCAGTCATCTCTGCCCATGCCTTGGCACTGGCCTTCTTTTGTTGTTGTGCTCTACTCTTTCACAAAAGCCAGCATAGCTCCCTTTTCCTGTATCAGTTTAGTTCCCCTCAATTTTTTTAAAAAGCATCTTTGCTTAATGGCCTAATCCAATGACTGATTTATGACAATGAACCTCTGTTTTGCCATCGTAAAAAGACCAGTGATGGGGCAAAGGTTGTGCCACTGCTGGACCAGTCATGGTTGTTGCTGCAAATGGGGGCAGCTTTATGCCCCGCCACCACCATTGACTCCAGGAAGTCGGCAGAAGGGGTGTGTGGTGGGCAGGGATGGGAAGGTCAAGGGGAATTCCAGGGTGGGAAGGGGGAGGATCCCCATGTCACCAAGTGTGCTAGCACCCTTACCCCTCTTTTTGAAACCAGCCCTTTTATCTCCTCAGGCTTAGACCAGCCATGTTTGAATTGTACTAATACATGTTAGTGCTTATGGAGAACATCTGGGCTGAATTTCCACTACAGCTTTAATCCACTTTCAAAGCACTTTCAATTCCCCCAAAGGATTCTTTCGAGGCGGGGGTGGGGGGAAACTGTAGTTCGTTAAGGTATCTGAGAGCTGTTAGAGATACCCTTAACAAACTACAGTCTCCAGAATGCCTTGGAGTAATAGACGTGAATTGAAAATTGGTTAAAATTCTAGTGGAAATTCAACCCTGAATAATTTTGTTTTGTTCTGTATAGTTTATTTTGTCATGGCCCAGGCCCCCTGGAAGCCAAGGCTCTGGGGATTTTGCCCCTCCTGCCCCTTTCCTCAGGCCTTGTGAGGGATAGGATTGGGTCTTAAGCCTAGCTTTCCTACCCATCAGCCCATGCAGCAGCTGCAGGTGTTTCTTTACCTGTTCTGTTTTTTATGTCTGCTCAGAAATTTTTCTGGTTCCAGGATGTCTGCAGGCAAGAAGGGAAGGAAACCATATATTGAAACTACTGAAGCCCCATGATAAGTTGTGGACAGACCTGGAGTTAGGCCAGCAAAGTTTGGCTGGCACAAGGGCCACCGCAAAGTATGTTTGGACCACTCTCGCAGTCAGAGTGGCCAGTATACAGAAATGCGCCATCCTCCTGATTCCAAGAGTGGTCAAAACACGCTTTACGGTGGCCCCTAAGCCAGCCAGACTTGGCTGGCCAAACTGTACCGGCCTAACTCCAGGTTAGGATTGCACCTTGAGTACTTTCAACGTCGTCCTTACAATTAATACAACTAATTTAGATGGTATGTGTGCACTGCGCTATTATTATTATTATTATTATTATTATTATTATTATTATTATTATTATTATTA
>JAJKFI010000054.1:3050424-3064667 GCA_029204185.1 Lerista edwardsae | reverse complement strand
AATAATAATAATAATAATAATAATAATAATAATAATAATAATAATAACAACAACAACAACAACAACAACAACAACAACAACAACAACAATAATAATAATAATAATAATAATAATAATAATAATAATAATAATACTTGTATTTATATACCGCCTTTCTTAGGTCACCAGGTTTCTCTAATGACTATAACTCAAGGCGGTTTACATAGGCAGACTTTATTCAGAAACCCGAAGGTTTTTACAATTTTTACAGAAACGTTCTATCTTCCAAGAACTAGACACATACAGATGGATCTTTCTGGATTTAGTCCTTCTTTCTGGCCACCCATTTGTCTTCTTGCTGGCTGATAGGCAGCTTCCCTGCTCCCACCAGAGAAGCGGCTGAACTTCGGCACAACTCCCTCTCACACAAGGCAGCCGGAGACAGCTCAGCCGTTGATCAGTCGCAATTAACGAGGTCTGCCGCTCACAGAGACTTCTGGTAGTCCCAAACTGGCGACCTTCAGATCTTCAGCTCTTATCTTCAGGCAAACGGAGGCATTAACCCTCTCAACTAAATCTTCTCGACTAAATCTTCTGCCCGTGAGTACTTTTTTTTTTTTTGGTAAGTACTTTTCTAAGGCCTTCCAGAAACATTAGAAGGCCTTCTGAGAGCTGGAGAGGCCATGCGTGGCCTCTTCAGCCTTCAGAATACTCTGAAGGCAACCAGAGCTGTCACATCCAGAGGTGACCCGAAGTGATGTTACTTCTGGGTCACAGGGCTCAATGGCGGTTGTTCCTCACCATCATAAACTGTCCCAGCATTTCCCTGCCATCTTCATTCTGGGGTTGTATTTGGGGATGTTGTGGGCCCTACCTTGAACCATACTGTTATATATTGTGTTCCATGCTATAGAAACTCAGACAAGGCAGGTGCAGCTTGAGCTTATTGCAACAGGCAACAGTTAGAACTGAACTGAACAGGGCAACGGCCCAACCACTGCATAATATTAACTCCACCCCCTGTTTTCCTTCTCTTCAGGATTCATATAGCTCAGGGCTCCTGATTGGAGGGGTGATTAACTCAACCCTTCTAGCCCTCTTCCTCAGGCTTAACCCCTGGCTGTCTTCCTGCATACATAACACATAGGTTTTTCTCTTGTTACTACTCAGAACCCAAATGGAATGAAAACAAACCATTCACTTAGGGACGTGGTGGCGCAGCGGGTTAAACTGCTGAGTTGCGAGCTTGCTGACCAGAAGGCTGGCAGTTCAAGACCACACAATGGAGTGAGCTCCCGTTGCTTGTCCCAGCTCCTGCCAACCTAGCAGTTCGAAAGCACCTAAAAATGCAAGTAGATAAATAGGTACCACTTTGGTGGGAAGGTAACAGCATTCCGTGTGCCTTGGCGTATAGTCATGCTGGCCTCATGACCATGGAAGCTTGTCCTTGGACAAACGCCAGCTCTTCGGCTTAGAAACAGAGATGAGCACCCCCCCCCCCACACACACAGTTGGTCATGACTAGACCATTCGGTCATGGAGAAACCTTTACCTTTACTTTAAGTCTCTGATGATGACTCCTCCCAGGTATGTGTAAATAGGATTTCAACCTTAGTCACTCACTATGCATGCAGTGGAATTGGGAAGCAGTGTCAGGGGAACAGGGCCACACTAACTGGCCCCACCCCTGAGGTCAGTGTCCCTATTGCCCCCCCCATGCCTGAGTGTTCAAATTTTGTGTGAGTTTATGCTTGCACAACAATATTTATGTTAGGGTCTTCCACATAATTAAAAATGTGGGAGGGGGGGAGTTTTCCCGATCGCATGGATGAGTCCTAGCTGAAAATGAGCAGATCCTTTTCACAGCATGCTGAATGTTCAGAAACTGTGAACCTGGTTGGTGGGCACAGATTCCTGCTCCCCTTCCATGTGTGAGGAAATGGAAACCTCTGTTTAGATCTAGGGTCAAGGGCTGCATCACAGCCAGTCAGGCTATTGCTTTTATTTTAATCAAAGTTGTCAAGGGTTTCAGGAGTTACTGAAGCCATTTACCATTTATTTAAAGCACAATCATTCAAAGCACACAAAATTGGCTCTCAACATTGGCTAAATAACATATACATATGTATCCTCCAAATCAAGTGCCGAAGTTGAAAAGCTCTCTTGTATGCTCTAGTGCTGGTACACAAGAACATCTCATAGGCTCATGTGACAGTAGAAGTTGTTGCATACGTGTGGGCAAAACGGAAGAATAGCTTACAAAGTCATTGGTTATGCTTTTCAGGTATTGTGGGATATTCTCTCTCCTTCCATTGCACTGCTGTTCTATTCTCTTGAAAGTCCTGATTTGTTGTTGAAGTTATTGCAGATAATTAAACTGTTGTTTCATGTAGGTTCTATTCTTTCTTGTATTGATAATAGAAAGGGATAGAGCTCCTCATGTGTAAAGTGGTTGACGTGGGAGTGGTTGGCCTTGTTAGGATAAAAAAAAAGTCAAGAGCAGAACCTCTTAGCTTCCCCCAGGGAAGGAGATCTGAGGGAAGGTTAATGCTCCAAGTACAGGAGACAAGCTAGTAGTAGTTCTGTAGCCAGTGGAAAGTACCTGTACAAGGTTTCTTTTGTTTTTCTCCTTGATTCCTCTCAGCCAGTTTCCTAGAGGGGGGTTCTAGTATTGGGAAGGAGGAGACCTGTGGGTTGGGAGCCTCCTAGGTTGCAATGCTTTTAGGTAATTGGGTTTTTAGAGACTTAACTTGTAATTGTTATATTGATGTTAGTAAATATTTTGGGTTCTATTCCTTTGTGTTTGGGCCTCTTTGCGATATATCCTCTCTCTCTCTCTCTCTCTCTCTCTCTCTCTCTCTCTGTATGGAGAGAGAGAGAGCGAGAGAGAGAAAGAGAGAGAGTGCACGCTGTAATTCCTCCCTCTTAAAAAGAGGGAGGAGATATTAAAGGAAAATCTATAAATTACAAGGGGAGTTTGGCCCAGGCACTCCTTCTTGGTAGGCCAGATCCTGGGCTGGCGGCAGCAGTAACTGCAAAAGGGAGGTGAATTTTCCTTACAAACGTAACACCACCAAAAAAGGTGAAGTTATTGCTTCCATACTTTGATCCTATCTCGGGATTCTCCCAGTTCCCAAGTCATTTCTTTCCCTGTTTCTGTTGTTCAGCAGCACCAAAGCCTTGGCTAAACTGGAATATGAATGGAGCCTTTCTCCGCCTCAGTTTCTGAACATCCATTGTTAAATTGAGATCTGACTCTTAAAAATCTGTGACACAACCCAATTTGTAGCAACCCCATATTTTTTTTGGGTGTGTGTGTGTGTGTGTGTGCAGACCACAGGCATTAATAAATCAGATTGTTCAAACCGAATGAATCTATTTAAAATACTTATAAAATATTCAATATGCATTTGGGAAAAGCCTCTCAGGTTGCTGTGACAGCTCGGCACCTCAGAGCAACTAATTTATTAAAGGGTTTGCAAACCTGAGAAGAAAGGAGAGAGAAAAATGGTTTCATAAACCAAGAGCGGGAGCCAATTTTTCAGCTCAGATGATGAAAGGAAGCATGCATTTCTAATCAAAAAGACAGATAAGCCCTTTCTCTCCCACCATTCCCTCACCAGCAAAGTGCCTTTTCATCATCAACAACACTCCATTCCTAATGTCTGCTGAGGCCTTTCTGCACCTTCTCCACACACTAGTAATGTACGCACAACATCCCTTTGAAACAAGAGCCCATTAGCTGTGACAGACTACCTTTTCACATCAAGTTCTTCTGTAGGTAGTCATCAACCGAGTGTTAAATCATTCCAACTGGGCATGCTCAGAAATGGGTCGGTGGGATAAACAGATATTTAGAGCCATTGAATGAAGATTGCTTTTCATCCTGTTCTGAAGAGCAGGATTTTTTTTTTCCAGGATGGCCATAAACTACACAGGGAACACCGAGCTTTTCCCTATTCTCCTGACATAGATTTTTTTTTTAAGGAAATGCATTCTGCTTAGGCTCAGGTCATCCGTAATTGTAGACCTTCAGTTGCCTTTAGAGAGTGCCAACCAAACACGATACCATAAATTAGCCTGACAAAATCAAACCCAGAAACGGAGATGTTTGCAAGTGTTTTTCTTCAGCCGGAGTGGAGTTGGAAAAGCTGCTACTGGTGCCGGCAAGAGATTCCCTGTGATAGCTGGGAGAATGAGTCGGAAGGAATTAAGCCCAGAATGCTGATAGCCATTTCTGAGGATTAAGAATGTTCTCAATGTTAGAAAAGGCTTCTGACATTCCTGAACATGGGGTTTGCATCTCTGCAGCACCCTCATATAGGCAGTTCAACCAACCCACAATGGAAAGAGATGCCAAGACCTTTCCAAGTGTCTGGTTAAGGAGTTAGGATCCAGTCCCCAATCTATACTCATCGTTCTCATATGCTGGAAGGTTAGCTGTTATAAATTCCATATTTTATTCCATTATCAGATGATACTCCTTTAAAAATAAGCTCTGATTGGTTTTTAAAGAAGTCACTTCTCCTCCAGCACAGCCAAGAACTTGCTTGGGACAGACTGCTGATTTGGGATGGCAATTTCAGTTTGCATTTCCAAGCCACTTCACCTGAAGTAGCCTGACTGGACCCAGTGGGACTTTTCTCGATTAAACAGTTTGAGAATTCCATTACATCTCTATTGTCCCTCTTCACCCCTGCGCAGTCTTTCTAGTAGCAGTTGCTGGTGGTCTGCCTTTTTTAAAGATTGTGATCCCTTTGGAATAGGGAGCCATTTAACTTTATTATTATTCCTATTTGCCTGTAAACTGCTTTGTGAACTTCGTGTTGAAAAGCGATATATAAGTACCTGTGGATTGATTGATTGATTGATTGATTGATTGATCTCTAGGCATATTCAGAGTCAAAAACCCTCACAATCATAATTTCAAGAATCCAGGGGTCACCCGTTCTGTTTCAAAACATGGACTAATTTTAAAGACATCGTGAGTGCCATGGAGGTATAATGGTCAGAATGTTGGAATAATACAGCGTTTCTCAAACTGTCCGGGATTGTGAAACTGGAAGTGGGTTGCAATAGTTTTCCCCCCATTGTAAATGCAGAGGGAGCCCTGAAGGGGGTTCTCAGGGCTCCCCAACCAAAAAGGATGCGGGGGCAGGCACTGGGAAGTCCCCCCAGCCTATGCGTCTCTGCAATTCCCCTCCCCTTAAAGTGATCCAGGCAGTGCTTTTCAGGCTGGTTCTGATGCCCCAGTTTGAAAACCACTGGATTAGTAGCACAATCCTATGCATGATTGCTGTCCCTGCCCCTTCCTGGGCCTGATCTGCCCTCTCACCTACCCTCCCTCTCTTCCCTGTCACCAGCATTGCCCAAGCCACCAGTGTTGCCCCAGCATTGGAATTGGCTGCCCGCCATCTTGGTTTCAAAACAGCTTATTTTTTTTAACAAACGTATTCAGGATTGCAGCCTTGGTTCAGATTCCCATTTGGCCATCAAGCTTGCTGGATGACCCTCAGCTAGTTGTTGCCTCTGAGACCAATTTATCTCACAACATTGTTGTGAGGATAAAAGGGCTACGACTCCCTAATGTGGGTTTTCGATGTATTGTAAGCAACAACCAACAGTGGCTACTTATATTACCAAAATGAGTAGCTCTGGGATTCAGCCCTTTATATAACACAACTTCTGCCCTATAAATATTCTCCTCTAAGTCTAGATTTATGAGACTTGCTGTGGTTATTCAGCAGTGCATGTGTGGAGTAGTTCCTCTGTACACATTCAGGGGCATGCTTTTATTATTTTAGGTCATGTTTCAGGGTCATTCCCTCGTACGCAGAGCAAATCCCAAGGCTAGGACACGCTCAACTCCATCTCTGACTCTAATAATATTTGTCAAACTACGGTGACCCTTTTCCCTTCCTTAATCCACATCTCTCACGTTCTAAACACAGCTTTAGTGAGAGCTTCTTTTTTTCTTTTCTTGTCTCTTTCCTCTTTCCTCATGGGGTTCTTGTGAACAGTGGTGAGGGAGAGTGTGAGATAACATGGATCAGGGGGCAGGGAATGCAATACAGCTGCCCTTCCACTATATCTTACTATTTGTCTCTCTGATTCCACCCAACTAGGCCCACACAGTCAGGCTGATCAGAATGAAAGTGATCATAGATATAAACTGAAATGAAAGAAGATGCAGAGAGAATGTGAGATTCTTCACAGGTCGTGGGGAGGAATACGGTCAAGAGACTCCACATATAAATGACAAGGAGTCTTGCGGCACCTTAAAGATTAACGAAGTTATTTTTTTATTTATTTCAGCTAGGTTTACATGGACTAGAGTCCACACATTATCAAATGCATGAAGTTGAAGCTTCAGGAGTATAGATGGAATTAGCGCTGGTAGGAGCACTGGCTATAGGGCAGCCTTGGACTGGGCTTCCCGTTGTTTTTGTTCTACAGAATAACACGTCCCCCCCCCAGAATGTGTGACAAAAATACATAGAAAAGCATTCCTGTTAGGAAAACAAAAGCCTGCTGGTATGGTGCGGATGTCCCTGCAGGGCTGTCTTTTGGATTTTGAGGGCAGCTTGTATCTGGGTACACTCAGAATTGAAGGCTTTGTCATGGTCTCCGCTCCAGCCACAAGGAAGGCACAATAGTCCGATGAAAGTCTTGTTTATATCACGGTAGTGGCATACCAAGGGCATGTGGGGTGCATAAATTTTGGTACCCCCCCTCCCAAAATTATTTTCAGGGATAGTCATGACATGAAATGAATAATAATAATAATGGCCAGAGAAGAAGCACAGACAGTGAATGTTTTCTTTTATTGAACTTACAAGCTTTGAAAATTGATATATTTATATTTGTATATTTATATATCACGTTTATACTTTTGTATATAATCATACCAATAAGTTTTCTTTCTGAAAATGAAGTGTAAACATCTTGAGGCAGCCTCTTGTACACCCCCTGCAGCTTGGCAGGGCCCTCCCAGCCACTCTCTTCATACACCCCTGTATCAGGGCCAAGGCAGCAATATGCGGCCAGACAACGTCTAGCATCAGTTGTTGCCAGCCAAACCATTCCACAGATTAGGAGCGTTTAGGGCCCAATTCTATCCAACTTTCCAGCACCGATGTAGCCACAATGCAGCTCCAAGGCAAGGGAACAAATGTTCCCTTACCTTGAGGAGGCCTCCACGACTGTGTCCTCCCCCCCCCTTGCAGGATGCGGTTCATTTCCTTTTGGCATCTCTGCATCCACCGGAAAATTGGATAGGATTTGGCCCTTAATCTCCAAAGCATGCATTATGTAAGGGTTGTTGTTCAGTTGCTAAGTCGTGTCCGACTCTTCGCGACCCCATGGACCACAGCACGCCAGGCCTCCCTGTCCTCCACTAGCTTCCGTAGTTCGCCCAATTTCATGTTCATTGCTTCGGTGACACTATCTAACCATCTCATCCTCTGCCGCCCCCTTCTCCTTTTGCCTTCAATCTTTCCCAGCATGAGGGTCTTTTCTAAAGAGCCCCCTCTTCTCATGAGGTGGCCAAAGTATTTGAACTTCAGCTTCATGATTTGTCCTTCCAGGGAGGAATCAGGCTTGACTTCCTGTAGGATGGACCTATTGGACCTCCTTGCAGTCCAGGGGACTCTCAAGAGCCTTCTCCAACACCATAATTCAAAAGCATCTATTCTTCGGCGCTCTGCCTTTCGTATGGTCCAGCTCTCACAGCCATACATTGCTAATTACGTAAGGGAGCTGCTGTGATTTAGGGTGCAATCCTAGCCCTGATGTAGCGCTGAAGCAATGTTGTTGCATCGGCGCTACGTCACTAGTAGAACACCACAACCCCCACGTTGGCACTAGAGCTCCCAGGCCGATGCTAGCAGTAGTGTCGGCCTGGGAGTGCGGGCACAGAGCCACCCCTTCGCCAGCTGAACTCAGCTGGTGCAGGGACGGTTCTGGGCAGGCCGGAGGGTGGTTCTGGGCAGAACTGGGCAGGAGTGCTAGCTGGGGAGGGGGTTGGGTTTGCGGTGCGGCCATTAAGCTGCATCCAAGGCCTTGTCCCCAGGCTGCCCAGCCCTGATTCTGACTATGCAGCTTCTTTGGGCCAGTGCCTGCAATTTCACAGGCGCTGATCCGAGAAGCCCATACGGGAGGCTGGAGCCTCCCCTGGTGCAAGGGCATGAATGTGCTCTTGTGCCGGGGAGGCTCCAGTGGCCTCCCAAGCTGTGCTGGATTCTGCCTGCCTGCCTGCCTGCCTGCCTGCCTGCCTGCTCCAGCGCAGCTTAGGATTGGGCTGCCCATCATATGCAATCAGTAGAATGTGCTGATGCATTCACAAAAATTGCATTTTCAGAAACACAACTAAATTTTTAAAAGTTATTTAGGTCGCTGAACAAGTACTTAATAATGCTCAGTCAAAACAGTAGGGACTGTAGAGTGAAGATGTATCTCCTCCTGTGAAACAAGCCCTCTCTTTGAAGATGTTTCACACCCTGCAGTGAAGGGGTATAAAGCAGTTTGGGAGGGGGCAGATATGGGAAGGGAGAGGCACTGCCTCTCCTGAAGCACCTTCTAAGTTAGGTTCATTGTCTTCTCGTTTGTCCCTTTTCATTCCACCAGTGTCCTTCCCAGTGGCTGTTTGCTGGTATCTCCCTGGTGTTTCATTTTCTGTGGTGAGCCCCCTTGGGACAGAGAATTGTCCTCTTCTTCCTTTTGCATGAGTTGCCTTTGAGAACTCTTCAGTTGAAGTGTGTTATATCAGAATAAGGATTTGCAATGGAGAGCAACTGTTCCACTTATCCTAGTATGAAGTCGGATTCATTGCTGGTGTCTCCATTCTGTGTGTAGTGGTGGGTTTGTTGATATTCTGTGCCCCTTTGGGATAGTGTACAATATTCATTTCTTTTGCTATGTATACTGCTTTGTGAACTTTTTTTGTGAAAAAGTGGTAAAGGTTTCCCCACGATCGAATGGTCTAGTCGTGACCGACTGTAGGGGGCGGTGCTCATCTTTGTTTCTAAGCCGAAAAGCCAGCATTTGTCCTGAGGACAAGTTTCCGTGGTCATGTGGCCGGCATGACTATATGCCAAAGCGCATGGAACGCTGTTACCTTCCCACCAAAGTGGTCCCTATTTATCTACTCGTGTTTTTAGGTGCTTTTGAACTGCTAGGTTGGCAAGAGCTGGGACAAGCAATGGGAGCTCACTTGGCCGCGCGGTCTTGAACTCCCAACCTTCCGGTCAGAAAGCCCAGCAGCAGCAGTTTAACCTGCAGCACCACCACATCCCAAAAAAACTGGTAGGTATATTCTTAGCTGTAATAACACCCAGTGCTGAGGTAATGGGGGGGTGCTTCCCTCCCTTGCTGTGCGATGCACACCCAAGTGTGATAGCAAGTGTGATGCAGGGCAGAGAAACAAATCACATCTTTAGGTGCATATATGACTCTCAGGACAAGGGAATGCTAGGCCTGTTGACTAGCAATGGGCACAAGTTCCCTCTTCTTTTGCCCTGTCAGTGGCTGATGAGCAGAATAATTACTGTGAGCATAAACAGACACAAAAACGTGTGTGGAATAGAGTGGAATGGAGTACTGTATGTGTGAGAATACTGTTGATCTCCCTTCCCATTGGCACAATTTTCAGACTGAGCATTGAAACTCACAATGTTTCAACTTGGGAAGCCACATCTGAAAGTGAAGCCCAGATATGTGATGCAGGTTTTTTTTTAGCAGTGGCTACACAAGCATGCATGCACATACACACATGCACACACAGGGTTTAAGTATATGGAAGAGAAAGAGTTAATCATCCAACCAACTCAGGCAGAGGGAAAAAATGTTTAAAGCTTAGGGAGGTTATTATTTCCTTTTGTGCAGGCTGGTTTTAATCACTTTCTTGTACCTCTCTCTGCCTTCATTTATCAACCCTTCACATAAAAGTTGCAAAGTGAGGTTATTCAGCGGGTACCTCCATTCATCTCTGATTATTGACCAGGGAGGTTTCCAGTGCAAGCCAACCTGTGTGATGGGATTTTTCTTGCTCTTATTGTACAACCTTCTTTTGTTTCAAATCAGAATTGTAAGCTTTTCCTCCAAATACTGACTTCAGGTTCCACAGCAAATACCAGCCATTCTCTGTCAAGTAATAGATGCTTCACGCTGGTGTGACTCTCAATGGTCAGGAGTTTTGGACAGGATTAACAGAGGAAGTGGGCCCCAGCCAAAGGCCTCCCCATCAACCAATTTTTTGAAGCTTCCATCCCTCCAGGAAAGTCAGGGATACCCCCAAAAGCATCCTTTTCTGAACCACATATATAGCATAAATAGGGCTTATTTCTATCAGCGGTCTTCAAACTGGAGACTGCTGTGCACCAGAAATGACTTTCCTTGCACAAAGAACTAACTGTTCTGCCAGGGAACTTCTATTCTGGCCTGTCCATCTCCCCCAAACTGCACTCCAGCTGGCCACGTCTGCCCAGAAATCCAGGTGCAAAGCTTGCTGGGGCAATGGACCCCAAAATCGGCTCGCTAGAGTGCAGTTTGGGAAAGATCAGTGCGCAGAATGGAAGCTTCCCAGTGGAACAGTAAGCTCTATTCATCTGGGGACAGATTTGGGACAGTCCATGGATAGAGATCTACATATGGCCTTGTGGCTTGGGATTGTCTTTCTCTCCTAAGGCAATTTTCTGCACTTGAAAGGCTCTTGCTCAAATCTCAACACCAGCTTTAATTTGAATTAAAGTAAGCTTCTAGCCCTCATGTTTGCTGAGCTATATTTGAAATGTGGTAGCAAAGAAAATGAACTCATGTAGTACCTTATTACTTATTACATATATTCCTTATATGTATTTCCTTATTACTCATCATTTTATAGTATCAGGATTGCTTCCAAAATGGCAAGATTTTAACTAAATGTAATTGAATATCCAGACACGGCTCAAATAGCGGATTTAATTACTCCCTGATATTTTTTGTAAATGAACAGAACCCTCATGGATAATAAGGCCCCACCTGTATGATTATTTGCACACTATTTTCTTCTGCCATTTGCAGGTAATGAGTTTCTATGTGAGAACAAAGTGCTCAGTCCTGGCCATCATCTGCTTAATGATGTCACTTCCTGCTTAATGATGTCACTTCCAGCCCTCAGCAGGTACTATGAAAGCTATTTGCCCACTGTATGAAATGAGTTTGACACCCATAAATCTAGAATCCAGTGAGCCTGAGCAAGATTTCACTTTTTGACCAATAACATTCTTTTGATAAGTCTCTAATAGACTTTAGAACAAAGTGTCTTCATGCAAAGCTAAAGAGGAATGAGGAATGAGGAACATCTAGCCCATGGTCCTTCAGTGTTTGCTCTATTGTCAATGGGCTTTGAATGGGATTCCATCTCTTCTTTTATAACTTGCCCCCAGAGTGCAGAGTGGGTCAGTCTAGAGATATAAATAAGTTGAATGTAAGTAAATAAATACAAGTCAACACTACCAGGACTGAGCTTTCTTTTCAAAACCTGGAAGCTGCTTCTCCAGTAGCTTCCCTTGGCACTGAGATCCCAAAGCCAAAGGGGCCATCTGGTCCTGATCTTTTACCAAGGCATATTAACACCAGCAGCCTGCTCTTGGTCTACTTCCTTCTCTTTCCCACCCTCTCGCCATCATCCCAGCCACCCTCAAATGGAACTCATCATAGCTCTCTCTTCCTTGTCAACAAATGAACTGATATCTTTTCCCTATGCACTACAACCTACAACAAAGAAATAATAATAATCTGGCAGCTGTGAGCTGGTTGAAAAAGGCAAAAAACAAAACAAAACAAAACACCCAGACACCTGCTTGCCAGATACAGAGAGCTCGACACCCGACACGGCTGATCCATCTGCAGAGCATAAACATAACTTTCATCAGCTGCTTCTCATAGCACAGGGTGGCACTGAAGTCCATTACGGAGCACATCAACAGCATGCTCCAATAACAATAATATTACAATTGGAGAGTCCTTTATGACTGCATGGACGGGCAGACCTTCATTAACAGTAAGTGCTGAAGATCAGGCTGAACATCTGAGCATTTTTCCTTCTTCTTTTTCCTACGTCTGCCTGCTTCTCTACCTGCCTTCACTGTTTCCTCTTCCCTTTCCCTCTCCTGTGCCAGGAATGCAGAAACACAAAGACAATGCGATGAAAGCAATGACAATATTATGAATATCAGTTAGGACCTGTCCAAAGCCCATGGTCTAATCCAACCTAGGGATCATGTGTGTGGGCTCATGCATGCCCCCACATGAAATGCATGTTCCCCACACCCACATGAACATCCATGAATTATTCTTAGGCTGCAATCCTATACATACTTTCCTGGGAGTAAGCCTCACAGAACACAATGGGACTTACGTCTGAATAGATATGATTCTCCAGCAGCTGGGGCTGCATATACACTGCCCCGATAATACATTTCAAATATTGCAGATCAGTTTTTTAGAAGGTGGCACAAGGGTCTGGATTTAGGACACCTACTCCTCTTCCTGACTTTACAGCTATTTGGCAATATTCTGAAAATTTTGAGCAGATTTAGACCAACAAGAGTTAGACCCTTCCAAATCTCTCCTTGGATTTTGGGAGTTCTGAACAACCTGCTGTGTTTCCACACTGGAACAGATGCATTTCATTCCCATTTTTATTTCCAAATATTATTAGTCCTTGCATGCACAGGTTGATGCAGCTTTCAATTCTTTCATTTAATTCATTTCTGAAGACTTGTGCAAGACAAGGCGTCCTTGTCAAGAACAGTACAAACAAGCAATCTTGGTATGATAACACATATGCTTATACAGTATCTGGATTCCTTTTGTGCAGTGTTTATTGATCCACAGTGTGTTTGTGAGCCCCTTTAAAGCACTGCAAAAAAAAAAAAAAAAGATAGTCTTGATGTGACTGGATGACAGTGTGTGTCATTTTGCTTTCACTAATTTACAGGAGTACCTCCATAAAACAACTAGAACCAAGTGAAAACAAATGACACCTCCCCCCCCAGTAGCGTTGAAACTGACACTGCTTTCAGTTAGTACCAAAAGCCCTGGATAAGAGCTGGATCTTGATTTGGTGCTTGAAGGAGTAAAGAGCAGGGACCAAATGGATCTCCATCAGAAGGGATTTCCACTGTGTCAGGCTTAAAATGAGAGGGTGGGGCAAGTTCTACACAATTGTCAAGGAAGAATCCTGAAAAACAGGCAGCCAAATAATCTTCAGTGCTGGTGCAGTGCCACGCTGTATCCAGCACTGAAACTGAGCAGGCCAGAGGACTCCGTGGGGAAAAGGAATATTTGTTCCCTTACCCCATGTTGAGACCCAGTCTGCCCAATGGGGCTATTTGAATCTGCGCCAGCTAAATCGCTGGCACAAGTCTTAGTAGCCCCATGTAGGGCTTTCAAGGCCAGGATGGGGGTAGGATACGGCAGAGACCTCCTTAACTAGCCCTGCCCCCCTCTTGGGCTTGAACTTCCTCTCCCTGCCCTCCCTCACACTGAAACACCCCTCCTTGTCTCCTGCCCGCCCCTCCACCATCCAGCGCAGCACTGACTTGCTCTGGTAGCTGGCAAACTGGCTTCAGTGCCAGTAGGGTGGCGCAGGCCGTCCCACCAGTGCTGCCCAGTCCCACCAGTGCATGCTTTATAGCACCTTTGTGATGTCTAGTTATCAGTGCAGCAGTCACTATGCCAGGGCTGGTCCACACCGGGATTAGGCTGTAAATAAAGGGGGGAAAAATGGATTTCCCATGTTAGAACTGGGACATGTAACTAAAACAGAGATTGCCATGGAAATGTCCAGGTCAGTGAACAAATCTGATTGACGCCAATTTCTACGAATAGTCATTTAGAACGAAGGTGCATTTTGTTGCTTCAATTTTGCTGCTTCAGTTTTTTCCCTGATGGTGTTGATTATTCACTATGATTCACTGAATTTTCTTTTCAAAAAACAAGGACTATACAGATAAAAAAAACCGGTTGGTTGAAGACACCTGCTAAGTTGCTTACCAATTCCTTCATGCACCAAAACCCTTGGAAATAATAAGTTAAGGCTAATGATAGTATTTTATACTTGTTTTTAAGGGTGCAAAATGCTTCTTGTTCTTATTCTCTTGTCACAACTCTGTAGCATGACTAGATATTGCAACACACACACACACACACACACACACACACACACACAGAGAGAGAGAGAGAGAGAGAGAGAGAGAGAGAGAGAGAGAGAGAGAGAGAGA
>JAJKFI010000054.1:3031502-3050414 GCA_029204185.1 Lerista edwardsae | reverse complement strand
AGAGAGAGAGAGAGAGAGAGAGAGAGAGAGAGAGAGAGAGAGAGAGAATATGCTTGTTTAAGGCTCTCAAGTGACTTGAGTTGAGGAAGTCCCAACTCACAGCTTACTTTCTTAAAGCCTGACCCATCGGGCTTACTGCCTGAACTGTTGCCTTACCTCCATCTCTGGGTTTTGTAAAGAATGCCGTAAGGCACTCCGGCGCCAGTGCTAGTTGGGGAGAGGTGGGGAGGGGTGGAACTTGGCAGAGGAAGGGAGGATCGTGAGGCAGACTCTGCCGCTGAATCCTATGTCCCCACGCACGCTGGGGAACCGGAAACAGGTCTCCTTGGTTCTGCACCTGCTCAAAAGTCTGTGCTGATCTGAGTAGACCCATTGGGTCATCATTGGTCAGCACGGAGTAAGGGAATGTTTTATTCCCTTACCTCAAGAAGACCTCTGGCTCCTTCCTTGGCCCCACAGGTTACAGCAGGGGCCATTTCGGTGCTGCTGTAGCCCTGAGCACTAGGGAAGCAGAGGATTGGGCCAGTAGCCACTACACTACACCAAGTGACAACTTTTGTGCCATATATGCAGTTAACACTTGTTCAACAGTGTCATATATTGCACTAACTCCCAATGTCATCCTCACACTCTCACACTTTTGTTTGATCTTTCAGCCTCCAGTCCTCTTTGTATAGTTTCCTGCTTCTGATGTATTTAAATAAGATGTTATTGTTGGTTTTAGAGTGCAATCCTAAACTGGAGTTAGGCCGGCATAAACTTATTAAGCCAGCAAAGTTTGGCCAGCACAAGGACCACCGTAAAGCGCATTTGGACCACTCTCAGAGTCAGGGAGGATGGCTCACATCTGTGTGCTGGCCTCTCTGACTCCAAGAGTGGTCCAAACGTACTTTACAGTGGCTCTTGTGCTGGCCAAACTTTGCTGGCTTAGTTTATGCCGGCCTAACTCAGTTTAGGATTGTACCCTTGAGGTTTTTAGTAGTATGTTCCTTTAATTCTTTTTTCATACACCTTGTTGATGATGTTAGTTTGTAATTTATATGGAGTGTGTTTCTCCTTCAGAAAGAGCAAATGATCTTAGGTGACTGGTACAAAAAGGTGAAATGTGCATGGACTTGTAGTGAGATTGTGTCCATAAATTGCAGTGATTTCAGGCCAGTTATGGCTCTCTTCTCTTTAAACCTGGCATTTCTAATGACTTCTTGGCAATTCAAGCTTGTCCAAGTTCCTATATAAAAGTTCTTCAGTCTTCACACTGAAAATGTATAAATTTCAGAAAATCCTGCGTTTTCCAACTGCACGGTCATCAAGATGTGAAAAATCAGGCTTATCTTCATGAAGGCTGTTTTAGGGAGTTTGCTGTTCACTTATTTGGTGAATAAGACATTTGAGGTTGCTGCTAACCTTAACCTCACACCTAATATAGACCGACTTAAAGTGTGCAACCTTGTTTAAAATGCACTGCTAAAACACACATTTTCCTGTACTGCTGTGTCTGAATGCATGATAACCTGGTTGAAAATCAAATTATCTGACTTTCAGTGACTATAACAGGGTGAATGCCGCCTGCTGTGCTATGAATGAATCTGGTAAACAAAATTAAGTCACTGTCTTTCCTCTTCTGTGTGCGCATGAGCATGAGCCCAGACAAACATACGCACACCTACACCCTTGCAACAAAAAAGAACTGTCACTTTCTGCCATCCTATTGTCACAGCTGCTCTTCTTTATTGTGGATGACATCCTCAGTGACAACTCAGCAGGAATCCTGTTTCTTGAAACCAAACAGTCTATGGGAAAACCCACCAGTCAGATTCACATTGTTGCATGAATAATGGAAAAACAAATGTCACGCTTTAACTGGAGGTACATAGCATGCTTTGTTAAACTAAAGGCATCTGCAGGGAGCACCTTCTTAGACTATGCATGTTTTATATAAGCAAGTACTTACATTTTTCTCATTAGTCTGTTTACTCTAAATGAGAATCATTAGATTTTATGGCAGGAGGTGTGGACTGATGGTTGAGCTGCTGCTACTGCCTGAAACTAAGCAGGAGACTCCGTAGTCTTATTTTGGGATGGGAGACAGAATGCCAGGCTGTGACAAGCTGCTGTACCTGTTGTGGCAGAACAGAGTCACTGTGGAGCTGATTAGCCAGTGAGTGAGAAGTGAGAAGGCCAGCTAACAAAAGAATGGAGCATGACCTTGAGGACCTGCCCAGGCTTGACTTACAATTGCCTGCTGAAGCTCGATGGCATGCAGTCAGAGAAGATAACCACACTGCGAAGGCTACATCTGGGACTGTGGATTTGGTGAATCACAGAAGACTGTATATTTGTAAAAAAAAAAAAACCCATTGAAAAATGGTGGTTTAGACTAGCCAATGGCATCTCTACAGGGAGGGCAGAGCTCTAAGTTTTGCAAGGAGCCTTACCCTGTCATGTAAATCCATCCTCTCCCTTGCTGCTGTAGCCAGTAAGCAATGCCAAGATGTTGCTTTTCCCTTGAGGATTGGCTAAAACGGTGCAGGAAAGGAGTGATTTCTACTGCAAGGTAAGGCTTCTTGCAAAACTTAGAGCTCTGCCCTCCCTGTAGAGACGCCACTGAGACTAGCCTGCCCATACAACCTGTGCTGGGATATGTGGATGGGGCTGTGCAATTCAGTGGCTGAGCACACAGCTCTAGGTTGTATCTCTAAGTAGGGCTAGAAAATACTTCCACCTAAAACCCTGGAGAGCTGCCACCAGTTGGTGTATAATACTAAGCTACAGTTTTGCGTGGTATTAACAATGCCAGATGTGACTCAGCAGATGGTAGCTTCATATGTGACCTTGTGAATTGGGCTGCTAGTTGGGTGTTTCTCACCTGATTGGCACCTTCTCTCTCAACAAGGAAAGCACTTCTGATGGATTCTGGTTGATGCAGGTAAGGGGGTCAACAACCCACTCTGTTTAAAGGGGCAACCACAACAAAAAACCCCAGCAAAAATCTTAAGACAATGGCAACTTCACAGCCATCTAAATTTTAAAACAACTTATGCTCATGCATATAAGGGAGGTTGTTTAAGGATCACTTTCAGTGTAACAGCAGGTTTAATCATTATGGAAGGAGGGATACTTGAGACACAATAATTAGATTATAGGAGCATATAACATCAAGGGGAATTCAATTGCCTTGATGCCATACAAGGCAAGGTTACTGAAAAATCTCAGTGAAGGAAGCTGTAAGCATGACTGCGCTGGATTGACAATCTCTCTTGGCAGCGCCAGTGCAGGCCACTGCCAATTGTTAGACGTTCCCAATCACAGATTTGAGAGAGAGAAAACAAACCCGGTGAATTATTGGGGTTATAGTGACCAGGGATTGCTGCAAAAGCTATTTATTACAGGGAAAAAATTCAAAGGGGGTGGTGTGTGTGTGTGTGTGTGAAAAGGGAAGCTGACAAAATGTAGAAGGTGGCATTGCCATGTACAAGAAAAAAGCAAACTAATGTCTGTAAATAATGGCAGAATATTCTCATCTAGGAGGGCCCAGCAGATGCATCTTTCACTAATATACATGTTATGAGACATCTTATTATGCCTGTTACTTTATTTGTTATAAAGAAGCCACTCTCTACCTTTTAATCCAAAGAAAATAAATAAAAATCAAGGAAACCAAATATTGTATTAGCATTCCATTTTGTACTGGATTTCCCATACATGCTTTAAAATTCCAGGCTTCATACTTACTCACCCAAGACATCAGAGAAATACCATTCCAAGTGGAGCAGACTGTCCCAAACCAACCCAAGCTAACTAGGCTCACTTGCCCATCCGACGTTTTGCCCATGATCTGCCTTCTTCATGTAGGTTTCCCCCCCCAGATTTTTGACTGTCTAGGTTCTAGCCAGATGGTCGCCCCCTCCGAACAGGGAATGCATGAGGGGAAATGGGAACATGCTGGCCAGCCAACTGCTGTCAACTAACCCACTGGCCATGATCTCAAGGGTACGCGCCTACACATTTGGCAGAGCAGAACTCAGGTACGGTTCCTTCTTATGATCTGGAATTCACGTGGTTCCACGATCACACAGAAGGTCCCTCTTTTGGCACAGCTTTTGTCTAAAAAATGGCAACTGTACAAATTCAATATGATGTGGTCAGCAGACACATTGACAGCAGGGACATGGCTAGCTGGTGTGTGCCCATTTCTTCTTCATGGAGGAAGAACTTCTGAATACGTCTTAGAAGGTCTTAGAAGTGCCATTGCTAGCTTGCTTACCTCTCAAGAGGCTGCTGTTGCTCTCACTGGGGGAGGCAAAACCAGTTTGGCAAACCATATCAATCTCAATGTGTGAAATGGAGCTAACTAAGGGTGTAATCCTAACCTGGAGTTAGGCAGGCACCGTTAGGTCAGCAAAGTTTGGCTGGCACACCATAAAGTACGTTTGGACCACTCTTGGACTCAGAGAGGCCAGCATACAGATGTGCGCCATCTTCCTTGACTCTGAGAGTGGTCCAAATGCACTTTATGGTGGCCCTTCTGCCGGCCAAACTTTGCTGGCTTAATTGTGCAGGCCTAACTTCAGGTTATGATTGTGCTCTTAAATAAGCAAATATCTCCTCTTGAAAAGTCGTTTCTATTCCCATTTCTTTCAAGTGCTTCCTTCATGAAGTGTAGCAACAATGCTGAGAAAGGTCCCAGTATCAAGGAATATGAAAACTAATACTATCATATAGATAATGTTCTCATAACTGTGCTCTCTTATTAGTACTTCAACCTGGGAAGAGAAAAGGATGTTCAACAGATGATGCTGAATGGCAATTTGTTTGGAAACTCATCCTATTACTATACGGACATAATAGATGTCATCGCAAATGCCATCTTTGACTCAATGAAAGGCCAAAGATTTGTTCCACTATATTCAGGAGGAGCAGTATTTATATCATTTTTGCTATGAACGCATTATACTTGGTAAAGTTTCAAGGGATTTTGGGGGCAGCCTTTTTTATGGGATTTAGGCTGAAATCCTAGTGCATTTTCCAGGGAGTAAGTCCAACTGAAGAGAGGAGGACTTACCTCAGAATAAACATACAGAGAAATTGCACCAAAATGGCTTCCATTTTAATTCTATCTTAAAATATACACTTCCTTTTTACAGTCGGTGTTTTATGAATAGCTTGGCATGAACATACATATAATTTAAAGTGAAGCGTGATTTTATGGTATACAGTTCCCTGTTCTTTCTTTGGCAGTCTCTCAGGTGATTTTATGATTTTAGCCTACTATTGTTACCTGCCTTAAAGAGTACAGACAAAATGGCTACCACAGGGGCAGATTTAAAGGGCTCCCTATGGCAATTGATACTATGGTGAAAGCACATGGATTGTTAGATTTTCTGCATTAGGCTTGTAAACTTTTTTTTCCGCTTTGGTAAGCTAAAGGGAAACTGGCCTGATTTTCTAAATCACCTCTACTACCACCATACATACTAACACCTCATTGTGTAGACTCAGCTACTACTGGGAAGAATTGTGAAGTGACTCCATCTGAGAGTTGCTATACCACAACAGAATTTGACTAATCATGACCAATTGAGTTGTTAGAGTGGAATACTCAGTTGCGGAGCTCGCTCTTGTGCCACCCCCTCATCAGAAATAATTGTGGTAATGCGATGATGTCCAGTTGTGCTCCGTTCTGAGGGTGCAATCCTAACCAGACAAGCACTGGCTTTTAAAATGGCACAAGTCCAAGGTGACTTACAGGGCACGTCAACTGGCACCAGAGAGGATAGAATCTGGCACAGATCACATATGCCAGGTGTACCCCTTCACACTGGCCCTCCCCATTATATCCCTTTACACCATTCTCTGCCCCATTACTCCTATCCTGTTGACTCACATCCATTGGTGGGCCTTCCTCTTCCTGTCACCGTGCACTGTTCATGGCCTCTTCAGCAGCGATTTGCAACAGCAGGAAAGGGCACTGTGCCATCAGAATACTAGTTCTAGTGGCGGATTGTGAGTATAAGATTGGGCCATTCTCCTAGGTCTCAATTGTACTTGATACCTCTTTGCTGGATCATAGAAGAAGTGCCAACAAAAGTAGCAAGAATATAGAAAATGTAGTCGACCTAAGAGAATGTCTTAATTCTTGCTCTGCTTCTCAACTCCAGCAATAGCATAGCAACTTGTTGCTATGATTTTGGCCTACTATTGTCACCTGCCCCAAAGACTGTTCTTGGTAGATTAGATCCCAATTCCAATTCAAGCTTAATCTAAATAGGTTTTTGTGTTCTGTTCTTCTGGAATCTCCCTCAGTTTGGATCAGATCAACAGATCTACCAAGTCCCTGATACTTATGTATGATATGGATGCAGCTTAATGACTTTGGTTTCACCCTTTTTTCACTCATATTGTTGATTTCCTCATACAATGCAATTCTGGAGACCCCCAAAGTAGCCACCTTCTCTTAAGTCCAAAAAAATGATGGCATCTAGTGAACATGAAGCAGTGATACCCCTTGGTTTGGATCCAAAGGTCTCCTTTATTTCTTCACAGTCTCTTGATGGGAAGCCAAGTGACCACAATAAGAGCTTAGTCAAGGGAAATTTGGGTTCACCCAGCAAGACTGTATATATCACAAACTGAGTCTCCGTCCACACAAATGAAACACTTCTCTGTACTGACCTTAATCTAATTGAGATTTGCTTTTAAAAATATGACAAATGAGCTGAGAACTTGGACCAGCATCTTCTTGTTGAGAGAAATGTTCTGCTAATGTGCTTTTCTCTCATTTCATTCATGCCCTACTAACTTTAAAAGAAAAAAAGCAAGCAGCTGTGGCTACTGACAGAGCAAATTCGGCAGCTGCAAAACTGAGACTACTTTTCAGTGTGCCATTTACAGAAGGGGGTCTCTGAGTGTGTGGTCGACTTCATAACTGTCCTCTTTAGGAGGCACTTAAAATCCCTATGTCTGACTCAATTACTGTCATTGGCTCCCTGGGATCGGCTGCCATGTTGATAAAAGTCTACCTGTCTAACTAGTTTGCTTTTTGGGATTGTTCTCTGGCTTGAATTTGCCAACAGTGTTCACAAGCAGGTTTCTCATGGAACCAATACAGATGGAAAAAGGAAACGACATATTGGCCATACAAGAAATCCAGTGTGGCAGAGTTTTGGGTCTTGTATGTTGTGAAATTGTGATGTAACAGAAGCTGTGTTTCTATTATCGGAATTGACATATTATTTTCTCCATAACCCTTAGGGGTCCCAAGAACACACCTGTGAATAGTGCTACTTCAACACTTATGGCCCTTTATATATCACAGGACTGCTTCACATATTATGAATTCAATAGATAGGGCATGTTTAAAAAAATCTTTTAAAACGATGTGTAGACTCAGCAGCATATGGTGAGCCAGTTTCTCAGAGCACAATCCTAACCTGGAGTTAGGCTGGCACTTTTAGGCCAGCAAAGTTTGGCTGGAAAACTGTAAAGTGTGTTTGGACCACTCTAGGAGCCAGGAGGGATGGTGCATGCCTGTGTGCTGGCCTCTGAGTCCAAGCGTGGTCCAAACATACTTTACGGAGTCCCTTGTGCCAGCCAAAATTTGCTGCCTAACTCCAGGTTAGAATTGTACCCTCAGTCATTGGAACGCTGACCACCATTGCAGGGCAGGGCAGGGTAAGGACAGAGGGAAATGTCTTAGGGAAAACTTCAGCTATGAAGTCTGGACCTCCCTCACTTATTACATTACAAACATAAACGTTCCTGAATGGATTTCTGTCTTTCCAGCCAAAACTATGGGTGCCAATGCAAACCAGCAGTCGTACACTTTCCTGGTATTTATGATGTGTCCTTTGCCCCTACCTGCCATTTTACACATATATCCATAAGGATAGGAAATCCTTTTCTCCTTGCTGCCAGCCACATCCCACAATGGTTTCAACTGGCAAAGCACCACAACCAGCTGCTGGTGTGCACATGTCACTGGTGATGATCATTATAAGCATAGTTATTTCACCTTAGTCTATTCTCAGAACATATCCAAGTTGAGAGTAGAGTCATAGGAGGAAACAGGATCACAGGGGTAACCCTCCCGACCATCTACTCATATTCAGCTGCACTCCTGACATACTGCATGCAGGGTGAGGGCAAATCTATGCACATCAAATATCTGCATGAAGTCAACATACAGACAATTGTATACACCAGGGGTCAGGGAACTTTTTTACCTTTTACCCCAAAATATATTTAGATACACCGACGTTACCCCGGTTCCCCAACCTCTGCTCTAGGAGGAGTGTTCAAGAACATGCTCCGTCTCCATGAAACAAAGAAAACATGAATAAAATGCGGGTGGGGAAGCAAACTGTTTCCTTACTCTTGCACCTTAATTTTGATAATTTTCCCTGATGTTCAGTCAAAACATACATACATACATACATACATACAAACATACATACATACATACATACATACATGCACACACGCACGCACGCACACACGCATGCGTGGAAGGTTTACTATTAAATCTGGGCATTTGGAGCATAGCCATTTGTGGACTGCTGGTCTGAATTTTCAACGTTTACAGGGGGGCCCTGCAGTGCACCAAACTCGTGGGGCTCCCGCAGCCTTCAGGTGCTTCTTCAATCTCATGGATGGAAAGACAGAAATTCCTCCAGGCAGAAAAAGGCCAAAATCCTCCAGGGTCATCCCTGGTTTTTCCTGGGAAAGGGAGCCACGAGCTGCCAGCTGGTCTCGGTCGGATGTGCGTGTTGGGGATCCTTGCAGCGTTCGGCCGCTTGTGGCAGCTCTGCAGGCAGGTCCGCATCGGGGCTCCAGCCCTTCCGCCCCCTCCCAACCAGGTGCGCACAGCAAAGTGCTGGTGCGGAATCCTCTCCCTTCCAGGCGCTGAACGGGTTAATGCCACAGAGCCGCACTGCCTAGAGAAACAGGAAGTATGGGGTGGGGGGGCTGCAGGGCTCTTTTCCTCTTTGCTAGGGGCAGGGTCTGGGTTTGAATTGCTCTGCAGCTGCAGGAAGGAGAGGAAGGAAAAAGAAGGAGAAAACTGCACTGGGGAGGTAAGTGTGGGGGGCACCCCAAGGTGCAATGAAATGAAATTCCTGGGGGTAATGGATGGTCATGTTGCCAAGACACAGCCGGGCATGCGCATGCCCGGCTGTGTCTCGGCAGCGCGACCGTCCATTAGGAATTTCATTTTTACCCCATTTGGGGTAATTTACCCCCGTTCCCCGACCACTGGTATACACCCAATCTCTCTCTCTCTCTCTCTCTCTCTCTCTCTCTCTCTGCAATTGATAACCCTGATTTTCCAGGATTCCCAGTCATGTGGATATAGCTCAATGTATATACATAGTTGTAGGTGTCCTGATTCCATGCAGTGGGTGTAAATATCAGGGAGTAGGCCCTGCCGCTTTGATTCTGTACCCTCCCCTGTGTGCAGTCACTCACTCTGGGTATATCATGACAACAGGGGTTCTGTGTTACTGGTCACATCAAGAGAACCCTCTGCACAGTTGTACATGTGGAATCATCATGAGGACATTCAAATTAATGCATATAGTTTGGGGTGGGGCCTGATCTCCCACCTCGCACACATTACCATGTTCACTCACTCTGGATATGTGAGAACAGGACTTGTATGTGCATGCATCATAAAAACACAATTCCCTTCAGCTTCTCAAAGCATGTCCATCACATATAGACATAATTCCATATCCAATCATCATATGTGACCATCTCTTTTATTAAAGTTAAATGGCTCCCTGCCCCCAAAGGGCTCACAATCTAAAAAAAATGCAGACCACCACCAGCAGCCACTAGAAACGACACTGTGCTGGGGTGAAGAGGGACTTTTCCTCTCCCCCTGCTAAATAAGAGAAACACCACTTGAAAAAGTGCCTCTTGCCCAGTTAGCAGGAGATGATTTGGCCAGGTTTTTTCTTGGACTCTCATAAAAATAAACGAAAGCAATGGAGCCCTAATTTATTGGATGTTCAGCTTTAGTGAGTGTTCTGGGTAGGTCAGTCTCCTTACAAGGAATTATGACAGCTTGTACCTTCCCATGAGAACTATATGTAGAAACAGGTAATTAGGACTGCCACTCAGTCCTTCCTAACAAACACTCGTAGGGGCTTGAAGTTAACTGCTATGACTAGAGAAACCTCCTTCACAGCACCTTAGGTTCAAGTGGGAAAACTTGTGATTTTAGAAAAAAAAGGTCAACAAATTGCTTTTCAAAGAATAAGAGAGAGAGAGAGAGAGAGAGAGAGAGAGAGATGCAATTTCTCTCACCCACTCTTTAGTTGAAAGTTTCCCAGTTTGTTCTCTCTCTCTCTCTCTCTCTCTCTCTCTGTGTGTGTGTGTGTGTGTGTGTGTGTGTGCATGTGCACACACTCACCTACATTTCCCATTTGACCTTCTTTGGTTTATTTGTTCACACAGCAGCTCTTAATCCAGAAAGTTCTTTCTCCATTTTGGCCTCGCCCCAGCTCTGAGTTTTGCCTCTCTAGGATTCTTCCCTTTAATCCTTAGATTTCCTTCACAGTGTGGCATTTTTGGGTTTTCTGCCCCCCTTATTTTAAGGGTGTTTTTTTTTTCAGAGTTAATTTTTCTAGGAGAACAAATGTCTACCCTTTTCTCTTTCATTTTCTTACATAAGCGAATTTTGTTTTAAATGTTAATTTACTCAGAGCCCAAATCCCATGCATGTCTATTCAGAAGTTCCATTACACTTAAAATAGGGCTTACTCCTGGTTGAATGGGATTGCAGTCAGGCAGCCCAGTCCTAAACTGCCTGGTTGCCATAGGCGCAGTGGTAGTCAAATGGCTACTGTTGCATCTAGAGACAGCCAGGTAGCTGCTGGGGTTTCCTTGGAGAAGGGGATTAGTCCTTTCTCCCAGGTAAGGGCACAGGGCAGACAATGCGCCAGCAAAATAGCTGGTCCCATCCCACTCTGGCCCTCCCCTGCCCAGTTCCACCCTCCTGCCCTGCCCGGAAAGTGTGCAGCATCAGTGAGGGGTAAAATTACTGCTTGCTGGGGTTGCATAGTTGCTTCTGGGCAGGGAGCTCCATCGCTGTTGCAGTGCAGGTGGCATAAGGGTAAGCCCTTATTGTCCATTCTGGCATTATGTGCTTACTGCCTGTGCTGGAGGGCTCAGGATTGAGCCCTTAGGCTGAAATCCTCTACACACTTTTTTTTGAGAGCAAGTACCATTGAACAAAATGTGACTTATATCTGAGTAGGCATGCATAAGATTGCACTGTTAGTATATACACTGTTTTTAAGTTTCTATCCCCCCCCCAAAAAAAAAATTGTTAGCGGAATAATACATCTGTTTTTTTATTAGGTTCTATCCAAACACTCTCTTCCATGAGTGGAAGAACTTTCCATCATATTGGGAAAGGCAATTTTTGTTGATCCCTGCAGCCACGCCAAAATCCATTTCTGAGGTTGGGGTGGGGTGGGGTGGGGTTAACCTTTTGGAAGAGCATATGCAGCATGGGGGGGCAGGTTGAAGAGGAAGGGGGAAATAAGTGAAAATTGCACCCACCATTTGCATCATGGGTAGGTCCTCTGCTTGTTGAAGACAGGGGCTGGTATAATCTATTACTATAGCCTCCTTACTCCAAAACATTTTTTTCCCCCTTTTGCTTAGTATGAGAAGTGCAAACATGGGTTTTCTGGCTGGGCTTCTTGTTTGTAAAAATGCTCTGAGTATATAACACAGCAATTTCAGTGGTGGGATTCAAATAAATTAACAACGGGTTCTATGACATCATAGCCAGAGCCAAAAAAAACCCGAAGCCAGCCGAGGTAAGCGAGTGGGCAGGTCCCGGCCATTTAACAACCGGTTCTATAGAACCTGGGCGAACCCCCTGAAACCCACCACTGAGCAATTTCCGCTTGCTTTTACCTAACTCTGAGCCACTTTGTTGGATAGGAATGCCACCTTTTAATAACTATTCTGGCTCCTCCGCCTATGCAAGTACTCTGACACACAGACATCTATCTAACCTTATTACTATGCCAGCGTTTGCTGCACCCACTCAATTCCTTTATGCTAGGCTGGTGTTTCAAGCACAGCGGCAGGGGCACTTAGAAAAGGTGGCAGATCTCATGCTTGGGAATTGCAGTAATTATAACACAAAAGCCATGGACATTTTGTCCTATCAAACCATCTCAAAAATATGTTCCTTTAACTTGTTTGGTAAGTAAAAACCTTTTCTAACTCCCGTCTGTAGCACAATGTAATCGCAGTATATACCTGCAGGTATTAAAAGGTCTGTCTTTCCTCAGTTTGCAAGAATGCAGGGCCCCTTATTTTCTGCAATTACCTGGCTGGAGTAAATTACAGTAGCAATAATTTAACAACTGTGGGAGAGACTATAAAACTTTCCGCCCCTTATTAACTACTGTGCACCTAGTAGGTTTATGGAGGATGTTAACATTGCACAATAGGAGGAGGGGAAAAAAACCCACCCTATTGTAAACAGGTCTCCAAACTGTTGGAAAGCAATTTTCCCCATGAGAAGTAAAGTGGCCTTGCCAGCTTCGCTGGGGTATGTGAAGGGTCATGCGCCAATCATCTGAAACAAGTCAATTCCCTGCTGCTAAGTAAATAAACTTAATTGCAAATTTGTGGCGTACTGAGATGTTTTAAAGTAAGCACGCCATCCAGAGCTCTGAAATCTCCACTCACACTTCATGGAAAACGAACGCTGCCGCTTTAAAAACCCGCTCACTGCTCACGGCTCCCCAGAACAGTGCCTCCAGGCAAGTGGTTAAAAATATGATTTTTATAAACAAACCTGACATTGCAAACTTAATGCAACCCCCTATGCATATAACGTAACTGATGCCTTTGCAACTTGTTTAAATTAGAGCCAGAGAGAGAGAGAGAGAGAGAGAGAGAGAGAGAGAGAGAGAGCATGCAAAGAGGAAACAGAATTGGCAGATTAGCTTTTCTTTTACTTTTTCACAAGTTGGTAGTGTCTCATTCAACTGCAGATGTGGTTACAGTGGCTCCACTAGCATCTCTATGGCTATTTGGGTAAGGGAGTTTCAGCATTTTTTTCTAAGCCATGCTGTTCAGAGCCTCACTCAGCCTGAAGAAATGGTTCCAGACTGATCTTGGCATGCATCTACGTAGCATCATTTATTAAATAACAAAAATACATGTTTCCCTTCCCTTCCCTTCACCAAAGCCCATTACTGTATATTGGTACAGGCACAAGAATCTAAAGTGGGAAGATATGGGATTTTTCTTTTTCCTTTTATTTCTGCATGTTCAAAGGAACTCATGCTGTCGAGCTGAAATATTTTTGGCCACAGTCACGTCGAATCAGTTTCTTTTTAAAAACCACCAAAGTATTATTTAATTTAATAAAAACCGGCTATTGCACAAGCTCAGAAATGTTTCCAGATCTATTTTGAACAAGGCTTTGATTCCGAAGGTTTGTTAGTCCGTCTTCAGCTGAGCAAAGTTGCCCCCCACTGGACAACATAACTCTCCCAATTGCGCGGTTCCTGGCACTTTCTAGGTTCTAGGCATTTGTTTGACATGGGGGCCATGTGTTTGTTTGATATCCGGGTATCAGGATATGAACCAATCCTACAGCTGTCTGAGCAAACTGCAGTATGCTTCCATAGAGTTCAGCAACTTTTATTAACTGCCTACAAGAAGATCTCACCAAAACTGATGCATTTTAACATAGAAATGTATGACTCCACACCTGTGATTTCATAGGCCTACTAAACTGGCTAAACTGCAGGAGGTGAATAAAAATATTTTGCACTTATCTCCTGGTAGGCTGCCCGATCTCCAATGGCTCTCCTTGGATATATGCCACCTATTTTGGTGGTGGATGTCCAAGAAAAGGGGTTTGAAAAGCAGGGGATAAAATCTGGTGTGTGCCATCACTGCCAGATCCACCCCTTCTGCCTCCTCCTCACCCCTTGGTTCTTCCCCTCTCCCTGCCCAGAAATGCCCCATTCCTCTCCCCCATCCTTCCCAGTGCCTGCCCCCACAACTGCCTTACCTGGTGCCTGTGGATGGTGTCCTTGCTGCTGGCAAATGCATGTGGCCCCCAGTGCCTGTGCTGTCAGGTAGCTGTGCTCTCTATCGGTTTCTGTGAGCATGACAATATCGTGCATCATGCATTGGATCCAGATGCTTCCGCCGGCACCCCTAATCCGGTAGGATTGGGCTGATAATGAGATTCCAGAAGGGCATGGAATAACTGTATTACGTGCCTTGAAATGTTCAGGTAATTTTGTTTCTACACTATTGCTTCACCCTAATCCTGAAATTCTCCATTTTTCTTGTGAATTTGAAGTTGGCCTGCAAACTGCATAGCTTTATCTATGCATTCTAGAAGAATGTGAAAGTGACCCAAATGGACTTAGTGAAACACGAGCAAAGCACCATTCACTTGTTGAATAATGTGTCATCATCGTTAGGCCCACCAGATGTTCACGGAAGAGCTGTCTGTATAGATAGTGCCTATATAAATTCCCTGCCACATGCCGAGTGGAATCTGCAAATGATAAACAACAGGATAACACCAAGTGGAACAATGCTTTAAAAATTATATTGCTCTTCCATTCCTCTCCTCCATACTCCTATATATCTGCTCTGTGCACACGCTTTACAGATGTAATATGGGCAATATTTGATGCATGTGTCAGACTGGAAATAAACATAGGAAGTTTGGGGAACATTCAGTTGGGAAATGCTCTTGGCTACTCCAGTGGAGGGACGAAAAGAGCGAAACTAGTGAAACTTCACCTATGAAGGGGAGTGTCAGAGGACGTCCATAGCATTGATTCTTCCTTTCTTTCTTGAACACAAAGATTGCAGTGACTAAGGGCCTGATCCTATCCAACTTTCCAGCACTGACATTGCTGCAATGCACATTACCATTCAGTTCCTGTTGGAGGGTGATAATGAGCACATAACTCTCCCAATTGCGTGGTTCTAGCACTTTCTGTCTGGTATTGGGGAGTTATGATTGTGGGGAGATTGGTCATCTGTGTTGTTGTTTTCTTTCCCCCTTTTCTATATCGGAACGGTGTTTTGGGCTTATTGTTTTGTATGATTTGCTGTGTATTGATTGTATTATGTATGCCTATTATGTACGCCTAAAAGTATGTTTGGACCACTCTCGGAGTCAGGGAGGCCAACACACAGACATGTGGACACACAGACTTTGCAGTGACCCTTGTACCGGCCAAACTTTGTTGGCCTAATTTGTGCTGGCCTAACTCCAGGCTAGGACTGCGCTCTGAGTTTTCTTCCTGGGATGGGTTTATAGGCACGTGGTGTGATGGCTGGAAAAGCCAGGAATGGGCCTGGCATACATGCTGAGGTAAGCAAGGTCAAAGGGTGAACCAAGACCTCTGACAATACTTGTCTGGGTTGGGAGCCTGGCAGGCGGGCCCCTTGGCTGGTTCAAGCAAAGACCAACACAAGGCTTTGCACATCTTGGTGGGTTCTGGCTGGCTGGCCGCCTCGACCCTTTGAGGTTGGCAAGGGTAGAATAATTCGGTCCCCCACTGGGCTATGCCTTGACCCAGGATGTGATGCCCTCTGGAGGTATGGGGGAGGTAGATGGCTAATGCAATTTTCCCCAGACTTTAGTGCCAGCACAACCCCACTGGGTGGGCTTAAAGTGAGGATTTCCCTCTGCTGTTGGTCTTTGATAGTGAGGATTTTCCCCTGCTGCTGGTGGTTTAAATAAATTTAATTATCCTAAGCCTCTGTCTTGTGTGCTTCTTAGGGCATTCTCATGTAACATCTCCTCCTTTGTGCACTGTCCTTTGGTATCATCAGGGGTCCTTGTACGCCACTGTTATCAGTAGGATTATAATAGGCTGCAGTTGTGTATAATGATGCAGAAGTCCAGGTAACAGAAGTGTTCTTCTTTCTCCTTCCTCCATGGTAGATGACTTTAGATCATTTACGCATCTGTGCTGATAAAGTTTCCACGCTTGGCCAAGTAGCTAGCTAGTAGCTAGTTGAGTAACAAAGCCAAGATTGCCCCGGCCTCCCTTGTATTAAAATGACAAGACGTAGGGTGAAATTCCTACAGAGTGACTAGGCTCAAGGAAATGTCTCCTTTTATTGAAATCAGGAAACTCCCTCTTTGGCCTGGTGAAACTGGAAGGCTATGTTAAGCATCTGTCCTGAGATAGATCTTCTCTCTGACCAGACAATGGCTCCATTTTTACAATAAATATTGGGGGAAATGGGCGGGGGGAATCTACACACTCAGCTGGTTACAGAAGGCCTCTTTAAAGAGTTTTACAGACTAGTGAGTTCCAGACAGTAGACTTTTAAATCATCTTAAAGTTGACACAAACTGATCCTACCCACAGTTTATAACCATGTCTTTCTTTTCTCTCACTCTCTTTGTTTTACTTTCAGGCCTGTGACAATTACAAATAGTTTGCATTTAGTCTCAATTGTGTTCCAAGCTGATTGCATTGTCAGCGTCCATTTATCTCAGCCTCATAGTAAGTGTTTATATTTTTTAGCACACTTCCCCCGACCCTGTTTCAAAAACGTTGGGTGATCTCTCTTGCAAGGCAGTCTGTAGAAGAGTTTAATTAACATCTAGGCTAGCTACAATTTTGGAATGTGATTTTTCAGGCCAATTATTTATTTTTTGCAGCCAGTGCCCTGCCTTGAAGGAGCTCAGATTGCTGTACATGGCTTCTCCCACCCTTGTTCCTGACAACAACCCTGTGATGTAGGTTAGGCTGAGAAAGAGTGTCAGTGTTAGTGCCCAAGATCATCTAAGCTTTATGGCTGAACTGGATTTGAATCCATGTCCCACATCTAAACCTCTACACCACACTGACTTCTAATGTACTTGGAGCCCTAGCATTATTTGCAGTTACATTACATATAAAGTGTAGCAAATATGTAAACATCATAGCCCATTTGTTTATCGGAACAGGAAACTCTTAAAGGCCCATTTCTGTCCCGACTTGACTGGACTTGTTTTAAAGAGTTTCACTGCTACTGCGGTACTGCATGCTATGAAAAGGTTTTGTTTGGAAGCCATCCACAATTACAGATAATTTTTTAAAATGACATATTTATCTCCAGTTGTGTGCAGATTTTAAAAGACAGTCACCAGGAAACATTCTCATTGAACTCCATTGTACACTCAGGCTCATTTGTTCTAAATACTAACAAAGATCCCGACAGAGAGCACAACAAAACAATCTAAGTTGCCAGAAAACTGTAGAGAGACTGTTTCTCTGGAGAGAACAAAATGTCTGTGTATCTGTGTCTCATAGTAACTGTATGTACTTGTGGGACTCAGTCAAAATAATTAGGATGAATGTGATGTGTGCCAATGTCCGAGTTTCATGAAGGGGCATGCTGCAATTAGTCTAAGGTCTGTTCAAAAGTAAGTCTCCGACCTCACACAGTCAATCATCAGTGGGATTCCATTGATGATTTAAACTTGTGACTTCAGGGAAACTACTGATTGCTAAGGACAACTTGGAATTCAATCCAGTTTGCTGATCTCTTCTGCTGCAGGGAAACAGAGCATTAGATATATGTTCAGACACACTTATTCAAATTGCTACAGGGTATACCATGATATTAGAGTAAAAGAAAAAAGTTAGTGACATATGGCTTGGGAGTTAAATTCATGTGTTATGGCACTGTTATGTGGTGTATGTCAGAATTCTATTTTAATTTTGTTTAAAAAGAAACGTGTTACTAGCACTCATGATTGAGGAGTTAGAAACAAGGAGGTAAGCTAAAATGAAAGCCAACCTCATTGCTGTTTATGCAAAATTATGACTATGCAAAATCATAACCTGATTTCATATATCCAATTTCAGGATATTTCACAGACAAGATTTTTGTTTGGTATTTCAGATATTTTAGAATGCTGTTGTGGAAGTACCTTATAGCTACTCAACATATTATTGGGTTAATTATGCGTTAATTCCATGCATCACATATAGAAATTAAGGGCAACTCTGCAACTGACAATGTCTTATGTATATGATCATGATGGCTGATTATGGATGTATCAGTACATAGATTTAAAAAGCCCTTATAATGTTTCCCTCCGCCTTCAAAGTAGCACAGCACAACTGGCCAATACTAATATTGTGGTTTTTTTAAAAAAATTTAAAACATTGATTGTTTAATGTGATTTGTGGCTATTTATTTTTCTTTTCTGTGACAAGTACAGAAATATCCAGACCTCCTCGGATGAATTTGAGTTACGAATACCTGAGATTGTAGTCAGGGCACTTCGATCTGTTTTGGCTTCTACCTGCATATTCAACCTGTGCCCTTCCTGGCTAGAGAGAAACTAGCCAGGGAGAAACTGTTTGGGAGAAACTGAGGACTTGGCTGTTGTTGTTGTTGTTGTTGTTGTTGTTGCTGCTGCTGCTGCTGCTGCTGAGGGAAGCTACTTTCATTTTGTTAGAAAGTAAAACTTTTGCTTAAAAAATCATTTGACACTGTCTCCATTGTCTGAGAAATTATAAAGTAGTTGAATGGGCAGTAATTTGGAGCTCAATCCTAAGGCTCACACTGAGAGTGGCACGCTCGTACTACCCACGCAAGTGTCGTGCATAGCACCATAAAGCACTTCCAATGCCGGCGGAAAGCCATGCTGGCCATGGGTGGCCCAGAGAGAGACCCATTCGCTAGCGAGCAATGAGTTTGCCGCTCACCAGCAATGCAGCCTTTCAGGTGGGGCAGGGGGGGTGTTCTGGAGAAGGAGGAGGGGTGCAGTGGAGAGGGGGCTGGCAACGACTTTCACCACTGGTTCCCAACCTCCAAGTAAGGCCGCACGGGCCTTACTTGTGGCCAGTAGTGTCATCTTACCGGTACGCTGGGCGGGTCTTTCGGGTGATC
>JAJKFI010000054.1:3004740-3021502 GCA_029204185.1 Lerista edwardsae | reverse complement strand
TAATAATAATACATGTATTTATATACCGCCTTTCTTAAGTTCACTAGATTTCTCTAGTGACTGAAACTCAAGGTGGTTTACATGGGCAGACTTTTATTCATAAACCCGAAGGTTTTTACAATTTACAGACATGTTCTGTCTTTCAAGAACTACACACATACAGATCTTTCTTTCTGGATTTAGCCCACTTTCTTTAGCCACCCGTCTGTCTTCTGCTGGCTGATGCTTCCCTGCTGCCACCAGAGACGCAGCTGTCTTCAGCACACTCCTCCTCCCACGAGGCAGCTGAAACTCAGCTTTAATCAGCCGCAGTTTGCAAGGTCTGCTGCTCACGGAGACTTCCGGCAGTCCCGAACTCACGACCGTGAGATCTTCAGCTGTTCTTCGGGCAAACGGAGGCATTAACCCTCTCGGCTAAATCTTCTGCCCTAAGATGGCGATGTAGCGATGGCGTTCTCTGTCCCGGCATTCCAGGTGTTTCCTGGCCTCTCTGCTGGTGTGCTCATTGCCTGAAGTTGTGCTCACTTGCCCTCCCTTAGGGTCTGCTTGTCTCTGAAATTGAGCCATTCAACCAGGGGAGTGTAATGTGGCCACAGGGGTGGCATGATGTCTCAGGGAAGTAATGCTGTCCCATCACCCTGCCACCCTGCCATTAGGCCCTGGGGGGTGGCTGAGCTTTGCAATCACTTCATAGGTCATTCTGAGGGTGTCTTGGATCTTTTTAAATAAAGGAATGGCATGGTAGGAGGAGCCCAGCGAGTGCCACTGGATACTTATTGATGTGCTCTTATAAGCCTATTTGGCAGAGGTTTCCCTACTCCTCCCTGCTCAAGGGATGACTCAGGTGAAGCAGTATTATTATCCACCACCTGCTGGCATAGTTTTGACGAAGGGGGCAGGTTGGGCTGGAAAAATGGGGAAAGGATCCTGGTGCATGATGTTGTAGCCAAATTCCAACCTCTTCAGTCCCCCCCCCCGCCATCCTCCCCTGCAGCTTCCAAACTACCCTCTGCCCCAAACTGCCCTCTGCTGCCGGCTTACCTGCTCTTATGCAGGCGAAATCCTTCAATGATGAGCACGTGAAAGTGCCAGCCATTTGTGCACACAGCAGCCATGCACCATTTATGGTGCTGCTGCAGCCTTTACAACAGCTGGATGCAAGATCTTGTATCATAAATACCCCATAGAATTGGGCTGTTATTTATATAAAAAATTATATCCACCTTTCAGTTTCCTGAATTAAAATTGCAGGTAGCATTCACAGCCAAAAATATTTATTTATTGGAATGTGAAAGAGTAAGAATTTAAAGAATGTTTACTTTTTAAAAAGCTACTAAGTTCTTTAACAGATTTGAGCTGAAATTTCAGAATAAAATATTTCTGCTTGCAACTCAAAAGAAAAGTAGAACTTTTCAAAAGTGCATTTTTGCAGTGCATTAAACTGCACATTGTATTTGCCAAAATTGCCAGTTTTAAGTAGAGCAAACTGCAGATTTGATTTCTATATTTCAGAAATATTAGTCATTTAAAATTCAAGCCATAACATCCAGCGTGAATCATCTCTTGTCTGCATAGATGATGGCTCACATAAGCAGTTTAGTGAAAGCTTTATCACTGAGGAAATACATTCCTAAGCATCATCACGTTGAGCACCTTTACCATTTTCCCTTGAAAAAACATAAGGATGTTTTTTCTAAAGATGTGCATTGAAATAGGAGCACTATGATGGCTTATTGTAGATGTAATACACAGCTCAGCAGTGGCATGGGGCAAACACAATACTGGAGATTCTGAGGGTGCAATCATACCCAGCACTGGCCAGTGCCATATCCAATGCTGGGTTGGGGAGGCTGGAGCATCCCCGCGGCAAAGGAACGTTTGTTAAACAGCAGGCGCAGATTCGAGGAGACCGCGCAGCCCAAACTAGGGCCACACAGCCTCCCGAGTGGTTATTGGACCCGCCCACGTCCCGTCCCCAACCCCCTTCTCCCTGCCAATCCCCGTCCCAGAACGGGATGGAGCCTCCCTTGCACCGACCAGCTTCAGTCGGCACGGGGGAGGCTTGCTTGAGAGCACTAGCGCCGATGCGGGATGCTACTTGCCGCTCCCGCGTTGGTGCTAGTGATGTAGCACCAATGCAATGATTTGCATCAACGTTATGTCAACTACAGGATTGCGCTGTGAGTCAAAACCACACTGCCCAACTGTACTACTTGTGATCAAGTTAGAGACTTGGTGACTAGCATTAAATAGCTTTGTGTTGCCCAGATTGTGTTACATTAAATCAATTGCCCGGATTCAAAGGCACACAGCAAGGCTTATAACTGTGCTATTCTATGCATGTTAATTTGGAAGTAAGTTCCACTGTGTTCTGTGTGCTTCTTCCTAGGCAGGTGGACACAGGATTGCAATTTAAGAGTCCTCCCCATCCCATAATGTTGAACAAAATATTATCCATGCACAGGAGGACAATGAATGGGAAATACCCAATGTGTGGGCCACAATCGTTTTCGACTCATAAATAGCATGATTATACTATCCTATCTTGGGTGCCCATGGGGCAGAAAGGCGGGATAAAAATTTAATAAATAATAATAAATAATAAATTATAATCTTATCCTATTTGTATGGGATATTTAAGATATAGGCCTGCATTATTCTGGAACCCACATGGATACCGAAAGCTGCAGAATTATGCAGAATGGACTTCAGGTGCCCTTTAAACCTCTGAAGGCTACCGGAGCAGTCCAGCGAAAACCAAAAGTTTGCTTTAAAGCACTTGGCTCAGATCCGGTCATATCTGGGAGGTGTGCAGTGGGTCCATTTGTGGGTTTGGAACCCACGAGTAGTCAAATCTACAGGTACAGAGTCCACAGATCCTAAAGGCCTGCTGTATAAATAATGGCATTTAATGATTGTTTAAAAAAAAAATATTTAATTTGAAAGGCCAATCTGCTTCTTTTAGGATGAATAGCAATGTGTGATTTTTACTCCGTTGGTTTCCATATTCCGACATTTCCCATTTATACACAGACACACACACATGCACAGAGAGAGAGAGAGAGAGAGAGAGAGAGAGAGAGAGAGAGAGAGAATTCACAAAGCATAATTTATTAGACTCACGGCTCAATCATAAAATCGCAACCTGTGCTGGGACAGCCAGGCCACGTAGCCTGTATCCAGTGCAGATTAGGAGGCGACTGTAGGTCTCCTTGGGCTAAGGTGATATTTTTCCCCTTACCCAGAGTCATGTTCCAGCCTGTCCTATGGGGCTACTTGGATCTCTGCTGGCTATATAGCTGGCAGAAGTCTGAGCAGCCCGGTGTAATGCCAGTTGGTCCGGGAGAGGGTTAGGATATAGTAGAAGAGGCCATCGCTGCCTGCCTCCTCTTGTGCCCAATCTGCTCCTGTTCCACCCTCCCTTGCCTAAAAATGCCCCCACCTCCAGAGTGCCTTCCCAGCACCCTCTCCCAACACCTAGTCCACTCAACCCTCTTACCTGCCTGAGCAGTGGTCCTGGGTCTGAAAGCAGAATGGGGGGGGGGAACAGGCTGCTCTGGCAGCGCTGCTTACTCTCTGGCTGTCATGACATGCCTTACGGCATGTGTGTGACACCTTTCATTGTTTCAGGGATCGCTGCTTCAGCAGAGCATGCAGTTAGGATCCTGCAGTCAGTGCATTTCAGGTAATGTGACACTTTTAGAGGGGCAACTGATTCGATGCCTTCAACTGTAGAAATTTAGTATATGATCAAGATTACTGTAGATTTTCTTTGAAGGCTTAAAACCAGTTGCTCCTGAAGAAGAGACATATGACTTGAAATGCACGGGATGAAAAAGAATTATAAGTGCATATTTGAAGTCTCTGCTCACTTATTATTTGCCCTAGTGCCTTCCATCTTTCTGTTCTCTGAATATTGCAAAGACCAGACCTGGAGGGTCTAGAACCATCGATTTCTATGAGCGCAATCCTAACCTGGAGTTAGGCCAGCACAAGTGCCACCGTAAAGTGCATTTGGACCACTCTCAGAGTCAGGGAGGCCTCTGCTGGCCTCTCTGACTCCGAAAGTGGTCCAAACATATTTTACGGTGTCCCTTGTGCCAGCCAAACTTTGCTGGCCTAACTGTGCCAGCCAAACTCCAGGTTAGGAATCGCTCTATGTCTTTCCAGCTATGATCTTCCGATATCGTTCATATATCCTCTCCAAAGATCAAGCCAGCTAAGTGGTTTTGTATGCCAGTCTGAGATGGAATATGCTGGCTTTTAATTCTCACATCATTATTGCGGCCAAAAGACCTTCCCTTCAATCCTTTTGCCATAAAACGAGGGTGATGTCATGATTTATTATATTAAACTGGTTACTAAACTGTCATTACCCAAGTGATGTTAAAATTGATAATGTTAAGCTGGTTAGTGGGAAAGTGTCAAGTGTCACTTACATGACATAAACTGGCCATTACGATTATATAATATCAATTATTCTTTGGTAAACTGCATTAGATTGGTTAGTTCTGGAACAGTGTAGTTGGAGTAGGTTAACATTTTAAGCCATTTATCCAGTATTAATAATTAACAATAAAATCTACTTTTGAAGCATTTTCGGATTTTTTCCCCCTTGGCAATGTTCTGCTTGCCCTCCTGGATGGTATCACATCAGCAGAAACCTCACTGGAGGTTTCTTCTGTGCTCCCTGAACTTTCACATCTCTGCAAAATCTGGGCTTGGAGCTGAATTTTGGAAGAAATAATAAACACATTTTTAAGAGCAAGTCAAATTTAGAACAGTGGGTTTGGCCTGACAGCCTATTAATCCTGGTGCATACTTTTCTTTATTTCTTTTATAGGAATGCCTGAAACTTTGTAAAATACTGAACGGGTTTCAAAATGTTACTTAACCCTATTGAGACATGGGGTAAAGAGCAGCTTCGGTATTTGAGATGGTGCACAGCCAGATCACACAAGAGATTTTATTCTCTCCAAACATGGTGATAAAAAAAAACTTCTGAAAATAAGTGGGGAAGAAATCAGCACTTGTTCCAAAAACAAAATGAAAACAGCAGCTCTGACATAGTTTTATATATGTACATAGTTTTATATATTACAAATATGTACTGTCCGCACTGAAAACACTGAAATTTCTAAGAGGGTTCCGTTCAAAGAAGCAGCAAAACACACACCATACAAAGAGCTGTTGAAACCTACACACATTATTTGAACGGATACTTACTTATTACATACACCCTACTTTATCTACTCCCCTAAAACTATAGTATTTAATACTACATATAGTGTTAATAAATAAATACTAGATCAGTGGGCTTTTACAAGTTGGTTCTTTTTATATGGTGTTTAGGGCTGCTCTTGCATTTTTATACTGTATTTCTGTTTTATTGTAATCTGTTTTTTAGAGTGCTTTAATGTCTAACAGGGGATGTGGTGGCGCTGCGGGTTAAACTGCTGCTGGTAGGCTTTCTGACCGGAAGGTTGGGGGTTTGAGACTGCGTGAAGGAGTGAGCTCCTGTTGCTTTTCCCAGCTCCTGCCAACTTAACAGTTCGAAAGCACTAAAAAATATGAGTAGATAAATAGATACTACTTCGGTGGGAAGATAACGGCGTTCTGTGCGCTACGGCGTAGAGTCATGCCGGCCACATGACCACGGAAGTTTGTACTTGGTCAAATGCCGGCTCTACAGGCTTAGAAATGAAGATGAGCACCGCCCCCCACAGTCGGTCACGACTAGACCAGTCGGTCATGGGGAAACCTTTACCTTTAATGTCTAATAATTGGTTTAGGGTGCAATCCTGGCCCTGCGTTATGATAGCGCAAGTCCCCTGTGCCAGTCTAAGAGTGGCAAATGTGTCTTAAGTCAGGTCTGCACAACTCTGGGAGGTAACCGGGCCAGCAAGCAGTTGTGCCAGCCTGAGGGGGCCAAATCTGGCCTCCCCCCCGGTCCCGGTAAGAGGGGGAAGCACCAGCCTAGGGAGGTTCGCACAGGGGGTTGGAAAGGAAGAGCAGAGAGAAGGCTGGGGGAGGGGGGGAGGGCGGCCCCATATGCCTGCCAGCCCAAGGAGGGGCTGGAGCCAAGATTCAGCACTTAGGCCAGAACCTCACCCCTGGCCCCAGCTTGGTCAGCCCTACAGGGGCCACGTAGATTGCATCAGCGATTTCACTGGCTCAGATCCAAGTAGTCCCATTGGAGTGGCTGAAGCGTTACCTGGGGTAAGAGATAAAAAAACCCCTTACCTCAAGGTGACCTTCAGCTGCCTCCTAACCTGCACTGGGTACAGTGCCAGTGCGGGTTAGAATTTGACTGACCGTTGTTGAGTGTTTTAATGCGTAATTGTAATCTGTTGTTTAGAGTGCTTTAATGTCTTTTAGAGCGTTTTAATTGTTATTGTAATTTTTTCAATGATTTTATTTTTGTAGTTCTTGTAGGATTGTAGACCAATCCTATCCAACTGTGCTGATGCAGCTGCAATGCAGTACCAAGCTAAGGGAATGTTCCCTTACCTTGAGGAGACATAAGAACATAAGTGCCCATCAATGCCCCATTGGCACAGCTACATTAACACTGGAAAAGTGGGTAGAATTGGGTACATCCTTAGTGTGCAATCCTAAGATGTCTACTTAGAAGTAAGTCCCATTGAGTTTAATGGGACATACGCCTGGACTCTGTATAGGACTGCATAGGACTGCAGTGTTCATATGGATTTGTGACATATGCCTGTTACAGAACAATACAGAGGGTGCTCTAGACTGACACAAGTTGCTTGTGTGGGCCTCTGGGTGTTGCAAGCATGCCATAAAGCACATTTGATTAACTTCTTGGGGGAGGGAGGCAGCACATGGATGTGCCCTGGCATCCCTGTGCCAGAACTCGAGCCCAGAGCAGAGGCATATCTAACTTGCAGCCCAGGTGGCGCGCCATGGGCACCGGGCAGCGGCGGGGTGGTGGGGCGCCATTGCGTGCAGTCTGTGGAAGAAACCGCGTGCTGTTTGGCCTGTCCGCCTTCCCTCGCCTCCATAGCATTCCAAAATGGAGCTATTCTGGGTGCAGGGAGGCGTGTCGGAGCGATGCACGGGGGCGGGGCGATGTCCTGGGGCACGGTTTTGTTGCCTGCAATGGGCACACTTGGGCCTCCGTTCGTCCCAGGCCCAGAGGCCTAAAGGTAAGACTGTCCTTGCTCGGCTGGTACAGGGGTTCGGGGAGGGTGATAGGAGGTGGAACGGGATGGGAGAAGGGCAGAATGGGGCAGCGGAAGGCAGAGGATGGGTGGAACTGTGGGAGGGCCGGTCTGGGGAGAGGGTTGGCCCTTGGGTTGAATCCTAACTCCCAACCTGTGCAGCCCTGATCCAGTTACTCAGTGTTGTGTCGCCAAAATCAGTGGTGCCACTTCAAGTAGCCCCATCTGGACCTCTGCGCATTATCAGGAGGAAAGTGAATGTTATCTGCTTTCCTTGGGTTGTGCAGCAGCAAGTTGATAACCCAAGTTGCATGTGGGTTAGGTGTATTGGCCTGCTTATTCTGGTCCAGGGTTAGGATTGCGCCCTTAAAGTTGGACTATGTGAAATGGTTCTTTTACTGTGTGTCCATGCCGAATCATAGTGATCCTATATTGCCTTCAGCTTAATGAATTACTAGTGTACAATAATAAATCTCTCAGAAATTAATTGCACTTGGAAGGAATTGCAATAAATAATGACAGTTGTGTTTGTTTTCTTAAATGTATCAGATGTTTAATTAATTATCAGTGTCATTTTAGGAAGGAAGTATTTGATTTGGGTTGGACTCTACTTTTCATGTTGTAATAAGCATTTATAGTAAGTTAAATGTAAACACAAGAGGAATAATTTCATGTATCTAAAACCACACCAAACAATCCAATGCAATTTAAATTCAATTTTGATGCCATGTGTTTTAGTGATTCTCTTCTCTAACTAATTAGAAAAGGATATCCATCTTTGATGTCTATTCCACTGGATCATTTCATCAGTCAGACACACACCTATAAAGTTACAAGGTGATATATATGTCACACATTTCCTGTGTGTAACTGGCCATATGCCTAAAGTAAATTTAAATCAATTCACAAATTACCCAGATTTCAATACGGGTGCCTTCTTGAGCTATTGAAAGAAATGTGAGACACGCAGATGTATATACTTATTCATTCCTTTTTACAGGAACCCATTGGAACTCAAAATGTCAGAGAGAGAAAAGTGAATGCTTAACTCTCATACTCACCAATAAAGTTCACCTTTGCTGAATAAAATTGACCTTCAGCAATTAATCAATTAAAGCTTTAGCTGATTGATCTACCAATTAAAGCTTGCAACCAAGTTCAGCCTTAGTGTAACTTCTTTGACTTCTGTGACACTACAAAAGGTGGAATAAGGTGACATAGCTAATAAACAAGGACCTCATTAAAAAAAGATCCTTGGAGAATGGAATGATTGTTGGAAAAGTTCAGCACTGCTTGGCAGGAAATGGTGTCCATCTTCTTGTCATGATCATTTTTTTTGTCACAGTATCTCAGGATGATGGTTCTAGGGTATTTTTTTAAAATTTACTTTATTACTGAACAAACAATAATACAATTGCTAAACAAAATATCAAATGTGATAAATAAAGGAAAATTGAAAAAAAGAAATATGTAATCAGTAAACATACAAACAGAACCATATAAAATAGATACTAGTAAATCTACATTTCTAAAAGGAGCTTCTAAAAAGTGGCATTCCTGTAGAGGGGTGGGAATATGCTGTTTCAGGCTCCTGAACACCTGTGTAAATCAGCCCCTCCCCCTCACCTTCAGAGCCATTCATGGCTGTGAAAACAAACTGCTTCACACAGGTGTTCAGTAGTATGAAACAGTGTTTTACTTCTCCTAGGAACTCCACTGCTTCCAAATCTCCAAAAACCGACCCATAGGCAATTGTCTACTATAAGTAATAGATTCAAATACAAAACTCTATGGCAGAATGGAAAGCAATCAAAACGTGTGCTTAAAGTGTATGTGAGTTAATAGACCAAATGGGTCTAAACACACTTTAATATAATATTGCATAGAAGACTAGATTGCCCTAGAGTGGGGGCCAACTGGGAGCAATGGTCCAATTGGCTTAGAGCCAGCCCTCTGTATCTAATGTTTGCCTAATAAATACGACATTTTTAGTCTTAGAGAAGAGTGGAACAAAGAGCTGGAATCTCCTATCTTACATAATCAATGGAAAACAGCTTTAGCTACTATCACTATAATATCTATGGATCTTAAGCGGTGGCTGATTCAGCAAAAAGAAAAAAATCAGTTTAGTGTTAATTGGACACCAAAATGCTTTTATAGCAAAGGGCTTATCAAGTAACCCAATTGCTGTCACTGTGGTGAATCTGAAGTGTCATTTAGGTATATGTTTAGGTCTTGTATAGCGTTACAACACTTTTGGGTGGAGGTTTAATCAGGTATTAAAACAATCGTTGTTTGTGGATACGTCTGTTCTCTTGAACATTCTACCTATTTTATGGAACGGAAATGGACTCCTTGTGCCCTTGCTGTAGCTCAAAGACTCCTACTGAAATGTTGAAAAGATGACTGCTCTCCCACTATTTTTCAATGGACTGATGATTTTTTTTACCTCTATCATTATTTGAATCTATGAAGACAATTGCTTATAGGAGACGATAGATTCATATACCATACCATTGAGAATAACTATAATATTTTTTTCTGTAGATAAACTTTAACCTCTATAACCATAGAGAAAACGAAAACATACATTCTGATTGGTTGAAACAGACATTGGTTCAAGTCAGCAAGTGTAATGCAGGAATAAGACTTGAGGTGAACAGGAACAGATGAGCAGGGTTGCGGGTAAGCACACCCTGGCAAACAAAACTGGTACCCGTATGTCAATAGAGGCTTTTGGGTTGGTTTCATGTCTTCCCTCTTCCAATTGCAGTCTGCTGGCACCAGGACTTATGGGGTTCTTTCTAAGCATGGCAAAGCAGGCAAATTTAAATGCCTTTCATGGTGCTTAGGACATTCTTGGATGGATGTACTGTTGGGGCAGTGGACTCTTTGATCATATCAGAGGCCCAGACGCATGGTCCGCGTGGGGCAATCCTTCCCCCTACCCCTCCTTCCCACCAGACATCTGATTGCTATGGTTCCACAAATGTTTACCAGGCTATATGTGCACCATCTCCGCTGGTGTTCGCTGGATTGAGACCAAAGGAGAATAGATCTCCAGTAGATTAAAACAATGCGATGGTACAAAATGATCTATTTGTTTCCCTACTGCCAGCTATTATCATCTGCATATCAGCAGCCAGTTGACTGTCTTTGACAATATTTCATATGGGTCCTGGTGTTAATCAGAGTTTGAAATGTTTTCTTAGAACTTGAAATGACTGTATCTTGAAAAATAGACTTCATAGTTGCCTCTGTGTGTGGTTATAGTACAATCGCTGCTTTAGATAAAGGAGTCCCAACATTCTGGACTGTAGATTATTATGACTGTCAACAGACCCATACATACATATTCAGGAGAAGTGTTGGAAGCCTCACATTTATATTCATTTTACTCCAACTTGACTCGAATCATAAAAGGAATGTGCAGACTCGGAAAGCCTGTTGCTGAAATGAAGTTGATTTTTTTTCTCCCTGAAACTTGGGTTCATGACAGCTTTTTGTTGAGTAGGACATTAGCCTTTTGTAATTTATTGCTTTTAGATTAAATCTGGGGAAACTCAATATTGCAGTTGAATGATTAGAGCAATACCCCTTGGAGTAATAAATTTTCTTTGGTGCTGTGCATCTCCCGATCTTGTTTCCCTCCTAATTACATTTACATAAATGATATTCTGTAAAATTAAATTAACATTCCAACTGTTACACAGGCAACAAGAGACAAAAATAACTTACAAACCTGCAACTCTTAAGAAAATGCTGAGGTCTTTTCATGGGCTAAATCCCAGTTATCCCTTATGTGACAACTACACTGCTGCCTCTTGTTCTTGGTTAACAATGCATCTAGACACTTTTGTTTTAGTTTTGGAGACTCAGTTGTTGAACAATCCTGGCTTTCAGAAAGCTGTATTTATTGATGATTGTGGTGTTCTGCATTTTTTTTTTAAGATTGTGAGCCCTTTTGGGTCAGGGAGCCATTTAACTTTATTATTTGCCTGTATATCGCTTTGTGAACTTTGTGTTGAAAAGCGGTATATAAGTACTGTTGATGATGATGATGATGATGATGATGATGATGATGATGACGACGGGTGACATTCCAAACTTCTTTACTCAGTGCTAGGGCTATATTACATTTGCTTCTGGTTTTGGCCCATGTACCTCTTCTACGCTTCTGTTGTCTGGTTCATTAAAGTACATCCATATAGACTGTAGCCTGCGTGTGCTTCATGGGTTTATATGTGTTTCATGGGGCTGTAGGGAATACCGCACAAGGTACAGAATTGGGCTCACAATCTAAAAAAATGCAGAACACCCCCAGCAACAGCCACTAGAAAAGACACTGTGCAGGGGTGAAGAGGAACAATTACTCTCCCCCTGCTAAATATAAGAACACCACCACTTGGAAAAGTGCCTCTTGCCCAGTTAGTAGGGGTAAGCCATACCCCTGCTAACTAGCTATAGAATCATAGCTATAGATTTTATTTTTCTCACCTTCAGCAATACAAACTAACATAAATATTACCATTTCCTTCAACTATATTCTCTGAGAGTCTAATCCTAAACTGCTCTGGCGCTGCAGGGCCACATCAGAAGGCAGCTGGAGGTATCCTCAGGGTAAGGGGATATATTTCCTGTTACCCCAAGTAAAGCCCTAGATGTCCATATGGGGATTCTTGGATCCGCACCAGCTATTTAGCTGTTGCAAGGGGGGTTAGGATACAGTGGAGGCCTGTATCCCTCCCCCTTCTGGGCCCAATCTGCCCTATCCCTGCCAAAAATGCCCCTTCCCACCACGCTCTCCCATCTACCCAAGGGCCGCCACAACCTTATCTGTGCTGGCCAGTGCTGATCCTAGATACCGTGCTGGTAAGCCTGCTAGGCCATTGAGCCAGTGCCCATGAGTAGCTGCAAATGTGCTTTACGGCATATTTGCAATACTTGGTGCTCGGTGCGATGGGCAATTTAGGATTGTGTTGTAAAGCATAACCAAAACCTTTCAAGTTAGCCCCTTGTGAGGATGGAATAGGACAGTGGTTCCCAAACTGTGGGATGGGACCCATCAGTGGGTCGTGAGCCAATTTCAGGTGGGCTGCGAAGCACCTAGGGCAGCCATATTGAAAATATGAGAAGATGAGATGCTGGAAAGGGGGACGGCTGGGTGGTTGTTTTGCTTGTTGTAAATTGCCTTTTTTCTTTCTGAATCACTTTTCTATTGGAAAATGGCTGAGAAATAACCCAGCTATTTCTGCATTCTCAGGAAAGCAGCAGGCTCTGGCATCACAATGACGGCACTTCTGGTCATGATATTAATCTTAGACAGATTGTCATTCTACAAAGTGGGTCCTGGTGCTAAAACGTTTGAGAACCACTGGAATAGGATATTCTTCTGAACATGATTAATTCATTTGCAGACCTACAGATCAAGCTGGCCCGTGGAAGCAAATGGGCAGGCAGATAAAAAAGAGGCTGATAAACATTTTGTATTTCTGTCCGAGGCTATTCTTTACTCTTATATAACCACTCTTGGCTATACTGAAGTATTAAATACAATAATTGTCAGCAACAGATGTTGATGATCTCATCCAAGACCAAATGCCCTTTTAGACGTTGTCTGGTTGTGCAACAAGAGGCCAGAATTGTTGGCTGCACATAAGTGAAAGCAAAATCTGTTTTCACTGGCGGTACTGAGCCCATTATTTACAAACATTCACATTTTGAAAATGTGATCAAACGCTGCGAAGGGACATTATTGTGTGAGGCAATAAGGTTTCCCCTCGCAAAAATGACGGCAAATATGTGGAAAACTGGCAGTATCTGATTTCCACACAGCAGTAGACTGGAGTTGTTCAAAAAGCATCATTAATTGCAAGGGGTCTCTGTATGGGGAATTAATAGACTGCTTGAGACACAAATATATGGTGAAAACATTTTGAAGACATGACAGCGAACATCCTCTGAGGAATCGAGCGAAGCAGGCCCTTCAATATGGCAGCCTCTTCCGCCTTGTTTGATTGGATGGCTGACAGCTGCAAAAGGGCACCCCAGTCGAAAATCAATGGTGGAATGGATGGGATTGGTATGGGAGGCTAAAATAATAGGGCAGGAAATCTGGGAGGAAATCTAGCTCTTTGTCAAGGAAAGGGTGAAGCAGCATCTGTATCTACCATACCAGTGTTTCTCAAACTGCATCTAGACCCACTAGGTGGGTCACGAGCCAACTTCAGATGGGTCCTCATTCATTTCAATGTATTTCATTGTTAATACATAGACTTGAGCCACATGGTTTGTGACTGCATTGAGGGAAATATTACAGATCTGTACAGGCTACTATATATACTATTTTGATTTGATTTTATCATATGGGGATGTTAAAATTTTTTCCTGCTTGTCAATGTCACTTTCAGCCATGACATTACTTCCAGGTTAATGACATCACTTCTGATTCTGGTGTGCCCTGACAGATTGTCATTCTGGTGCTAAAACGTCTGAGAACCACTGCACTATATGAACAGTTGTTTCCCATCGCGTTATGCAGCGTTACGCCATTTGTGTAATGTACGCAAGCGGCGTAATTGGTTACGCAAACGGCGTTACGCTGCGGAATGCGACGGGTGGGCTGTCGATCACCCGGATGTCCCGCCCAGCGTTCCGGCAGAATAACACCGCTGGACATGGCCCGAATGAGGGGGTGGGGTCAGGCCAGTTCTTATATAAGTTTAAACACATTACGTTTACTGAGCTACTATCATAGTAAGCAAATCCCCTTCACAATTTGTTTAATTTTCTAGCCCATCTTTCAGCACCATAGAATCCCCACATCTGAATGCTTCTCCATGTGAGAAGTGTCCTGCACATCAGTGAACTGCCACACTAAGAAGGCTAGTCTGAAACACAACTCCTGGACATGGTGATTTCCCCCATATTCATTCTGAAGTGGTATAGTTCCCCCCCCCCAAAAAAAAAACCTGTACCCAGGGTTGTAATTAAGCCAATGTGACCAGTGTTATCATATTGGGACCCACACTTTGGGGGACCCCACACCAGCACAGTTAGCCTGCTGCTGCAGCTGGGATCTCTATGAATTGTAAGTCATTGGGATGAGCAGAGCAGGGCTCTCCCACCTGCCCCTGCCTCCAAACTGCCCAAAATGGGCCTCCTGGAAGAAGTTGGCAGTGACATCACGTCACCACCAAGAATTTCCAGGTACTACATTTTGCTCATCACACCACAAGTGCTCTTCTTGATGAGTGAGGGGTGGCACCACAGGGAGGATGGGGGCCCCTGCAGGAATGCCCCAAATTGGGCCTCACTGCTTCTGGACCCAGTCCTGACTGTACCACATGTTTCTTCTGCATATGCAGATCTTGGCCTTTAGCATACAGAAGATAATATTGAAGTGCCTGATGATCAATCAATCAATCAATCACTAGTATTTATATACCGCTTTTCAACAAAGTTCACAAAGCAGTTTACAGGCAAATAATAACATTAAGGTTAAATGGCTCCCTGTCCCAAAAGGGCTCACAATCTAAAAAATGGAGAACACCACCAGCAACAGTCACAAGAAAGACACTGTGCTGGGGTGAAGAGGGACAATTGCTCTCCCCCTGCTAAATATAAGAGGACACCACTTGAAAAAGTGCCTCTTGCCCATGATGATCCCCACACTGAATTTCATGGAACACACTGAACTCCATGGAAAGATTCCCATGAAGTTTAATAAGCTTTTGACATGGTTCTGTATAAAGATGTAACTAACGCAAATTTGTTCACACCCAGAATGGGCTGCTGCCTCCTTATGCAGGAAGCAAGGTCTAATGAATGCTTAAATGGCAAGCTCTTAGCTAGTGGCAAGCACTATTATCAATCTGTCTCGTGGCCCGAAGAACAGTATTTATTGTGATTTGCTGTAATAATCATGATTAATACTGCCTTTTCTTAAAATTGTTTTGCTTTCCATTATGCAGACTCAGCTTTTCTTCAGTAGAGCTGTGATGCTGGCTTTAATTAAATTTGGGAAAGGGGAGCCTGACTAATTTTCAGATTATTAGTAAGGAACCCCATCTAAACTTGGAGCATAAAATTTGAAAACCGGGGAAATAATATTACAGCCCTCTCCCAGCCAATATGCGAGTGGAAATGTATGTCCTAATTGAGTGAATATAATCTGCTTTCAAAGCACACCATCTTTCTGAGAGTGAAAGAGTTTATGCAAAACTGACTTGGGTGCCGAGACTGTCTCCTTTATTATAATCATGCATTTCTGAATAATTGTGTTTTCTTTCCAATGGCCTCTGTGGCTCAAATCCCTCCTCCTTTGATGGAGTTTATTTCAGTCTGTAACATGGGCTAAAATACAGAGATGGTGGTGGAACCTCTTTCTTATTTGAGAACTGGCAGCTTTGCTAGTATCTATCACCCACCTGAATCACTTCACCTGAATTTTTGTAAGTGAAACAAGATTTCATGTCAAGTTTGGCATTCTCTGGGAATGCCAAGGAATTCAACTGAATTCTAGGAATTCAACTGAAGCACCAACAGAGTTTCACAGACAATATAACTAGTAAAATGTTTCAGCAGCAGCAAAAAGCACACACTCATGTTCACTTTTAAGCTGTGATATGAGTGTACCCTGATTCTGACAAGAAATGAACATCCTCTATAGCAGCGTTCTCAAACGTTTAAACTGGGACCCACTGTTTAGAATGACAATCCGTCCAGGACCTACTGGAAGTGATGTCATGGCCGGAAGTGCCCTCTTTGTGTTGCCAGAGCTTGCTGCTTTCCTGAGAATACAACAATAAGTTGGGTATTTCTCAGCCATTTTCCAATAGGAAAGTGAATCAGAAAGAAAAAAAGCCATTTACAACCTTGACACAAGCAAAATAACCTCATAGCCCTCATCCTTTCCAGCATCTCATCTTCTCATATTTTCAATATGGCTGCCCTAGGTGATTCGCAGCCCACCTGAAACTGGCTCGCGACCCACTGGTGGGTCCCATCCCACAGTTTGGAAACCACTGTCTTATTCCATCCTCACAAGGGGCTAACTTGGAAAGTTTTGGTTATGCTTTACAACACAATCCTAAATTGCCCATGGCACTGAGCACCGAGTGTTGCAAATATGCCGTAAAGCATGTTTGCATCTAGTGGGTTCTGACCAGCTGTTGGAGAAACACTGCTCTAGTGAATTTGGGCAGGTAAAAACCTTCTTCATGCATTGGGTAATACTGATAAGATCTAAAACTGGAGCTGTCACAGAATTTTGTTTAAAATAAAATTTCCAGGTGAATTCTGAGGTTCCAACTCAGGAGAAGCATATGAAGAATTTTCAAGAAAGTTAAAAGAATTTCTGCAGAACTAGTAAAATTTCTCAGGAGTATTTCATATACCTCACAAGTATTAAGGCTAGAATAAAGATTTAAAAAAACCTTTTTTTCAAGCAAAGATTACCTATATGCATAATTAGGGATAAGCAGGTGTCCATGGCTGATTTGCAAAGTAATACAGATTCACTGTTATGTGCTATCTATCTATCTATCTATCTATCTATCTATCTATCTATCTATCTA
>JAJKFI010000054.1:2958796-2991834 GCA_029204185.1 Lerista edwardsae | reverse complement strand
GAGAGAGAGAGAGAGAGAGAGAGAGAGAGAGAGAGAGAGAGAGAGAGGAGCATACACATGCACATTTACAACCTATTTTTCATTTGCAAATATCCTGTGGGATAGATAAGGGTGGAAAATAGAAATATTGCTTTATAATTTTGTATTTCCTTCAAACTCTAATAAGTCACTTCTTGCTCTGCATGTGTGGCAGAGGGTGTCGTCACTCTTGTGTAGTTGCCGCTGAGCATCAGCAACTGATGGTTGTAACAAGCCGTTTCATCCGTGGATATCAGTGCATTAATACCTAAATATGCCAGTCGAGGGAATGAGCACATGTGCAGTTACATTGGCCTGACATGACTTCTGCTGTCATGGCCTATTAAGACCAGTTTACAGGCGCATGCCAAATGTGATGAATATGGATGTGACCTCTTTTGCAGCCATCACTCATTGGGCAAGAAGGCAAGAGCACTTCTCATTAAACACAACTTGAGTTACAGGCGTGTTAGGGTAATGTTTCTTCAGAACTTTAGGGGTTTTTCTTGTTCTAATAAATCTTAAAATAATGCAATTTACAAGTCTAATTAATGAAACGTAACCCGAACTGTTCCACTTGCTGAATTTTCTTTTGAAAATTTTCCTGTCCGTTAGAAAATATGTCAGATGAGGTTATGGCTAACGCAGTCTACTGGCGAGATCTAAAAATTGCCTTTCCCCTTTTACATGGAGTTATCTACAAAAACATCTGTTCTTTTAATTTAAGAAAGGTTTGACGTGGTCCTATAATATAAAAAGTGACTCCCCGAAAACAGAAATCTTATTAATGAGATTCTCAAATGCATTTTGGCCCTTTCAGTTCCTCTTCCTGCTCTGTCTCATGGAAGAGATGATTCACATGTGCCAGTACTCACTCGAGGTCTCGTCACTTGGTAGCCTGCAGCCCAATACGGGGGAAGGCTCTTTGGAAAAGTGTTGTATTTGAGAAGATGGAAAATGATATGGAAAGTGATGTCTATTTTATGTATGCAAATCTTCATTTCAGCATTCAAGCATGTATACAACGTGTCACCCGAAGCAATGAAGTAACCACTGAAGAATTTTTAAAAACGATAAAAGGTTTGATGTGTGTGTGGTTTGATTTTGCAGGCTGGGGCTTTACCTGGGTTAAGGGAACAAATGTCCCCTTACTTCAAGGAGACCTCCAGCCTGCTCCTAGCCAGTAGGATATAGCTTGGGCTGTGTGGCCCCATTGCACCAGCACAAATATTGTTACATTTCATGTTTCCATGGTGTTGCTTCAGAAAATTGTTAAAATCTTGTCCAAGATGACCTTTCTTTCAAATGAAATATTTCTCTGTTTGTCTTTATTACTGTACACATCCTTGGGTCACAGAAACAACAGAAAGGTATCACAAGAAACTTTAAATAAATAAATAAAAATACGGGAGGGGGAATCCTAGAAGAGAGGCTCGCTTTTTATCCCGAATTTGTCCAGTAAAATGCTTTTCAGGCTGTTGTTATTCAAACATTCCCAGCCAACCTTACTGTGTTCTTGACAGCCAAAATCAAAACCTATTTAATGAGTGGATAACTCAAAACATGATGTGAAACCATAAGATAAAATCAAGGACCAGTTCTATGGGTGCAATGGAAACATTTACCTTGACAAGGAAACGATCAAATATCCCACATTGTTCAAACAAGTTGTTAATGTGTAGGTAAGGAGCACGAAATGGAGAGCAAGAAACCCTTGAGACTTCCTTATCTCATCTTGAGAGTACGGGTAGCTCTAACAGAAAGTTCTCTTCATTCTTTACAATAGAAGGATTGATGAAAGACATGACTATGAAATCCCTAGATGTTTAATAGACCTGCTTTGAAAACTCATTCATATGATTGTGTGAAATATCAACAAACATTATTTATGAAGCCATTTTAAAACAATGGTTATGGCAAGATCTGCCTGATAGTGTGACTATTTTAGTGTTTCCTGCAGTATCTGCATTTTAAGTATATTTTGGTCTTACTGGATCAGGCCCAAGGAGCATCTAGTGCCAGCTAGACAGAGGCCATGCTTGTTGTTTGCCTCAGTACATGATGAGTAGAGGTATTTGGTCTGGAAGTTTCAGTCTTACGTTCTCCATTCAAAAGGGGAAGGGAAGGAAAAGGAGAAAGTCTGTGGAACTCCTTGCCACAAGATGTGGTGATGGCATCTGGCCTGGATGCCTTTAAAATGGGATTGGACAGATTTATGGAGGAAAACTCCTTCAGAGGTTACAAGTTATGATGGGTATGTTCAGTCTGAGATTAGCTGGTCGTTCATTATGAGGGCCGGGTAGGAATTTTTTTCTGTCATCCAAATTGGCCATGGATGGCAGTTTTTCCCCCCTAACCCAGACTGGGGAGGGGGGGAGGGGTGTGCAGTAGGTTTCATGTTTTACATATGTGTTCAGTAAAGTTAAACCCCACTCTCAGTCTGGTGTCTTCCTTGGGGGTGGTGCAGGGGTAATAGGCTAATTTAGAATGCCAGATGCAGGGGAGTGGCAGCAGGGCACAAGTATCTGGTTGCCTTGCATGCTCCCTGAGGCATCTGGTTGGCCACTGTGAGATACAGGAAGCTGGACTAGATGGGCCCTTGGTCTGATCCAGCAAGGCTTTTCTTATGTTCTTATGCTCTTAGAAAGGAAAAAAAATCAATTCCTTATGCACTCATGTCTAGATAACACACCTAATAGAATGCACTAGGTCAGTGGTATTCAAACTTTTTAGACTGGGACCTACTTTGTAGAATGGCACTCGTGTAGGGACCCACTGGAAGTGATGTCATTAACTTGGAAGTGATGTTGTTGCAGGAAGTGACATCATCAAGCAGGAAGTGCTACCATTGTTAACATAATAAAATGACACTCCTGACATATAAATTGGCATTCTTGGACTGCAGAGATTGTACAGCCATGAAATATCCCTGACAGAAAACAAGATTATGACAAAATATTATGTAAAAACACTGAACTAAAAAGAAAATTTTAAAAAAACCCTCACTTGAAAATTCAAACTGTTAACAAAAGGAATATAGCAAGAGTAAGGCCTGCAGTTTCCAATATGGCTGCTCCCAGCTTTCCGCTACCCACCTGACATCAGGTCTCGACCCACCAAGTGGGTCCTGACCCACATTGAATAACACTGCACTAGGTTATAGCTTTGCTGAAAATTACATCTGCAAACATTTGATTAGCACATGATTTCTATACAGCCACTCTTGTGTTTTGACAATGCAATTTGGAGGTCCAAATCACCAAATGCAATGACTCTGATCCAAACAGGCCCTTATGACTGGCACAGACTTGTTCAGTAGTGCAAGGGAAAGAGCCACTGGATTCTGCTGATTCCCCCCTCTCAGTCCAGCCCTTCCCTGAATGGCATGCTCTTCTGGAGTATGTTCCTCAGATCAGTGAAGTAGGAAAAGAAGCAGTGAAGCCCAGTTGTTGGAACTCTACTTGCAGTTCTTAGGATCCAGACTATAATTCTGTGGAATTATCCTGGTGGGCCTTCACACTCAAGCTTGATAGTTCTTCCAGAGACCATTCTTATGCTTGCCCACTGGAGATACCCTGTGAATACCTGAAACACTTAAATGAGAGTTAACACGTGGTGTGGAGACACCAGTCATGCCTTCATGTATTACACAGCAAAGCCATTTAATTCCCCATTTGAATTGTCTGCTGTGTTGAAACATGTCACCAGTGCTTCAGCTATGGGCAGTCCTGTGCCTTTCTATGGTTTGGTTCACATGGTACTCACTAGCAGGAAATGAAGAAGCACAAATATACCAGTCTGCCACTCTTTATGCCTCCAGTGAAATGTGTGAAGGAATAGCAGGGACATCATAGGATAGATGGGTGAGCTCCAGTTGTCAAAACTGCTTATTTATGACTGGCACTGGTAAATACATGACTGGTACTAGAAGTACAGACAGAGGAAGCACAATGGTGCGCTAGTTGTCTCGCCCTCCTGTTTCCTTGTATATGGGAAGTGCACAAGATGAATTACAGCCTCAGAACTGGTTCTATGAATGCTGAAATTAGGGCTGTGTGTGAATTTCAAGCTCAGCTCAACTCATAAATCCAGGTTTTTATATGTACAAAGAGTGCAGAAAATGGCATGCAAATCTTTTCCAAATTATAAATGTTATCAGCACAGAGGCTGTTAATGAAAATTATCACCTAGCCAAAGAAAGGCTATGAAATAAAACCTGCATAACTCATGCACAAGATAAAGGAGAAATAATAATAGCTTAAAAAAAAAGACTGAAAGGACAAACAAGAATGAAACGGTATCTACTGTTAAACCAGATCTCTGTTATGCAGAGGCAGATCATATTAACCTGTCACCTGAAGACATGAGAGACAAGAAGGAAGTCCATATCCAATTACAAAGGACTGCATACCTTCCATATTGGATATTAATTAAGGCAATGTCATAATAATACATGCTTCTTGCCCATCACAGATGAATCATTTTGATTTTTGACCCCATGATAAGCATCAAAATTATTTAGATAAAACTAAATTCCACAAATATCTTATCCGAGACTTGTTCCCATGAATTTGTTTATTTCCTCAAATATTTAGATTTAAATATTCTTCAAATATTTAGATTTAACTATTCCCTTATCAAGAGTTGATAACTCTTTGATAACAAGTTATCAAGAGTTGATAACTCTTGACTAGGCCTAATTTGATTAGGCCTCACAACTCTGAAATAAACACTCCAGACAAAGACTTGGGGAAAGAGTCACTTTATTAAAATAAATGGAACCTGCAAAGGGCAATACTCACCTCAGACTGCTAAAAGGGAGGGTGGGCGTGGCTTAAAAAACCAGGCGGACTGACAGCTGAAGGCATGCAGCCCTTGGGTGACAGCCTGCTCTACCCCCCAACACACCTAGGCAGCCAATGGGCTGCCTCCCTTTCCCCATCTCTGCCTGTTGTGATCAGAGTGTTGGGAAAAGGGGGCGCAGCCATTATGCAGCGGCACCCACATTCTCTTCGTGATGTGGCTTTCCTTGAAAAACCACTTTATTGATGTTGTCCATGTGGTGATTCATGTTCAATGTACTGGGCTCTTGCCATTCTCAGGGTTTCATTCCAGAAATACCCCCCACCCCCACCCTCACCATCTTGCAAGATTTGGGCCTAGTCATGTCTGAGTTTAGGCTTAAGCAGGAAGTTGAATCTAGCCAGATGAGAGCTTTGCTTAAGGGTCTTTAGGGCAGTCCATATTTCAACTTTGTCTATAACCACTAATTTTGACCTACCTCTTCTAGGGCGCAATCCTAACCTGGAGTTAGGCTGGCACAGTTAGACCTGCAAAGTTTAGTCGGCACAAGGGACACTGTAAAGTATGTTTGGACTACCCTTGGAGTCAGAGAGGCCAGCACACAGACGTTTGCCATCCTCCCTGACTCCCAGACTGGTCCAAATGTGCTTTACTGTGTCCCTTGTGTTGGCCCAAACTTTGCTGGCCTAACTGTGCTGGCCTAACTCCAGGTTAGGATTGTGCTCCTAAAGTCCATATATGCTAGCTAGTTTGTCCTGGCTTTTCGTTTCCTGGTAGCTAGTGAGAAAACTCCCTTTTCCACACTGTGCTTTGAAAGATAAATTCCAAAACAAGGTGGGCAGAAACGAAACCAAACATTATCAAGCAACCATTGAATAGCTTTTGGAAAATATACTCCCAGATAGCTATTGGTTAGCATTATGGATTGAATCCATATTCCAAAACCTACATTTCTCTTCAGTACTTTTGACAAAGATTGGTTTTTAGTTGGCCCATGCACCAGCTATGTCTTATTCCTTTGGGACCACATTAAAGACCAGTTGATTTCACAAAACATTTTCACAAAACACAAGCATCGCAACAATTTGAGGGTCCTTATAAAAAAGCTTAATCTTTGCTATTAAAAAAAAGTGAGGATCTTTGAAGATTTCAGCTGACTTCCTACCTGCTCAGTCCATTCTGACTCTTCATAACGAAAGGAAAAAAAATATTGGATTGTGTTTGTACTTTGCTTTCTGAGATGTACACATACAGTTAAAAGCACTTGCCGAACATCATAAGTGGAACAGTAGAATATGCTTATGAAAAGCATGCAAAGCAGTATGCACTTTATTGATTTGTCTCTTAACAGTCACATTGAAAGGCCCAAAAGAACAAAAAGAGCTTTGATGATCTCGTGAGGGACTAGTATGCTCCCACCCCATGTTCAAAATGGGGAGCTGAAGGAGTGTGATGAAGAGCCTCACAATGTGATGGTGAGGTAGCCTCCAAACCCTGGCCCGCGGTCGGATCCAGCGTCCCAAGGGCACAGTGCAGCAGTGGCGAAGGATTTCCATTATGCACTGCATCCCCCACATTTTGCTGTGAATTTTCTCAGACACTCATGCCATAAAGTTGGAAGGCACCTGAAAGGCCATCTAGTCCAACCCTCTGCCTGCAGCAGGAAATCACCCTAGAGCATGTCCAGAAGTGCCTGTCGAGACTTTGCTCGAAGGTCTCCAGTGAGGAAGAATCCGCCACCTCCCTCAGCTGGCCCAGGAGAGAGATCTTTCCCATTGACTAGAGATGCTTGGGCATACAGGTGATGGCACTGTGTAGAATTCTGTTGAGAATCTGAATAGGATATGTAATTAATTTTCCATTTTCAAAACAAAATATTGATATAATGCTCTCAGAATGCTCTACTTGAGAGTGCTCATTTCCAAAAGTTACAGGCTGATCTTTTCGAGACATAAAAAAAGATGCCAGTAATATGTTCACGAATTTGGCATGCGAGATTTTAAACCACTGACGAACACAGACTGACCTCTGACCAACTGAAGCAGACATTCCAGATCTATTTTTTTCCATTTTGAACCAGATTTTCAACTTCAGAGGCAGAGATGGGCCGCACCATCCTGAAGGAAAGCCTGGCTAAGTCAGATATTTTTACAGCTTGCTTTTATCTCCCAGAGTATTCCTGGCGAGTCCACAAGTGATTCATTATGTATACGGCTCCTCCCAAATATCTCAGGTCATTACACCATTGACTTCCTTTGAGGATTGTTCAAGCTTGGATGAAGCCTGCCCCCGCGGACTTGTTTATCTGGCTTTAGGCTGGTGCCTGTCCAAAGAGGCTCCATTGTGCCAAACGGGCACAACCCTATGCTAGGGACTGTTTGTGCCTGCACAAGACACTATTGAAAGTGACACAATACCTTTAGCTCACTGGCACCACTTTTGACACCAGAGGCTGCATGAATGTAAGTTAAGCAAAGTGACACTAGAGCTGGAATGTTCCACAAGGTTACAAGTTATGAATGAAAATATAGACCGTCAATACTCGTAGTTTTTAGATTGTTTTACCAACTGCGCATAGAGATATTTACTTTTCTTTTTATCAGTAGATGACTTTGAATGTTGTCATTTCCTACTGCCCAATTTTTAAAAACTTTTTTTACACACTTAAAAAAAGCCAACAGAGAGGCAGCAATCCTATCCTTTTTTCTGCCATAGCATGTAGCCACACCAAAATGGGCTCTGCTGCATGTTGGGGTGGTGGAGGAATCAGGGATTTTCCCCTTACCCCTTGGTAAGCACCCCTATCACCAGTGGCCTCCTCCAGTCAGCTGCTGGTGCAAGTCCAAGGAAAAAGAGAGCATGTTGGCCCACTCAGGGGGGTGGAAATGCAGCACAAGTCTCCTGCGCCAGGTGCCACTCCCTCCTACTTTTGACATGCCCCCAATCTTCCTCCCATTCCGCCCCTTTATCATAACGCCCCTCTTTGCCAACTCACCATCATTGGTGGGCCTTCCTCTCTCATTGGCCACATGTGGAGCCTCCACAGCCTCTCTAGTGCTAGTCTGAAATTATGCGGCTGTGTTTGCTTCTGGATTGCCATTTGCAGTGGCAGACCTAAGTGGGGGCAAAGAGTGCCCAGGCACTAGGCTGGGTGAGCGTGGCGACAATGGCTTCCCCCCACTGAGACAGTGCGCGAAGTTGCTCCAGGAAGCAGCTTCCGTGGTGGAAGCAGCTTCCTGGAGTGACGCGGCACGGCTCTGAAAGGCTGCCTCGCATCTCCAAGAAGGGGAGCAAGCGGTGCTTCATAATGCCTGGTCACTCCAAGATTGGCCAGGGAAGCCACTTGTCGGAGCGATCCGGTGCGCTCCGAAGGGCTTCCCCCCTTCTCAGAGAGGTGGCCAGTGCTTCAGGGCTGCACAAGGCTACAGGGGGTGGGGGCAGCACCTGCCGGGGGGCACACCCCTGGAGGTGTGCCCCTGGGTGTGAACACCCCCCCCCCAGGATTGCCCCTGGCCATTTGCCACAATTGTAAAGTCTGTTCTGCTGCTGGAACTCGAGTTCTGGTAATGGCAACATTGCATATGTTTGGGCTGTATGCTGCAATGCTAATTTTCCATCGTATGTGATATTGTTATATGTTGTACTTCATATAGACAATTCTGATGAATGACAAAAGTTCCATCTTGTCTGCTATAAAACAATAATTGAGCAGGTATATGTATTGGGTTGTTTGTTCTTTATGGCAAACAACCAAGGCTAGGCAAGGATCTGGACTGATAGGAGCTCTAGTATTGGCAGACATTTCTATAAAGATTTGTGTCCAAAAAAAACTTGAAACAATTGAACATAGCCACCACATTTGTCCACATGCCCTCCGTACTGTGGGTGAGATATATTTTGTGAAATCTTATAGGCATAATATACCATCTATGAATGACCTGCAAAGCCCTCTGTAGAATGCACCCCAATGCTGACAGAAAAGTACTGGCATGCCAAAGTTTTGCCCAGTTATCATCCAGTATTGCACAAGAAAAGTCAGATTCTTGGGCAGTTTTTAAGCCAGTCAAAGAAGACCTTCTCCGGTCAATCAAAATTGAATACAACCAGGAGATTACACCCTGACTTGAGTAGCTGCTATTTTCTATTAATCTGTCAAAGGCTGTGAGGTCTCTAGTGGCTTGTATTTAGACAGTAGAAGAGGAAACACAAGGATGAAATTGAAAATACTGAAACTCTTTCAAGCCTATATTACCCAATTTGGCTGCCAACTTGTCATTTATTAACACTCACCTCCCATCATAAATGTCTTTTTGTCTGAATAGAAGTTCTGTATTAATTGATCCAAATATTCTGACAGCCTACTAAACTGAAAAAAGGCAGATGATCCAGGTGGGATCCATGGAGGAGCATGGTCCTTCATCCAGATCTTCCAAACCTGCCTTTCCATTGTTTCAGTCCCTCTGCACAAGGGTGCGGAGCCCAACTGGAAACATTAGGTGCTGGGGAGCCCAACTGGAAATATTTTTTTTTGTGGGACCCCAGGTTCACAGCCAACGCCTGTAAAATCTTAGAAACGTAAATGAAATGTATTATAGACTTCATATCTCTATGGTAGAATGGAAAGCAATCAAAATGTGCTCCTAAAAAGTGCATTAAAGGTTCCATATGGGACTAAGCACATTTTAATATAAAATTGACTAAAGTAGATTAAGAGCGCAGTCCTAACTGGAGTTAGGCCGGCACAAGTTAGGCCAGGAAAGTTTGACCAGCACAAGAGCCACGGTAAAGCACATTTGGACCACTCTCTGAGTCAGGGAGGATGGCACACTTTTGTTTGCTGGCCTCTCTGACTCAGTTTGGTCCAAACATACTTTACAGTGTCCCTTGTGCCAGGTAAACTTTGCTGGCCTAACTTGTGCCGGCCTAATTCCAGGTTAGGATTGCGCTCTAAAGAAAATTCAAAATGCCTAAGCTATGTGTTGTGTGTAACTGACAAGACTAGAGTAGATTATACTAGTATGGGACACTCTTAGGCATGAGGCCTAGTTGGCTTAAAGTCAACCCTTTCTCTGCCCTACCCTGAAATGATGAAAACAAGCACACCTTTCCATATGTTCCAGGTTAAATGTGTGGGGTGCTGAGGTTGAATGTGGGACAGTTGTTTACTAACCTCAAAATGTCTTATGAAAGAAGAAAGGGGCTAGCCTAGACCCATGGCTTATTTCCTAAAATGGAAAATATTGAAAAATTAATCTCCCCCTCTCTCCCTCACAGGAGACAGCATCCTTCTTTTGAAAGAATTCCAGAAAACGTGACTGCCTTTGAGATGATATATTGTATTTTTACAGCTTAAATGCTGTCCTGGGCAGGAGAAGAATTAAACATAACAACCTTGGTAAGTAAACTGAAGTCGACTGCTATCGGTAGGATTGGCTTTAATTTGTTTCAATAAATCTTCGAAGAGCAGAAGCAGCAGCACAAGCTGGTTGGTTTTCCTCAGAGTCAATGTCAAAATCTGCCATGTTAATGGCTTTATTGAGGCTGTTCCAAAATCCCGGAGAGGAAGGCCAATGGAGGAAATCGGCATGTTTGCTGGGTTCACAAACATGTGACAGGCCAACATTTGAAGAGCTGGAAGAAGTCTTATTATAGCTGACATTATTCTTAAAGCCTCCCTTGACATGAGGCACTTTTTGGTATGCCTTTATAGGCATACAATAAAGGGATAATTTATATACCTGAGCTCTATGTACTCCACACTGAATTCCCGAGTAACCCCAGTTCTACTATTAGAATCAAATAAGTTCAACTCTTGGTGCAAGTGGAAAATGGTATATGTTGGGATGAAAAAAGCTTAGCTTCCCTGGCACGATGAAGGACCTGAAGTAAGAAAGTAAGAAAGAAGTAAGAAAGTTACTAATGTTCTTCTCTGAATGTAGAGAATAAGAGTTGTAGAGAGTAAATGGACTTCCTGTTGGAAATGGCGACACCGACCTGCATGTACCAGAAGGGGGCAGCACATTGTCTGACTCTCTAGATGTCCCCTCTCAGTGATCACTGCAGGCGGTGTGACCTTTGTTCTATTTCCTCTTCCCCTTTTGTCCGTCTCTCTCTCTCTCTGGCCCATAGAGTTATTATACACAGAGAGGGCATGACGTCACATACTTGAAGCTTCCGGGTATAACCCCGCCCCTTTCCCCCCTTCCCGTTTACACTTTTTTTTCCCGCCTTCCATTTTCTACTGTAATATTTTCAAAATTCCGAACATTAATAGGGGTTTTTTTTTGGGGGGGGGTGAGTGTAGAAGTTTAAAAAAATACTCTTAATAGCCTAGAAGTGAAAAAGAATTACTCTCCTATTGACAACTGCTTGTGTTATACATTGAGAGATTTTAATGTAATTTTCCTACATATTTATCTAATTTTTGCCCACCCTCCCCTTTTTTTCTTTCCTTCCCGTTCACACTTCATTTCTGCTTGTGTAGATTTCAAAAAATAAGCCTGTCAAAGCAGTGCAATCCGAGTTTACATAGGCAGCAAGGGGCATTTCGTCTGGTGTGTTCAGTAATATAATTACGCGGAATTAAACCTTGGAATTGCATATTAACTCATAATTAGGTTACCACTGATGTTTCTCCACAATCACACGTTGTTATTTTGGTAAGTTTTTACTTCTAGAGTACACAAATAAGCCCTAAACATCATGCGAAAACCCATTGGAAATAATTGGAATCAGCATTGTTTTGGGTATATTTACGTCACCGCTAACCCCGCCCCCTGGATTCACTCGCTGCCCTATCTAGATAATAAGAATGGCCACCCCTTGCTCTGGCCTGGTGAACTTCCAAGTGAGTGGATGTTCTTGGCTGAGCTCCTGCACTCAGCCTTCATACTTGCATGCATCAGAAGCAGGTATCTAGGGCTTCTGGTCCTCTAAGTGTTAGGATTTTCCCTGGTCTTAACCAGGTGCTGTATATATGAACCATCGTGAAACTGCGAGTAAACGTTTTTCCTTTTTAAACCAGAAAATGGCCGCCTCCTCTTTTGTATGCACCTGATTGACGCAAGCAGCCTGGGAGACTGGAAGAGGATTTCCCTCAGTAAATGCTGAGACATGTACCTAAGACAGCCTGATCCAACGCTTCTCAGGGTTGGGGCCCATGCCCCAGAGGCCTTGTGTGCTGCAGCTGTGAAAAATGCCAATCGATCTTCATGCTCCTTACGAGCTGCCAGATGCCTCTGACTGCCATTGCTGGAAACAGAACGTTGGCTCCACCTATTTCAACTTTGGTTTCTTCTGCAAAGTAGTTCTTATGCAAATGGAACAACTTTAACTTCAGTCAACAGGCTGCTCAGTCCTAAGCTGCCCAGCACTCACGGCTCCAGTGGTGCCAAAATGGTGAACGCTGGATCCTGTGGGCACCGAGGCTATTGCTGGGATCTCATCAGGGTAAGGAGCGTTTGCTGCCATATCCAAGGCAACGTCATTGCTGCACCAATGGATCTGCTTGGCTCTGTGCCCACTATTAAGTGAGCGTAGTGTCAAGATGGCCTATATCGGGCTGCCCGGCCTGGAAGGAAGGATAAGTTATGATGGGCCTGATCCTAGTTCCACCCTCTTTCTGCCTCCCTCACCCTGAAGACGCTTCCCGGTGGCTGGTGTGGAACAGCACCATCCCTTCCTAGTCGTGCCCAGTGCCGGCAGTCCCTCCTATGACATTAATGTGCTTTACGGCACATTTACGACACCCAGCACTGGCACTGGACTGCAGCACCAGCTCTAGAGCCTATTAGGATTGGGCTCTCAATCATATGCATGTTAACCTAGGAGTAAGCTCCAATATAGTAAACGGAGTTTACTTCCAGGTAAGCGTGGATAAATTTTGCAGCCATATTCAGCTGAACATTGTTATCAAATGATGTACCGTATTTCCCCAAGTATAAGGCGCACCAAAGTATAAGACGCACCTTAATTTTGGGGCCAGAAATTTGAAAAATTTCTGCCTGGCACACCCCTTGAATAAGACGCACCCAATTTTTAGCACCCGGTTTTTGGGGGAAAAGGTGCGTCTTATACTTGGGGAAATACGGTACTTGCCTTTTTTACCAATCTTAAGACATGATAAAAGAGTATGATACAATGGTGGGGGTAAGTGGCCCACTGTACTTATATAGGCAGCAAATATATGGAATTGTGCAAGGGTAATGGATGATAGATGTACCCATCACACCTCCAGTTTCTGAGTCTCTTCTAGCCACTGCTCACACATTTCTAACATTTTGCAAATATAACACCATAGATTCTTCTAAAAAGACTAAGAGCACAATCCTAACCTGGAGTTAGGCCAGCAAAGTCTGGCCGGCACAAGGGCCCCTGTAAAGCGTGTTTGGACCACTCTCAGAGTCAGGGAGGATGGTGCACATCTGTGTGCTGGCCTCTCTGACTCCGAGAGTGGTCCAAACATACTTTATGGTGCCCCTTGTGCTGGCCAAACTTTGCTGGCCTAACCCCAGATTAGGATTGCGCTCTAAAGGCTCAATCTAGATCCCTCCAGCACAAGCAGTATGAGTGCACAGCTTGCAATGGTGTATTAAACATGAGTAAGCTCTTACTTGAAAGGCAAACCTTTCAACATCACAGTAATCCAAGCCTACGCCCCAACCACTGACGCTGAAGAGGAAGAAGTTGACCGTTTCTATTAACACCCAAAAAAGATGTCCTTCTCATCATAGGGGATTGGAATGCTAAAGTAGGCAGTCAAGGGGTAATAGGAATAACAGGCAAGTTTGGTCTGGGAGTACAAAATGAAGCAGGGCAAAGACTGATAGAGTTTTGTCAGGAGAACACATTAGTCATAGCAAACACTTATGCAACACAAATGGTGACACTTATGCAACACAAATGGTGACTTTTTCAGCAACACAAATGGTGACTATACACATGGATTTCACCAGATGGTCTACATCGAAGTCAGATTGATTACATTCTTTGCAGCCAAAGATGGAGAAGTTCTATACAGGCAGTAAAAACAAGACCTGGAGCTGACTGTGGCTCAGATCATCAGCTTCTTCTTGCCAAATTCAGACTTAAACTGAAAAAAGTAGGGAAAACCACTAGGCCCTCCACGTATGACCTAAATCAGATCCCATACGAATATACAGTGGAGGTGACAAATAGATTTAGAGGCTTAGATTTGGTAGACAGAGTGCCTGAAGAACTTTGGATGGAGGTCTGCAACATTGTACAGGAAGCAGCAACTAAAACCATCCCAAAGAGAAAGAAATACAAGAAGGCAAAATGGCTGTCTGACAAGGCTATACAAATAGCTGAGGAAAGAAGGGAAGCCAAAAGCAAGGGAGAAAGGGAAAGATATACCCAACTGAATGCAGATTTCCAGAGAACAGCAAGGAGAGATAGGAAGGCCTTCCTAAATGAGCAATGCAAAGAAATAGAGGAAAACAATAGAATGGGAAAGACTAGAGATCTTTTCAAGAAAATCAGAGATGTCAAAGGACAATTCCGTGCAAAGGTAGGCACAATAAAGGACAAAAACGACAAGGACCTAACAGAAGCAGATGAGATTAAGAAGAGGTGGCAAGAATACACAGAGGAACTCTATAAGGCCGATCTCAATGTTCCTGATAACCACAATAGCGTGGTCACTGAGCTCGAACCTGACATCCTGGAGTGTGAAGTCAAGTGGGCTTTAGAAAGCATCACTAACAACAAAGCTAGTGGAGGTGACAACATTCCAGCGGAATTACTCATCTTAAATCTTAAAAGATGATACTGTCAAAGTGCTGCACTCCATATGCCAGCAAATCTGGAAAACTCAACAGTGGCCACAAGACTGGAAAACATCAGTTTACATTCCAATCCCAAAGAAGGGCAATGCCAAAGATTGCTCGAACTACCACACCATTGCACTCATTTCACATGCTAGCAAGGTGATGCTCAAAATCCTACAAGCTAGGCTTCAGCAGTATGTGAATCGAGAACTACCAGATATACAAGCTGGATTCCGAAGAGGCAGAGGAACTAGAGATCAAATTGCCAACATTCGCTGGATCATGGAGAAAGCAAGAGAGTTCCAGAAAAACATCTACCTCTGCTTCACTGACTAACTGTGGCAAGTTAGTCACAACAAACTGTGGCAAGTTCTTGAAGAGATGGGAGTACCAGACCACCCTATCTGTCTTCTGAGAAACCTGTATGCGGGTCAGGAAGCATCAGTTAGAACTGGACATGGAACAACCGACTGGTTTCAAATTGGGAAAGGAGTACGACAAGGCTGTATACGGCAGAGGCGGATATAAGGGGGGCAAATCTGTAAGTTTTGCAAGAAGCCTTACCTTACAGTAGAAAACACTCCTCTCCTGCACTGTTCTAGCCAATCCTCACAGGGAACAGCAACATCTTGGCGTTGCTTACTGGCTACAGCAGCAAGGGAGAGGAGGGATTTACATGACAGGGTAAGGCTTCTTGCAAAACTTACAGATTTGCCCCCCCCTAGATCCGCCTCTGGTATACGGTCACCCTGCTTATTTAACTTATATGCAGAATACATCATGAGGAAGGCAGGGCTGGATGATTCACAAGCTGGAATCAAGATTGCTCGGAGAAATATCAACAACCTCAGATATGCAGACGATACCACTCTAATGGCAGAAAGTGAGGAAGACCTCAAGAACCTTCTGATGAGGGTGAAAGAGGAAAGTGCCAAAATTGGCTTGAAGCTCAACATTACAAAAACTAAGATCATGGCAACCACTCCCATCACTTCCTGGCAAATAGAAGGGGAAGAAATGGAAGCAGTGACAGACTTTACTTTCCTGGGCTCCAAGATCACTGCAGATGGTGACTGCAGCCATGAAATTAAAAGACGTTTACTTCTTGGGAGGAAAGCTATGGCGAACCTAGACAACTTAATAAAAAGCTGAGACATCACCCTGCCAACAAAGGTTCGCATAGTCAAAGCGATGGTTTTCCCAGTAGCAATGTATGGCTGTGAGAGCTGGACCATACGAAAGGCAGAGCGCCGAAGAATAGATGCTTTTGAGTTATGGTGTTGGAGAAGACTCTTGAGAGTCCCCTGGACTGCAAGGAGATCCAATTGGTCAATCCTCCAGGCAGTCAATCCTGTTTGCTCCCTGGAAGGACAAATCCTGAAGCTGAAGCTCAAGTACTTTGGCCACCTGATGAGAAGAGAGGAACATAAGAACATAAGAAGAGCCCTACTGGATCAGGCCAAAGGCCCATCTAGTCCAGCTTCCTGTATCTCACAGCGGCCCACCAGGTGCCCCAGGAAGGCATGAGACTACAAGATGCTTGCATCCTGTTGCCACTCCCTTGCACCTGGTACCAGTAGCCCATCACCTATGTAAGGAGGTTGCACAATCCATCATTGCCTATAGCCCACGATGGACCTTTCCTCCAGATATAAGAAGACCCTCATGCTGGGAAAGATGGAAGGCAAAAGGAGAAGGGGGCGGCAGAGGATGAGATGGTTAGATAGTGTCACCGAGGTGATGAACATGCAATTGGGCAAACTCAGGAAGCTAGTGGAGGACAGGGAGGCCTGGCATGCTGTGGTCCATGGGGTCGCGAAGAGTTGGACACAACTTAGCGACTGAAGAACAACAAAGCTCTTACTGCCTGCGTTGTGGCACCACCAGCCCCTTGTCAATGAAAGGCAACAATGCGACACTGGTGCGAGGTAAGATTACCCCTTGCTGGTGTTGCGCGGATTCTGGGCAGGGCGGGAGGGCGTTCCTCGGTGCGGAAGGGGCAAGATGACCCCACAAGGGGGTGAAAGCTGGCGGTGGCTTCGCAGGGATCTTAACTCTGGCGGAGGCCAGAGCAGCCCAACACATTGCTGCCCAAATCACCGCTGGCAAAATAGCTAGACAAACATCCCCTTCTCCCGGGAAGACCCCAGCGGCTGCCTGGCTGCTGCGGGGCACAGCGGTAGCTTTTTGGCTACCACTGTGCCCATGGTGGCCAGGTAGTTCTGGATTGGGCTGTAAGTTGCAGTAATCAAAATAGCAATTCCTTCATGCGCTAGATTTGTGGAATAGTTTAGCTACAATAATATGAACAGAAAAAAATGAAATTGAAATCGTCACTAATCATTGCTGTAATTTGCAAGTGTCCTCATCATGAAGCCTCTTTCTATTTAATTTCCATCACTTACAGCTTGTGACCATGTACCAGTGACTTTGTAAAGAATGTTTTAAACATTTAAGTATACAATGTTGGTACCCCAAAAGTAATCTGAATTGTTGGTCAGATAAGACTCCCCTATGCAAATTCATGTGGTGATTTGTTTTCAGACAGGTTTCTTCTTTAAATATTTAGAGATTTCACAGTTCTAGTCTTCATAGTGCTGTTCTCTAATTTACCTAGGACAGATATTTGGCCAACAGGTGTGCAATTTCCAGGACGCTCTTGATCTTTTTTCTTTAAAATAGCGTCACTAAATTGGCTCCCTTCCAGGAGAAGGATTTTAGTGTTAATTTACATATTTCCCTTAATCAGCAATTTCACATCTGAGTTCTTTAAGAATTCTCAAGTGAACGCTGGTCCATCTGGCACGACTAGCTTGTTACTTTTAAATTTGTCCGTCAGTTATGCAGCAGATACTGTCAAATTTTGGTGGTTCTGGTGTGGATTCAGCTCCCTGACAGCTTTTGTAGTAGAAATTGGTTCAAAGAGTTGATACTGTAAACATATTGCTTGTATATATAGTTCACATAACAGCTGAGGATGGGTAAAATAATAATTTTAAATTCTTGCATTTATCAAGAAAATGTGCATGTCATTTGGAATGCACAAAAACCAGGTTAAGACACTGTCAGATTACATGAACAAGAAAGAATACAGGTGGGCCAGCATTATCCTCAGGTTCAACAACCATGGATTTGAAAAGCTGCAGATGCCGAATCTCCACCAAGGCACATCTAGACTGTCCAAATCTGACTGGAGCTGCACTCTGGTTGGATCTGGAGGGACTTCTGAGATCTGCAGAGGCCGTGCATTGCCACCCAAGGGCTCTGTGGGCCTCAGAATGCAGACCTCCCAGAGGGAGCAGTTTCCTAGGCCTCAAAATACCTTATAAAGACATAAAAAACATCACTTAAGGTTTTTGCCAAAAACCAGAAGTGACTTTATTTTTTGCCTAAACTGCCATTCTGAGGCCTGCAGAGGCCACGGTGGTCACATGCGGCCTCTGTGGGCTCCAGAAAACTTTCCAGACCCAACCAGAGCAAAGCTCTGGTTGGGTTCGGAGGTTTGGGGTGGGCCCTGAATTCTATGGGTCTCAGTACACATGGAATTTGGTATCTATGAGCATTCTAGGAATGGAACCCCCGTGTATATCAAGGCCAACTGTATACACAATGGTTCCGTAGAAAGCAAATATGTGGAGAGGAAGAAAATCTGCATTGAAAGAGTCAAATACAGGAGACACCCATAAGGAAGAACCTGATAGCACAAAATGTGTCTTTTAAGAAGGAAAAAATGGGAAACCTTACAGCAACTTTCGATATATTCCTTCTGGGTTTGTCATGGAGCTGGCGTATCTTTCTTGTGTTTATACTGACATGTGATACCACAAGCATTTTGGAGCTTTGCAAACTTAAAATATCAACCTCTAACATAGTTGCCAACCTACATTGCTTCATTTTAACTGGTAGCCAAAAAAGTTTAGAAAAAAATTCTAAGACTCAATGCTAAAGAGAAAAAATCCATCCTGAAGCAATTTCCACCATCTAGATATAAGATTTGCATTCTCTAGCCATTAACAATAAAAGGATGCTTACTGCCTTCTTTCCTAACAACAAATTGAAAATCCCTCTTGATAAAATTTCCCCACATTGTGATTTTCAGCTCTGTCACATATTGCAGAAAAATGGTAATAGGCTTAGCATCCCTGTCTTCTCAGTGACAGATACATTTTGTTTGCAATGGAGATACTCAGCTTTCTTTCAACTCTGATGTGTATTACATTTGATATAACCTTTATTAATACTTGCTCCCTGCTCTCCACTCCTACTGCGTTGCTGGTACCCCCCCCCCCCACTTTTCAGAGGAATGGTGGCCAATAAAATGCAATTAGATGAGCACAGCATAAGTGGTTGTTTCATGCCAACACCAAATAAGGATGGTGTAGATCTGCTGGGGGGGTTGCAGAATGAAGGAAATACCTTTTGTTGTGCTGTTACAAGAACTGGAAAATTTTCTGCATCGTATGATCAGGACCAGCTAATAGCCTATTCAAGCCAGGCTATCTCTAGCTGGACAATGCCATCACAATCCTATACAGGCATACCCTAGTATCCACTGATTTGGTTTTCACTGTTTCAGTTATCCACGGATATCATGCCTATTAAAAAGATAGAGTAACATGAAACAAATCTCTTTTTTTAACCTTGTTATGGCAAAAACTACTGATGTTCCCCTATATATACAAAAGTGTGCTCAGTATCCATGGTTTCAGGTATCCACAGTGGGGATACGGAACCCTAGCAGATACTGGGGCATGCCTGTACTTGGAAGTAAGTCCTACTGTGTTCAGTGGAACTTACTCTCTGGTAAGTATGGAACAGGATTGCAGCCTGAGGGCATAATCCTAACCTGGAGTACCAGCCCAGGCATGTTGCTGACTCCAAGAGTGGTCCAAACGTGCATTTGCATTTGCAACACTCTGGCCTAACTCCACATTAGGATTGTGACCTGAGTCATTTTTCACCAGCCATGATGGGATTACTGTCTATCCAGCAGTCATCAATTGTCTTAGTTTTTTTAAAATTAAAAGTGAAATGTGTGAAAACTTTCAAAAATTTGCTTTGAAATAACATTCATTTTCTGTTATTCTGCTGAACATCCAAAGCTTTGTTGTTGTTGTTGTTGTTGTTGTTGTACAACTGGTTCCTATGTTCGGAAAGTGCATGGCCTCTATCAACCTAGATTTAATTTTAGGATACAGAGTGACTGTTGCACACCGATAGCAGTCAACAAGCCTAAGGGAGCAATTAATATAGAAAATATCAAGATAATGGAAAAGGAAGAGGATCATTAGTGCGGGATGCGGGAAACGTTAAGATGCATCAATGCAGGACAGACTTGCTGATGAGAGCACTCCAGGGAGACAATATGAAGTTCTTTGGACTGTGTGAAGTGTCATGGTCAGGGGTGGATAATAAAAAGCCTGGAGCATCCACCATCTGGTAGAGCAGAAGGGAAGATGGGAAACATCAACAGGGAGTTTGGATTGCTCGGGAAAGCCAGACGGCGAAAGCATTGATTAAGATTATTTTGTTGATTAGGTGGTGGCACTCTTTGATTTAATGTGCCGGGTGAAGGTACAGCCGCTTGCTTTACAGGGCAAGTGAGCTACGGCCGTCAAAGGCAGCTGAAATTGGCCCTGACCCTGAGAGTGTCAGAAATGCTTCTCTATACAAAACTGGCAGAATGGGTCATGCAGAAGAAGAAGGTCATTTCTAAATAAGGAAAGGTTGCACATTCCAGGGCAAGAAGTGCAGGGCAGATAGTCAGCAGCACAAGACTTCTGCCTGGGGAATTAATTTGTCATGCAACCCTTCTTCCTCCCACAAAATACCTCCCTCCAAGTGTTGCACATTTTGCCAAGCAGAATTTAATGTTTTGTCGTTTCGTTTTTTTCTTAAAACCAGATGTCAGGCCAAGACAGATGGCGCTCTGGTTTCTGGCCCCAATGCAGCTGGGGGAGCAGCTGAGGGGGCCCAGTGGACTGGCTCCACGAAGACCGGGCCAGGCTCTGGATAGCCTAGTGGGCTGGACTATAAAGAGGAACAGCCCAGGAATGAACGAGGAAGCTGGACCAGGGCAGCAGGTCACTTGTGTCTTGTTCCCTTGCCAACAATGGGGACCATCAGAATGCCTTGCTGGTATTGCGGCTGCTGCAGATAGCATTCCCTCAACACCCCAGGGACCTAGCTGGGCCTGGGATCGGATGGGCCTGGGATTGGATGCCCTGTGGGAGCCTCCCACTGCACCATAGGTGAACTACACCACAATAATGAGCCAACCGACTGACTGACCATCTGGCTCTGTTTTTCTGCCTTGGAAGTTGGCCTGGGGATAAGAAGGTCCCCCCAGCGGATTCTTGTCGTCAGCTCCAGCCCAATTCCTACGTCCACTAAGTGAGACATGCTGGACTAGCCTTCATCAGAGCCTTGAGCTACCAGCCCTACAGTCCTTTTGACTGGAACTCCCTCTGGTGAGGGAACTGGAGGAAGCTATTGCTGGCCAACGTGACACCGGCTTTGTTATTCAGGGAACTAGCCTGGTCCAGAGGTGTATTCATCCATCTCAAATAGAGACAATCTCCTCCACCCCAAGTGCCTGAGAGGAGGTGGAGCACGTATTGCATATGGGATTCCAAGCACTGGACAGAAAATGTTTCCTTTACATACAAAGCCAATGTAGCTAATTTTGAAAACTAGGACTCTTAAGGTTGAGAGTAAATGTTGCACAGTGGATGGTGAAGACTTTGATGTCTTCAATTTAAATAAATACTCAGTTATGGGCTCCCTAACTAACACTAGACAAGTCAAGCTATGCGAAATCCACAGGAGCATGAAACCGATTTGGATTACTGTGTTTGAACCAGCCCCCTATTACGCAATTACATAATAGTGTGCAGAAGCACATTCTGTTCCCTCTCCTGTCTTCTTGGGTCTTCTACTTGTTCATGTGTGCGCTTGTCTGAACCGCACCCCCACATGCATTCTAAAATTAGATTGTATGTGAGATTGTAAACCATCTACAATATAGAGGGGGAGGTTCAGACAATCCTCACCCCTGTAATTAGAGGAACTAGGGAGATGCACTAGGAGAGGGATGTGCTTGTGCACAACTGTAATTGCCCCATAAGAGGCTGACTCAGACACTATCATCTGAGCCAACCCACTGTGAACAAACAAGCATACTGGTTGAAGGGAATTCTGTGAAAACTATTTAGATCAGGGCATGAGACCAAAAGAGGCCCCCTGTTGGCTCTGGCCAAAAGTTCATCTAGTCGCCCATCTTGCTTCCTGCATTGGCCCATCAGCTGCCTCCAAGTAGCTCAGAAGCAGGAGATGAGGTCAGCTACCTGCAGAATTGAGTCAAATCCTTTCACCGAACTGGGGTCAGGAGGGTCTCGCTGTGCCTCCTGGACATGGCTGGAACTGTGTCAGTCACTTTGGGAGGGAGGCCTTCTGAAGTGCACTTCTGGGTTGTTTTGCTAAACCGCAAGTGTGCTCTAGAACGCTCCAAGAGGCCTTCCAAAGCTTGGGAAGGTTTCACACAACCTCTCCATGCTTCACAAGGCCTGCTGGAGCCACCTAAGGCACCCATCCAGTTTAGTGAAAAACCGGAGGTGCATTTCAGAAGGCTCCAGCAGGCCTTCTGAAGTGCAAGGGAGCAGTGTGCAGCCTCTCTGCACTTCAGAACACCACTGGACATGACCAGAATGGTTGCGTACAGAAGTTCTCTGATGGCCGACCCGTGGATTTATTTATCCATGTGTTTCAGTATCTGCAGGGGGTCAGATTCCCCAACAGAAACAGATTCCCCAAAGATCCAACTGTAAGCACCTATCCATAACTAGTATTTCAATATTTTTAAAATACAAAATGGAGCATATTTGGAAACAAAGTCGGAACACGCTAACAGTTACTCCTAAATAAGTCTGGCTGACCCCAATGAAAGAAACTAGGGCTAACGCATGTCCCCTTGCTTTCAACTTGGGGGGCAATGCATTTTAAAATCTGCATAGCTTTGTAAGTCAAAATAATTGCACATCCTTTTTGGAAAATGGAAGATTTTTGAGAGCACACCAGCAGTCATGTAAAGGTATGTGAAAAACGTTAGTGCCTGATGCAATCTTGCATGTATAAATTCCCACCTGCTTTATTTTTGAACCCACTGATCAGGGATAGTTCCATAATAGTGTAAATATTAAAGTATTACATTCCTCTCTTCAATAAAGTTGAGCTGAATAGAATTATCACCTTGAAATTGCAGGGTAAAACTCCCTATACAAAAACAGATTAAAGACAAATTAGACTGTGGGCCAGGTCACTATGATTGTTAATTAGTGATAATGGAAATACAATTAGCATAATGAGTTCCAATTACTGTATATGGAGAAATATGAGCATACTGCTTTCATAAATCTTGGTTCCAGGAAAAATAAAATGCATCTGATTTAACAAAGCATGCCCTTCTAGCTACATAAAGGTTTACCTTTATATGAAGCTAAACTATTCTTATGGGTTGGGGGGGGGCAGGGAGAGGAGGGAAATGCGACAGAATGGATTTAACCTGTCTGAGAACTGAACAGTTCCTGTATTAGCTTGGCTTCTGTTTTAAGCTTCCTAGAAAATCTTGCCATCTGTTTCTTCAATTCTGGGTTAAGCAACAGAGGAGAAATATCACAGGCCATTACATCAAGCGAATGTACTGTATTGCCTTTGAAAAAGTTTAGGTCTCTTTTTTTATTTTTTTTCTCAAGACCTTTGGTGCTGATAAGCTGTGAAAATGAAATCGCCACTTCATCCATGCATGTGCATATTGTTATATGGCTGATGTCATATAACGTCAATGATGAATAAACCCAAGATGTCAATGATTAATAAACCCAAGAGCACCAGTTGCCTTTTAATGACTAAAGAATTAAAAAATAAGAATTGGGACACAGTGCATGGAAAAGGTATTTCTGTTCAGAGGGACCTGATACAACTCTTGCAGCAGGAAGACTACTGGAATAGCCCCTAGAAAGCCACACCTCTGACTTTAGTGAGCATCAGAAGAGCATTTAAGTTCCCTTTCACTGCAAGTTTTTAAAGAAATCTATAAATACTAGAAGTATGACCAAAATGATAGTAAGCCACAATCCAATGTAGTAATCCTCCTTTTCTACATCAATGACTCTGGGCCCTAAGAAAGTCAGAAAAGGCAACATGTGGGCTCTTGCAAATTCAGGATGCTTTCTGCTCTGATATTATCTAGCGCCTAAATGTCAGATGAGTCCCTGCCCTACTTTCTTTGTGAGAGCGAATGGGGCAAGGGGAGAGCTTTCTCTTGCTGGTCCAGGGTCATTTGCTCAGGACCCCAAGCACAAGGAAAGGAAAAGCCATCTGTGAAGTGAATAGTTGGGAGTTCACTTTAAGTGGGTTACTGGGTCTTTGCTATTCGTGTGCAGCCTTCTGTTCAACACTCATGGGAAAGAAACAGCCACAGAGCGCCAGGGATGAAGAGCTGTGAAGTCAGCCTTGCAAGGACTGTCTGTGGTGTTGTGGTCCACCACACGTATTAATAGGAGGAACTAGGTGGTTGACAACGCAACCTCCGTTGGAGTGGAAGGAAGGGCTAAACAACTGAACAATACATGAACTTTACTGACATCTGGCAAGTTGCTCTTGAAAGAAAGGGAGTTCATTATTCACACCGTTTGGGGGACATGTGATTAATTGTGATTAATTGCAAATGGGAACAATTTAAAAAGCCTTGAGGTCTTTCGCTTCAGAGAATGGGGCGCCAGGTAATTAACATATTGACATTCATTTGGAGATGTGGGGTGAGAGCCAGCAAGAGTCACAATATTTTGTTTTCACCTGTATCCCATCCTAAGCACATCAAGTTCTAGGGAAATTAAAAAAAAATTAGCTAGGGTTGACAGTCTACATGGCAGGAATGACATGGAAAGCCTGGAAAAGTTGAATACATCTTCAGACAGATAATGGTAATAGTTGATAGTTTGAAGCACATGACTACAGGAATATGGGAACCGTCCGGAAGAAGGAAAAAAAAGGGGGCAGAGGAGGCTAATGAAAAATAATTGACTACCGCAAAGGGTTGAGAAAATTGGTTGAATCCACACACGTGTAAAGTAAATGCAGTTGTACTGCACATGCTGTGCTTCACCCTATGAGTCATTCTTTAGAGAAGAAGGCCCAAAATATGTGCAGCTGAACATCAAGCATGTTTATAACCGCTGAACAAGAAAATGGCAAGCTTATTTCCAAGCGAAACAGTCCACTCCTATCCCCCCCACCAGACCAGTGCCAATGAAGCCACAACAAAAAGGCATTCAATGCATTCTATGGTGCGGGGAGGGACAAACTGAAGACAAACTGGAGTAAGTAAAAATGTTTGCCTTAAGTTTGCCCCCGCCACCAGCACCATATGATGCAGCAAGTGCCTATTTGGTGTGGTAAGCCCTCATGCCACCTACGGGTCTCCTTGAACACATGCCTCTACTCCAACCCCAGCTCATCCCTGCTCCTCACCCACAAAAGTCCCCATTGCTCCCACTACCTGCTCCCACTGCCAATTCAGTGGCACTGGTTTTCTCCACTGGCCTATTATGGCGCACGGCTGCCAGTCATTGCACCGGCAGCCTCATGGTGCTTGCCTGCAGACCGTCACTTCCGCCAGTGTCATTATCCTTCCACGGCCAACAGATAGAATTGGGCCGAAATTCATGGAAGTGAAAAATTTTGGCTAAGCAGTACAGTCAGTCCTGATCAAGAAAGCTTAGCTTAGTTCAGCAATTTGTGGGAATAATATTTGCAGGGTTAATACATTACATGGAAAGTCAGGTGAAAAGAAGATTAAGGCCTGATCCTAACCCTCCCAGTGCTGGGGTGTTGGGTGTTGCAAAAGTGCTGTAAGGCACTTTGCCACTTGGGGGAGATATGCAGAGCCAGCGGTGAGGCCACTGCCAGAGGAGCACCAGGTAAGTATCCCCACTGGGCAGCAGGGAGGCTTCTCAGGGCAGGGGGAAGGCAGGGAGTGGCAGACCTAGGGGAGGGTGGATATGGCTCAGGAGGGGCAGGGCAGAGCAGTATCTGCTGCCGAGTCCTATACCTTCTCCCAAGACACAGAGCCCGAAACTGGTGCGGATCTGAGGAAACCCATTGGGGCCATTGGAGTTCTACATGGGGTAGGGGGAAATGATGTTCCCTTACTTACCCTAGCAGCTGCTCTGGCCTCAGGGGCAGAGACGGACAAATCCCTGAACGAGACCAAGGCAGGGCGACATAACCGTGCCCCCAAGGCGTTGCCCCACCCCCATGCATCGCCCTGCCACACCTCCCTGCGCCCGGAATAGCTCCATAACGGAGCAAAACAGAAGCGAGGGGGGGAGGGAGGGCCAAAAAGTGCACGGGTTCTTCCACACAATGGCGCCTCGCCGCTGCCAGCGCCCTTGGCTCCCGCCACCCCTCGTTACACCCTTCGCCCCTGCTCATGGGATACAGCGGTGGCCATTTCAGCACTGCTGTACCACTTGGGCCAACAGCCCATATGATGCAATCCAGAAGTCTTATTGAACATAGTTACTTTTTACTACTTACTCAGGCTTACTTCTGTTTGCACTGACAAAGAAAGTTAATTGCACTGACAAGCTGCAAAGTATTCATAATGCAAATCCTAACACTACAGTCCTAGGCATGTTTACTTAAAAGTAAGCCCCACTATGTTCAGTGGGGCTTATGCCCAGGTAAGTCTGCACAGGGTAGCAGCCTAAACATACAAAGCCTGAATCACCTGACTAGTGGGGAGCCACTGTAAAGACTTACATAATAGTAGACATGCATTCAGGCTGCATGAAAGGATTCTCTCACAACTTTCCACAGATGGTGGTGAAACTTTCAGGAAAACCGTTCCTATTGATGTGTGACATAAATGTTGGCAGTGCATTGAGACAAGCTTGCATAGAAACAGGGGCGTAACTAAAGAAGTGGGGGGTGCAACAAGCTTTAGGGGGGCAACAAGCTGAGCTTGACACTAGTGGCCAAAATTGTGAAAAACTTGGTATGTTTGAATAATACCATCATGTTATATACCATTCAATGTGAAATTTAATGCTGAATGCAATGAAAGAAACCAGAGTGTAATATCTTTACTCTATCAAGCATTATGGCTAAACAAACAGATAATGAAAATACAACTGCCATGTAAACTTTGCGGGTTCTAGGAATAATACTGTCATGTTATATACCATTTGACGTGGAATTTCATGCAGAATGCAATGACTCAAATCAGAGTGTAATATCTCTCTTCTATCAAAAGTTATAACAAAAAAAACCAAGAAAATGAAAATACAACTGTGATGTCACATGATGTCGCTTCTAGGCCATCATTGTGCCCTCTGCACTAGGCTACACTTTTCTTAGCTACTCCAGTGCATAGAAAAATCTATGCAGTTGCTCTAATTCGAGATGCAAAAATAATTAGGCAGGAAATGGCTTCACATACCAGCATTGTTTAATGGACAGTCTGAGAAATTAAATCTGGACCCCAAGCAGTGCTTGCTGTGGAGATTATGATTCTTTATGGATCACACATTAAAAATGATGGCATGATAAACTCCACCAGCTCTCACAATATCACAGCTTTTTTTGCAAGCAAGTTGTAAGCCAACTGGAAGCACAGTAGGCGGCAAGAAACAATACAGAATCCGTGTTCTCATAGACATGGGACTTCCATTATATGGAATAATGGGAAGGAGGGAACTGTGGAAACATTACATAACTGTGGCCTGCCAATTTATATAGACATGTGCACAAAATTGTCATCTCTGTGCCAATGTAGAAACCCTTGGTTTGAGGAAAATAAAGTATTTGTCTAGCAAAGTGGATACTGACAGTTGGCAGCATATGATAACCCAAGCAGCAATAGCCAAATGTTCTGGAACTGAGAAATCGGGACTGATGACAAAGCGTACAGGAGCTTCTTGATACATTTGCTACAGTCAGAGCAACACTCCTCAGTTCTTAATAGCCCAAGAGGGTTTGAGATCGCAGGAAGATTTTTAAGTTGTATGGGCTGTCTAAAGAAGAACAGCAGAAGATACCTCAACCAAGCCTCATCACTGTCAGAGCAACAGAGGTGCTGATTCAGGATAAGGCTCATTTTCAGGATAAGGTCTGGAATGAACAATGAGAGAGACACAATACGATGCAGTCAATCCTCTATATGCAACCCCGCTATATGCAACCTCGCTTATCCGCGAGGGGCAGAATTGCTACTTCTGCCATTACCTGCGCTTTGTCCTTGTTATCCACTATGCAGAGACCATCCAAAGGCTATAGGGACCTTCAGAATGGCACCTGCGACCAGTGCTGAGCCCTTTAAAATGGCTGGCAGAAGCATCCGCCAGCCATATTTAAGAGATCAATGGTCACAGGTGCCATTCTGAAGATGCCTGCAGCCTCTGGAAGGTCTCTGCAGCACTCACAGATCTTTTGGCACTTCCTGTTGCACTCTGCTGGCTTCCTGGGGGCCTCTGCTGGATTCTTCTGGTGGCAGATAAGGTACCCTTTACACCTAGCCCCATGGATCCCATTGGATCAATGATTCATTATCTGCAAATGTGCAAGGATGTGCAAGGATTTCCAGGAACCTAATCCTAGTGGATAATGAGGATTGACTGTTGATATGATAAATGAGGGGTATGGTCAGAGCTATGGCTGGAGGCAGTGGTGCAGTCACTTTTCTCTTATCTCATTCTCTCACTCATCCAGTCACTCTTCTCCTTTGGAGGCTCAATGAGAGCCTCCAATGGAGAAGGAATGTGGGTGGCCGCACCGAGGGGCCGCTGAAACATAGGGGAAGGCAGTGGTGGCGGCACCCCCATGATCTCCTTTTAAGTGGTGCCGAGGGCACATGCCTAGATACGTCTCTAGGTGTGGTCAACACACCTAGAGTTGGATATCAAGGACTTCCACTAGCACTTCTATAGGCAGGAGCTCCCTCTGCAAATGGAAGCTCCCTCTGTGGATGAAAGGAAAATTCTGCTCATGCAACAGATCCTTGCACAAGTGGAAGGCGTCTTTGCATGAGCAGAACTCTCAGAGAAGGATCTCCTGACAGCAGAAGCACTTGTCGGGATGCTCCTCCAAGGAAACCAGGAGGAAGGTTCTCTGTTATGAGATATGAGAAGGTTCTCTGTTTTTTTTAAAAAAAGATAGAATGAAGTGGTTTGTTATCAGCTGCAACCAGGCTTGCACGATTGATCAAGCCAGAAAATAATGTGTTGACATTGAACTTGACATTTTCATGCATTGGATTTCATACCTATGGTGCAAGAACCTCTTGCAGACTTTGTGCCCGCAATAAATTGCCTTCGGGCTCTGTTTTATGAACACTTATTTTCAGTAGCTTTAATACATGCAAAGGGCATTTAACATAACTCACTGTATTTGGACAGTACTGAGGTTCTGGTAAATTGCAATGGATCGGCCACTATACGTCCAGGCAAAAGTGATACAATGGAATTAGCCTGATGTGTGGAGGCTAGTGCTATTTCATAGCATTTGGTGTCCATTCAATATAACACATATTTTCCTTTGAGCTGCTCATCAGTGAATTAAAGTATGTAATTGTGAAGGTGCCATCATGAGCACAGGAAGATGTGCTTATTCTTATTGTTTGCCTAAATGTAAAATCTCACCCAGAGAATAAATACACCAAGTGATTGCTATGGGACTTGACCAGCTTTTGAATACAGAACATAAAGAAGAACATGTATCAGTTGTGTTAAAGGTAGAGATAAGCTAACTCATCTTTCAGTTTGAGATTTGGAGGGGGGAAGTAAAAAGGAGGACAGAACCAGGCAGCCATTTTGGCAGTGTTCCCGAAGGCCTGAGAAGGCTTGAGAGATTGTCTTCCGGGGAGCCACACAACGTTGCTAGAAACCTTTACTGTATTTTGCTGCCCTATCTGAGAAAATCACCAATTTCCCCTCCCACTTGAGAGTAGAACAATAACAATAGGGGCATTTGGGACCAGGGCTACATAAGAACATATGAAGAGCCCTGCTGGATCAGGCCAAAGGCCCATTTAGTCCAGCTTCCTATATCACATCAGGTGCCTTGGGGAGCACATAAGACAACAAGATGCCTGCATCCTGTTGCCACTCCCTTGCACCTGGCATTTTGAAGTAGCCTACTTCTAATGTAAGGAGGTATCACCACCCTAAAGCCCACAGTAGCATCATGGCCTATAGCCCATGATGGACTTTTCCTCCAGAAATCTGTCCAATCCCATTTTAAAGGCACCCAGGCCAGATGCCATCACCACTTCTTGTGGCAAGGAGTTCTATTTGAACTGAGGCCTTTTTGCCAGGATCTGTTCATATTTGGTGGTGCTCTTATATTCAACTACACACTTGCATGACTACCTAATAATATTACATCTTCTTTACATGTATTTCATGTGTTGTATTAGCACAACAGTGAGAGCACAATCCTAATCTGGAGTTAGGCCAGCACATTTAGGCCGGCAAAGTTTGGCCGGCACAAGGGACACCGCAAAGTATGTTTGGACCACTCTCGGAGTCAGGGAGGCCAGCACACAGACGTATGCAATCCCTCCTGACTCCGAGAGTAATCCAAACAAGCTTTACAGTGGCCCTTGTACCAGCCAAACTTTACTGGCCTAACTGTGCCCGCCTAACTCCAGGTTAGGATTGTACCCTGAATTATTATTATGGTTCAGATTATGAATTGAGCTTTTTTTCTTATGGAACTTTATTTATTTATTATTTATTTATTTATTAAAATTTTACCCCGCCTTTCTGCCTAAAAAGTCATTCAAGGCGGCATTACAAAACAGATTAAAAACAGAAATAAAAACATCCAATTAAAAACAGTAAATTAAAACAATATAAAAGTACAATATAAAAATACAACGGTCATCCCATGGATTATAAAAGGAGTACAAATACAAAGACCAGCCAGCCTGTCAGCAACTAAACGCCTGCTTAAACAAAAAGGTCTTCAGTCCCCGCCGAAATACCGCCAACGAGGGAGCAGTTCTTAACTCTAAGGGGAGGGTATTCCAAAGTTGGGGTGCCACCGCCGAGAAGGCTCTCCTGCTGGCCACCACCCCTCTCACCTCTCCTGGTGGCGGCACAGTCAAAAGGGCCCCCCCCAGAGGACCTCAGAGTACGGGTCGGGTTATATGGGAGGAGGCGGTCCCTCAAATACCCTGGGCCCGAGCCGTAAAGGGCTTTAAAGGTCAAAACCAGCACTTTGAATTTGGCCCGGAACAGAACCGGCAGCCAGTGTAGTCGCCGAAGCAACGGCTCGACAGAGTCAAACCGATGTGCCCCGGCAACCACCCGAGCCGCCGCGTTCTGTACTAGTTGTAATTTACGAACCGTCTTCAAAGGCAGCCCCACGTAGAGCGCATTGCAATAGTCTAATCTAGATGTCACTAGGGCGTGGGTCACTGTGGCCAGGTCCGCACCACTCAGGTACGGTCGCAGCTGGCGGATCAGCCGAAGCTGAACAAAGGCTCCCCTGGCCACCGCCGACACCTGAGACTCCAGGTGCAGCTGTGAATCCAGGAGAACCCCCAAGCTGCGGACCTGCTCCTTCAGAGGGAGTGCAACCCCATTCAGAGCAGGGCGATAGTCCAATACCCGAGTTGTGGATTTCCGGACCAAAAGCACCTCTGTCTTATCCGGATTTAATTTCAGCTTGTTCGCCCTCATCCAGCCCCCAACTGCCTCCAGACAACGATTCAGGACCTCAACCGCCTCCTCAGAATCAGGGGGAAAGGAGAGATAAAGTTGGGTGTCATCAGCATATTGATGGCACCCCACCCCAAACCCCCGGATGACCTCTCCCAGCGGCTTCATGTAGATGTTAAATAGCATGGGGGACAAGATAGACCCTTGTGGCACCCCAAACTTAAGAGGTTGGGGTGCCGAACAAGCGTCCCCCAGCACCACCTTCTGGGATCTGTCAGTCAGGAAGGAGCGGAACCACTGTAAAACAGTGCCTCCAAGCCCCAACCCAGCCAGCCGACCCAGAAGGACACCATGGTCGATGGTGTCGAAGGCTGCTGAGAGGTCCAGCAGGACTAACAGGGACGCACTCCCCCTGTCCATTCCTCGGCGTAGGTCATCCACCAAGGCGACCAAGGCAGTCTCCGTCCCTTTTAAAATTCTCACCCCCCCCCCAAAAAAACCTACACTTTTCAAACACATGTGTATTATCTTCCCCAAACACAATCTGTCTAAAATTTATTATGGCTTAATTTAGCATGTGTTTCATTGAACTGCTAGCTTTTCTTGGATTGTAGTTCATTCTAATAATACATTAAGTAGTGATAGATTGCATTGATCTGAGGCCTCGTTTGAACTTGCGACATTTGGGCAGTGATTGGTAAATGAACTTTAAAACATTTGACCAGCCCAGGTGAACTGGTTTCACATTCAGACCAAACAGACATCTCTATTGTTGTATTCAGGTCCAATAGCTACTGCTAACCTTTTCAACCATCCCCTTTGGGCATCTTGCAAAAAGCATCATCTCCCCATTCTAATTGCTGAGAGTTGCGTTTCCCAACACAGACATATAGTACTCTAATCCAGTATTTGCAAAAAAGAAAAAAGAAAGCTGACCTCATAAGCAGCTTTCCCAAACTGTGTTCTGATATATGCCAAACAGATTGTAGGATGTTACCAAAAATCTATTTGGAACTGAAAGTCTATTGCATTTGTCAGATAGTCACTAACCCTAACATTATGTTTATTTTTCCATCTGTAATGTAGCTTCGAAAAGGTATAATGTGTCCATCATGCGGTGTAGATTAGGGGTCCAAATTGCCATTCAGCTATGCAACACTCTGCATGGAGGGGGGATTGCATTTCTACACCATACATATTTTGAGGAGCTCAAGCCACATGGGGAAAAATCATGGGCTACTCATTTATTGCTCTTATTGCCCTTGCACGCCCTCAGTAAATGCACAAGACAAGTCAATTGGCATATAAAGTAAGCCACATTTATTAAATAAAACCAATCTCAGCCTTGAACCACCCTTCCTCAAAAAAGCCTCCTCCTTTAGTGCAGGCATCTAACCTAGAGGAGAAAGCATACCACCACCTATGTTCCATAGCTCATAGATGCAGCTCAAAACCGCAGACTATCAAGTGAGGGTCTGAGCTTTTCTGTGTAAACCCTGAGGACTGAGGAAGCTGAACTGCATTGTCTCCCATAAACCAGAAAGCTGTTAAGGTTGAACCTGAGGATCCACAGCCAGCCTACATGAACCAGCCAGCCAGCCTCTAGGGATCGGTATTGGTTCACCAATTTCTACATATTTCAGTGTAGATATATTCTACATATTTCTCTCTCTCTCTCTCTCTCTCTCTCTCTCTCTCTCTCTCTCTC
>JAJKFI010000054.1:2935939-2954532 GCA_029204185.1 Lerista edwardsae | reverse complement strand
CTTGGATCTGCACCAGTGAAACTGCTAGCACAGATCCGAGTGGCCCATGTAAAGTAAGTGGCCATGGGGGTTAGGATCTGGCTTATGGGCCTGAGGCTAGTCCCACCCCCTCCCCGGGCTGGTTTGCCCACAGGCCCGCCCTCTCTCCACCCCAATCCACCTTTCTTCCACCCTCCCCATGCTCTCCCCACCACCACCACCCATGTCGGCCTCCCTCTGGTCCAGGATGCAGCACAAGGAGGCTAGTGCATGTCCCTGCACCAGCCTCCCTGACTCTTAACAGAGGCGCAAACCCGCTTTATGGCATGTTTGTGACACTCCTGGGCATGCACAAGAGACATGTGGTGGCCCAACATCAAGGTAGGATTGCGCTCTCAGCTCAGGTTGTGCAGTTTTATTTACTGACTGCCCTCCGCATTACAGGTAACGTTTTTTTTTTAAAAAAAAATTTTTTTTTATTAAGAAGTGGGAAGGGATACATAAACACATGGGGCAGATAAAAATGACGAGGTACAAACACAGGGTAAAGCCGTTGTAGTGCATACCTAGTCTTAAATCTATCACCAATATTATATCTTTTATAACTTCTGAAAATCATTCCTTGACAAGAATTGTTATATATATACACACTTTCTGATATAAATTCTACATTCTTTATCTAACTTTTTCTCTTAACATATTGTATCTACCCACAAAACGGTTTCCAAAATTGTCTAATTTTATTTATCTTTCTCTCTCTTAATCTTTCAGTTAAAATGTCCATCTCTGCAATTTCATAGGTCTTATCTATCACCTGTTCCAGATTTGGAGTCTTATCATCTTTCCATTTTTGTGCAAAAAGTATTCTAGCTGCTGTTATCACATGTATATTAATATGTTTCTTATTTACATCCTGTATATCTGTTAATATATTTAATAAGAACAATTCTGGTTTAAACGCTATCTTGCAATTCAAAATTTCTTGCAACATTTCATGTATACTCTGCCAATATTTTTTTGCTCTTGAACATGTCCACCACATATGATAATACGTCCCTTCTGATATCTGACATTTCCAACACTTATTTGAGGTACCCCCATACATCTTGGATATTTTTTCCGGTGTTATATGCCATCTATAAAACATTTTATATATATTTTCCTTAAATGAAGTCGATGTAGTAATTTTAATATTTATTTTCCACATTTTTTCCCAATCCTCTAATGGGATCTCATATCCAAAATTTTTAGCCCATCTAACCATCGTCTCTTTGATTGTTTCGTCTTCCAATTTCATTCTAATCAAGTATGAGTAAAGTCTCTTTATATATTGTCCTTTCTCTTCCAAGAAAATTTTATCAAATTCTGTCTTCTCCCTTAGAATTCCTAACTTTTTGTCTTCATTTAATCTCGATTTTATTTGTGCTTCCAACCACCAATCCAAATAGATGTTATTATTTTCCCATTGGTCCTTAGATAATAAGTTGCTTTTGTTATCTATTAACTCTGAATATGTTAATAGATAACCTTCCCACCGAAGTGGTCCCTATTTATCTACTCACATTTTAGGTGCTTTCGAATTGCTAGGTTGGCAGGAGCTGGGACAAGCAACGGGAGCTCACTCCGTCACGCAGTCTTGAACTCCCAACCTTGCAGTTGGAAAGCCCAGCAACAGCGGATTAACTCGCTGCGCCACCATGTCCCAGACATGGTTACTATAGATCCCTTTTACTGCTGTTGTGAATTTATGGCCAAAGCCAATCACCTCTAATTGTTTAAACATGAAATTCCAGTTGACAGTATCGAATGCCTTCTGTGCATCTAAAAAGACCAATCCTAATTTTTTAGTAGAATGTTCTCATAATATTCAAGAATGTCAATAACTGTTCTCATATTCTTCTTTAGTTGCCTTCTTGGCAAAAGGCCTGATTGGTCTTGATGTATCACTGAATTTAAAATTTTCTTCAATCTAGTGGCCAATATGGATGCAAAAATTTTGTAAGCTACATTCAACAAAGAAATAGGTGTGTAATTCTTAACTTCATTGATCTCCATCTATGGTTTATGTATCAATGTAATCATGGCTTCCCTCCATAGTGGCTTCCCTCCATGGTAATTCTCCTGTAGTCCAAATATCATCTGTAAGTTTTTTGAATGGAATCAACAAAACTTCCTCTAATCTTTTATAATATTCCACCAAAAGCCCATCCGGGCCTGGTGCTTTAGTCGTCTTCTGTTTTGCCAAAGCCTCTATGATTTCATTCATGGCTATCTGGTTCTCCAACATATCTCTCTGATCTTCTGACAATTTCAATCCATTGGTCTTCTGAATATATTCTTCTTGTTTTTGAGTATCAATCTGTTTTCTTTCATATAGATCTTTATAGAATTGTTCAATAATTTTTTTAAGTTCTTTCAACTCTGTTCTCTCTTCACCCTTTTTCATCTTTCAGGCTTCTTATTATATTTCTTTGTCTTTCTTTTTTCAGTTTATAGGCTAGCCATCTTCCTGGTTTATTCGCATTTTCAAAAAAGTCCTGCTTGGCCAATTTCAATTTTTTCTCCATTTCTTCTGTGTGTATTATATTAATTTCATGTTGTAGTTTTTTATTCTGTACCTTATTTTGATATTTGTCAGATTATCTTGAGAATTTTCTTCCTCTTTTTTTAATTTCTGGCAAAGGTCTTCCATCTTTCTACATTGACACAAACTCTGCTTCTTCCCTTCACTTATGGCAAGTCCTCTGAAATATGCTTTATTTGTGTCCCAAATAATTTGTTTTTTCATCCCCTGTTGTGTGTTTAGTTTAAAAAACCACTCCATTTCTTTCTTAGCATAATTCAGAAATTCTTGATTATCTAAATAAGATACATTTAGACGCCACATCCCTCTTCTTGTTTTTTTTGTTTAAGGTCAGAAGAACTGGATTGTGGTCTGCAAAGGTGCTTGGTAGAATCTCTGTCTCAAATTGCCTGTTTGCCCAAATAGCCGAAATCCAACACATGTCTAGCTTTGACCAAGACTTGTGCTAATGATTACTGCTTCCTGAAGTTGCTATGCTTTTTATGCAAGGTAAAAACCTGTTTTGAATGTTTTTTTCCCCATAGCAACTGAACACTATCTGTGTCATTATTCTGGTGTGTGTGTGTGTGTGTGTGTGTGTGTGTGTGTGTGTGTTTCCAAGGCAAGCTACAGCTTCCCCTCACAAGTACCATTTCCCTCACTCTCCCCTCTCTGCAGAGTTTGGCTCCTGACCTCCTCAGAGTGGGAGAAATGATGAGAGAGTAAAATCAGACAAAATTATAGTCGGACATCCCCTCTACGTTTTACCCCCGATTTATCTGAGGGTCATTGACAATTCCATGATTTTTGGCTCCAAACCTGCTCGAAACTCCCTGCTGGGCCTCCCCGAGGGCCCCAATGCCCACACTAGGCTGACTAGTTTCCCCTCCAGAGCAGTCTCAGAGAGAGGCAAGAGGGAGGGGCATTCCTTCACCCACTGGTCCTCCCCTCTTCCAGCAGCCTTGCTTGGATTCACTGGCTGGCCAGCCTCCTCCAGACTGCCCTCATCACTGGCTTAGCTCAAGATACCCTAAATCTAACTTGGCACCACAAGGCCCCACCACCAAATAATAGGCAGTCAACTTGCCTAAGCCACACCTGCCTCCTCCACTCGGTGGCTCCAGGGGCATGGCAGGCATACAACAACTCCCAATCGTCTCCCACAATAACCTTACCTTCCTTTATCCAGTCCAACAATCTATCAGTCCATCAATCTGTCTGTCCGGCTCCTACACCTACCTAGTGCCAATCACCCTTCCTTTATCCAGTCCTTTAACCATCCATCCATCTAGCACCTACCTGGTGCTACACCTACCGGGGCTTCTTTACTGCAACTCCTGCCTCCAACTTTTTACTGAGGCAGGCCAATCTGTGTCTGTTGCTGGGCAGGCTCTAACTCATCAGCCTCATCCATCTGCACCTGTGCTAATCACCCTTCCTAGCCAGGGCCCTCATCAGCCTACCTAGGCTGCAGCTGTGTTCCTGCTGCAGGAGTTCTGGGATTAACCCTATATTTCCTGCCTGATTTGGACAAGGGGCCACTGCTGATACCATTCCCTATTTCCTCGGGGTATCTCCTGACTTTTCCAATATAGCTGCCCTCAACAAATCTGTGAGATTGACTTATACTTGAGTATCTATGGGACTTTATCAAATTTATTTGTTGATCTTCAGGAACGTTTAGCACAATGCAGTGTGCTCCTTGCTGGTGATTGTCATCTAGAGCACCCGGGCCTAAACCTCTAGGAACAATGAAAAAGTATTCCATATTTACAGGATCGATTCGTAGACTAAAAGATCACAAGGCCTATCCAACTTTCTGATGCTGTATAATGATAATGTCTTTCATACCTAAGGCAGGTTGCTTCTAAAGGACAATAATTTATAAACATTAGCTAATGAAGAAAGGATTAAGATGCCATACTGCCATAAACAGATATGCAATTATTTCAGATGATGTCTAATAGCTGTAATTATCATGCATCTGGATCGTCGTCTCTCTCCTTCCTTGTTGCCCCTCATACAGTTCGTCTTTACACAGGGTGATAGCTGTTACATAAGAGGTTCCCTTTCTGTTGCAAAAGTAGCATTACAAATTGGCAATCAAACTAAGGCTCAGGAGATATTCTCAAAGATGCCAATTTCTACTGTCTAGTTTTTGTCCCCACCTTTCTTCCTTTAGTACCAGGTAAGCACAATAATGTTGGCAGGTAAAACCAGGTATTTCGCTGAGTATTTTATGCCCTTAATTATTATTTTCAGTTGTGGCTTAATTACACAGGAGTCCATTGTTTGCACTGATACCATGACCCTTTCATGCTTGATACAGATGTCTGCACAGTCAGTATTGTCTTTGCTTTTGCATTGGTTTCTTTCTAGCTTGGGGTCCTGTTTGGTGAAACACTTTCTTTCAAAGCACAGCCTCCATTTTAGTGCCTGCTTTCTGAAATCCACTCCATAGCACTAAAATACAGAGTGCAGAGAGAAAAACTACTGGCCGTTGAGAAAATACCATCTTGGAAGATTACTAGCATGAAGCAATATAAAACAGGAAGTGCACCCCAGGCCTTCTGCAAAGCAGTCATATTCAAGTTAGTCATCAATATGCTTGGTTTTTTAATTTTCCATAAACACCCGACAAAATATCCTTCTAGCTCTGATTCCAATTCCAAGGAGTGTTTTCTCTACAGTATTTAGGCTCTTGAATGCAAGATCAAATTCTCGAGTTTCCTTTAAACTGTTTGTTTTGCTTCATAAATGTTATCTGGTTTTGCCTGCACATAATTAATCACAGTAAGCATTTTAAAAGCACTTCTCTCTTTTGGAGACAATTTCAGACATTAACACTTTAATATGAAACAGAAGCACATCATTTTATTAGAGGGAAAAATTAAGGCTCCACTTCTAACCGTGTGCGGTTTCCTTTTTTATAATAATGCCTTGAAATCCTAGAATATGCAGCACCAGGGCAAAACATGAACGTGGTGCACACACATTACAAGGTGAACAAACTGTTAATCAGGGAGGTGCACAATTTTCTACTCCCAGGGTTCCCCTCTCCTGTTTCTTTTGCACAATAACAAACGAAGGCGAGTTTTTAAAAAGTACTGATTGCAATGTACAAGGAGATGTAAAGTAATACTTTGGGAAGCATGCTTATGAAATTTCTAAATATCATCTCCAGAATGCTAGAAACAGAAAAAAAATAATTGCTTTAGCTTCCTCTCCTCGTGTAGTAGATATAGAATTTATGAGGAAAAAAATGAAACCAAAAAGAACAGTTTTTTTTTTATAATGCCCTTAAAGACTACAGAACATGAACATAGAAGCTGGTGTGATAGCAGAAAACCTTATAGCACATAATTAACAGACACATAATGTCTGGTTACTAGTAATTTCCTTCTAGCTGAGTAAGGAAATAATTTAATCATGTTGATCAAATGAATCCCATGAGCCCCATGTAACATTACACCTCCCTCCCCCACCACACACACACTCCAAAATCTGCATTAACTGATAAGAGACTACTTAGTGAAATCATGGTTCCCAAGCTTGTTTAAATGTCCTTAATAATATTTAAAATATGAGTGGGTTGCGTGATTTGGGTAATTGGTTTGTTCTGGGACTGCGGATACATGGCTTCCAAGCGCTCGCGTCTGCAAATGAAAGAGCATGTGTCTTATTTCGAAACAGCAACAACAACAACACAAAATCAATGCAGACTCCATGTACCCTCTTTCACCAACACCAGCTTCTGTTTCTTTTGGTTTTGTTTGTTTTATACCAGCTTCTCCTTTTTTAAGGATTGCTAATATTTAAGTCATCTGCTATTAAAGTACAAACTGCACGTTTGCTCCAAAATCACCAAATGCAACATCAGGAAAGCAAAAGTTCCTCCTTGCACCCCATAGCTTTCATATCCCCCCCCCCAATAAATCTTCTGGTGGCTTTCTTCTTTTGTTCTCAGTGAACCTCCATCTATGCTAGGATAGGTAGTTTCCTCAATAACGAGGTGATATAATTTAATACTCATCATCATACATTTTATCCATCTGTTGTTTGCGAAATAATTTCTGCAATAACCCTTTTATCCTTTCCATAACTCTCTAGCGTAATGCTTGGGGAGGAATATCTTTTTACTGCAGTGATTGATGTCAAATTCCACACCATGAATTGGCCCCCATGAACTCAAGTTATTGATAAGCATTTCTTTCTTTAAAAAAAAAAAAGCATGAAAAGAATATCAGAGATCAAAGGGTTAATGCCATTTTATGAGGTTGTAAAAGCCCTACCACAGGATTCTTGTGTTAGCAATATTCTTTGTGTAAGATGTATGTTATTAAAACAAGTAGCAGCATCTGAATTAAAGTGACAGTATGATGGATGACCACTGAAGTGGAATCGGAGTCGTTTGCAGCATTTTTGGTCTAGATGTGGGAATTCTAGCTCAGCGCTAGCGAGCTTGGCAGACGCATTGATTCGAGGCTGACGCACATTCATACATATGCCCCTAGAGAGGTGTGGCCTCGCTGAATTTACAAAATTACGGTCATGAATTATTTAACATGTATTTATGGACACTATATTTAAAAAGAAAACCGGGAGTTGCAAAGGTGGATGGGCCATTGCGCACGCTGTGATGTTTCGATAATGCAATTTCCCCCCCCCCACAAGCCAGAGCTCTATTGTGCATAACACAGAGAGATGCTAAGTCTATCAGAGCTAGATAAGTAAGTCATATGTCAGGGAGCCTGCTTAATATACTACAGAACCACCACTGCACTTAAGGGACTGCAGCTCTTTCCAGGAAATACCTGACAAGCTGACAGTTCTTCTAACTCATGCAAAAGTGATCTTGCAGGCAGAGTTGTGCCGATTGGTTTGGGGAGCTCTTTGCTTCTACCAAGCTGTTCAACATTTATTTGTGTAACGATTTGTATAAGTTAAATCTAAGAAAAATAAATGACTGAGAAATGCAGCAACTCCATCAGCCGGCAGAAATAAGAAGAAACGCAGTGATGTCAGCACAGTTGTACACCAGTGAAAAATGGATCTCATAGCCAAGGGTGCAAAATTAAGAATACATTTTGGGTCGGGACTCACTTGGTGGCTCGTGACCTGATGCCAGGTGGGTCGCGGAAAGCTGGGAGCAGCCATCTTTGAAACTGCAGACCTTAAGTCTTGTTATATTCCTTTTGTGTGTGTTAATTTGAATTTTCAATTGACGTTTTTTTTTTAAAAAATGTTTTTTAAAAAATGTTTTCAGTGCTTTTACATAATATTTTGTCCTAATCTTGTTTTCTGTCTGGGATGTTTCATGGTTGTGCAATTGCTGCAGTCCAAGAATGCCAGTTTGCATTTCAGGTGCGTCATTCTATTACGTCACAATGACAACACTTCCTGCTTGATGATGTCACTTCCTGCCACAAAATCCCTTCCAGATTAATGACATCACTTCCAGTGGGTCCCAACATGAGTGCCATTCTAAAAAGTTGGTCCCGGTCTAAAAAGTTTGAATACCACTGCCTTATGGCAAAATTTGTGAGGCGGGGGAGTATTGTAGGGTTGTGAGAGGTGAAGAGTTGGTGATTTATAGTGGCTAGCTGTTTCCAGGCAGGGATTGGGAATTGGAGGGGTTACCTCACAAGAGAGGTAGGAAGGAGGGATATATAAAGGGCTTCCATTTGAATGTGGGCAGCAGTTGTGAGTGGGTTGCCCAACATCCCACTCAGCCTCCCTGTGATGTCAGGGGCACCTTTGATGGTGAGTCATTGTCCACATGGAGGCAGAGAAGGACTGTTTGTCCAGTATGTCAGATTGGTGTTGGACTGTTAGATTTCATTTTGCCTTCCCTGGTATGTCTTCCTGTAACGTTTTGGCTGTTAGATTGGCCTTTGAATGTTCATTGCTTATTATTGCCACTATTTTGTGGATTTGGACAAGGGTCAGAATGACAAATGGGTTGACCCACAACGGGAATGTTGAGTGTGTGCGCTCTGTTCAGTGGGAAGCAGTTAAATGAGCCTGGGAGATGAAAGCTACTTTCAGAGTTTGGGTGTCTCAGAGGGGAAGAGGCAATCAGTGGCAGGCAGGGGCTATCAACAGAGATGTTTGGTCATCCAGAGAGAGACAGCTCAGGCTGAGCTGAGAAGGACTTGTGGGGGGGGGCGGGTTTCTATATTTGCAGTGCCATGTCAGTCCCTCCTCGGAAAAGCAGGTTTTGGCTATGGTATCCTCTCCAATCATAGTTTGCATTGGAGTCTGCAGTCCAGAAAACATTAGTTGTCCTTATATCCCACTGAAGTCATTGAAGCCAGTTAGTGCAACTCAGAGCGCAATCCAACCCAGCGCTGGATTGGCAAGGCCAGCCGGCCAGTTCGTGCCCTTACCGTAGGGGAAGCTTGAGCCTCCCCTAGGCACTCCTTGGATCTGCGCCTGCTAAACAGCAGGCGCAGATCTGAGAAGACCGCGCGGCCCAAATTGGGGCTGCGCAGCCTCCTGGGTGGGTTTAGGACTTGACCTTACGGCCGATTCCCAAGCCCGTCCACATCCCGCCCTCCTGCCCACAATCTCCTTCCCACCACCAATCCCACTGCCGCCTTGGCTTCAGCCTACGCAAGAGAGGCTTGACGCTGGTGCAATGGGACTGGCGCTGTCTGCAGCATTGGATTCCTTGGATTGTGCAGCACCTTAAATCCCATTTATTTCAGTGAGGCATAAACACAGTTAACTGGCTGGTCCAACGCTGTCTGAGAACAGGCACTGCGACTGCAGCACCAGCAGGGAGGTCTGCGCCACTCTGTCAATGCCACAGTCATTGAGGTTAAAAAAGCTAAAATTAAGAGCACAATCCTAACCTCGAATTAGGTCAGCACAGTTAGGCCTGCAAAGTTTGGGCGGCACAAGAACCACCATAAAGTGCGTTTCAACCACTCTCGGAGTCAGGGAGGATGGTGCACGTCTGTGTGCTGGCCTCGCTGACTCCGAGAGTGGTCCAAACATACTTTATGGTGGCCCTTGTGCTGGCCAAACTAGGCTGGCCTAACTGTGCCAGCTTCACTCCAGGTTAGGATTGTGCCCTAAATCTGGACAAGACCAAGATTCTTCTGGTTAGGCGAGCAGAGCTGAGGCAGTGCTCGTATGTCAGCTGTTCTCAGTGAGCTTGCACTGCCCTTGAAGGATCAAGTGCATGGCTTGGGCATACTGCTGGGTCCAGCTTTGCTCCTGGATTTGCAGTGGCAGCTGTGGCCAGGGGTGCATTCACCCAGCTTTGGCTGATGTGCCAGCTGTATCCATTTGTGTCTCAAGCAGACCCAGCACCAATTATTCATACTTTAATTACCTCTCGTATAGATTACTGCAACGCTCTATACAAGAGGCTGCCCACGAGGACCACCTGGAAGCGTCAACTGGTGCAAAATGGAGCTCCCTGGATGCTGACAGATGCCCAGTTAAATGATCGTGTAATATCTTTACAGAAACAGCTGCACTGGTTGCCATATATGTCTGTGTGCAATTTAAGCTATTGGTTGTTGTTATTGTTATTAATAATATCTATATACACATTGCAATGATACCTTATGTGTGTACCGATGTTTACCCCTTCCCTTTTTGATTCTGTAACCCTTATCATATCCTTTTTATATAAATAATAAAACTATTTAAAAATAATAATATCTATATACCCCTCATAAAGTAGTGTACAGAGAAAAAACAAATAGATCACTCTCTTCCCAAAAGAGTGCAAAAGATCTCACAAAGGTGCAAAATAACTGCAGCAAGCAGCCACTAGAAAAGACACTGTGCTGAGGTGAAGAGGGACCCAAGCTACCTATCAGAGGAACACCTACCGGAAAAAATACCTCTTTGCCCAATTAGCAGGGTTGTTAAAAGCTTTTTCATTATTAAAAGTGTTATTACCTTTAACACGCAATCCAAACCTGGAGTTAGGCCAGCACAGTTAGGCCAGCAACGTTTGGCTGGCACAAGGGATACTGTAAAGTATGTTTGGACCACTCTCAGAGTCAGAGGGACCAGCACACAGACGTTTGCCATCCTCCCTGACTCAGAGAGTGGTCCAAACATGGTTTACGGTGGCCCTAGTTCCGGCCAAACTTTGCTGGCTTAACTGTGCCAGCCTATCTCCAGGTTAGGATTGCGCTCTTAAAGTCTTACACCGCTCCAGACCAAAATTTCTCAAGAACTGTCTCTTCCTGCACCTGAATATGTCCATGTGGTAAGACCTTTTGCCTCCCCCCAAAGTTCCTGGACCCTGAGAAGACCTCTAACATTCCTCCACCACCAGAGGATGCAGTGCGCATCTCCTTGGTATATGTGTATTAGTGAAGGAGACCCTTGGACAGGAATGGGGCATTAAAAATCTTGGAAAACAGCAAGCATGGAAATGAGATGTGCCATCACATTCCAAGCAACCATCACAACATTACTGACAATGCAAGCCTAGGCATGTTTACTCCGAAGTGAAACCCATTGAGTTCAATGCAAATAGCGTAAACAGGACTGCTGCCTAAATGTAGCATTTTAGGAGAAATAGCACATGTTCTCAATGAAAAAAAAATATTGTGGCTTGACAGTTGGAAAAGGAAGTGTAACTTTGAGCGTAGCTGTGCAGGGGGTGTGAAACAAAGGAGAGCATAAAATCACTTTTTGTCCTATAAATTGATTACCTGGAAATAAAGGGGGCAAAAAAGGTATTTTGCATGAATAAACTCTAAACACTGTGCTGATTCCAGGTGGGGCGGGAGGGCATTACTGGGTAGAGGAGGGGTGGAGTGGGGCGGGGCTGGCAACCTTCACAGCTTGACATGGAAGCCCTCTTGCCTGTGCCAGCCAGGCACCCTGTACCCTTTCAGCGGATGCCATGGTAGCCGTTTGGCTACCGCTGTGCCCATGGCAGCCAGGCAGCTCAGCATTGGGCTACCCGATAGGATTACAGCCTAAGAGCGCAATCCTAAACTGGAGTTAGGCCAGCATAAACTAAGCCAGCAAAATTTGGCCGACACAAGGGCCACCGTAAAGCGCATTTGGACCACTCTCGGAGTCAGGGAGGACGGCTCAGTCTGAGTGCTGGCCTCTCTGACTCCGAGAGTGGTCCAAACATACTTTACAGTGCCCCTTGTGCTGGCCAAACTTTGCTGGCTTAGTTTATGCCGGTTTAACTCAGTTTAGGATTGAGCCCTCAGTCTTACTGAACACAATGGGCTTACTTCTGAATAAGTTAAATACGACTGTTTTTAAACCCCTCTAGCTATAAAGTGCTAAGAGGTATCATTTCAAGTTTGCCCTGCTGAGTGTGATAAACTACTCATCCAATTACATGTTCAACATGCTCAACATTACATACTTGAAATAAAATTAGGGAGGATGACTCTGGTCAAGAAAATTGTTTTCTGTGTTACATGGGAAACATACTGTTTCTATTGTGGATTTGCCCACAGTTTTCTCCAGTTACTCTGTTTTTGGGATTCAGCTCTATGGATGTGAAAATGTTCCCACCAGCAGTTTTGGAAATAATACAACATGGTATCCCAATTGAGATTTGATTTTAGCACCAGTTGCCAAGCCGGCTTTCTCAAATTTTATTTCAGTCTGTTTTGGTTTTTTTCTGTTTTGTCTGTCTGCCTCTTGCTTACTGTTCCATAACCCACAATCTCATTATTGGTACCAAGAGCATAGAAGCCAGTGATTCTACTTTTGACACCAGAACATTTGGGTCTCTTACTCCTTTACATCGTAAAATACCATTTTCTCAAATGTTATTTTCTGTATGATACACATATTGTCTGTTTTGAATGTTTTCATGTTTTGGGGGATTTTCAATGTATGTTATTAAAAAAAAAAAACTGCTAATACAGATATTTAGTTTCCAAACTTTGAAAACTGCTTTTACTTGAAGTCATTATAGGAAATCTGGTATTGGTTTTCCAGTTTTGCTTTTGCATATACTGAAGCAATAGGATCATCCAGTGTGAAAATACTCCTGTTTGCTTTTAGAGGTGATGAAAGATGGGCGAGTGAAATTTCTTCCATCTTTTTCTAATACCAGGAGAGAGAAAAAACCATCAGGAAAATACCAGGAAATACCAGGAAAAGTATATGACTTTCAGAACAGTGAAGTTGTCTACTATACCTCTAAATGGGTCTTTCTCAGCAAAGGACTCAGAATAAATTTAATTACAGTACTTAGGCCCAATCCTAACATTTGGGCACTGATGCAGCTGTGCCAAGGGGGCATGTGGCCCCCCAACTTTGGAATACCCTCCCCTTAGAACTAAGAACTACTCCCTTTTTAATAACATTTCGGCGGGGACTGAAGACCTTCCTATTCCAACAAGCTTTTAATTGTTGACAGGCTGGCTGGTTTTTATACTGTTTTTATATATTTTAGGCGCCATATAGTTGGATTTTTGAGGGGGAGAGTATAGAACAGGTGAAAATGTATAAATATCTGGGTATCCATTTTTCATATAAATTCTCTTGGATACATCAGAGAGATGCAGTGGTTAACTCAGCTAGATCATCTGCCCTAGCCATTCTCAGATTTTTTTATGGCAAAGGGGGCCAGTATATTCCATCGGCCATAAAAGTTTTCAAAACTAAAACCATCCCCCAAATTCTTTATGGCATACCTGTTTGGATGAAAGCGTTTAACTGCGATCTGGAACGTTTACAGGCGTCCTTTTTAAGGAAGATCTTAGGCCTCCCTAACTGCGTACCATATGCCGCACTATGCTTGGAGTCAGGACAGTCAACGATAGGGACTTTAGCATGGCTATGCGTGTCTAGATTTTGGCTCAAATTTTACTTCAATGTTAACAACAATAATCTATTGTATTATCTTTTGAAGGAGCCCCAGCATATGGCCGATAGCTGGATCACGAAAATGAAGAAAATCGGAGTATGGTTAGATATCTTAGGTGCTGCTTCCCAGATGGATGCATACCGATTGATCAAATCCAGACTAATGGATATGCAACAGCAAGAGTTACATAGTGCAGCTAACAGTCGTTGCTCGCCTTTGTACCTTCAAATTTCAGTGGCTATTGGGAAAATGCCATCCTACTTCGCCATAATGGAAAAGCCTCAATTAAGAAGAGCATTTTCATTAGCGTGTTGTAACGCCCTACCATCAGCGGTGCTAAGAGGCAGATTTAAGGGAATCCCTTTTTTGGTACGCGTGTGCTCTTGTGCTATGAAAGAAGTTGAGACCCTAGAGCACTCCTTTTTGCATTGTCCCCGTTTTTTGGACTTTCGAAACCAATTACTTGACCAGGTCATTCATACTCTTCCTAAAGCACCTGACCAAGCAAGACTGAGAAGCCTTTTAGAGACTAATGACCCTGTCATAATTAACAAGGTCACTGCCTTTTTAAATTGTATTGTTATCGTTAATTCAGGAGTGACCGACTAAATTTTGATGAGACAATTTGATGCCTTTTAGGAAAATGTAATTTTGTATGTATATGCCAATAAAGGTATCTTATTATTATATATTTTAGGATCCATGGGGTTGGCTGTTTAAATTTTAATTATTTTAATTATTTTAATTATTGTTTTTTAACTATTGTTTTTAATTCTCAAATATTGTAATTTTATTGTATTTTATTGTTGAAAGCCGCCTTGGGTGCCCATGGGGCAGAAAGGCGGGGTATAAATTGAAAATAATAATAATAATAATAATAATCATCATCATCATCATCATCATCATCATCATCATCATCCTGCGGTGGGGGAGAACAGTCATGGAGGCCTCCTCAAGGGAACAACATCTGTTCCTTTACGATGGGGCTGCATTGCAGCTGCATTGGCAATACAAAGTTGGATAGGATTGGGCCCTTGGTACAGGTTTGCCATCAAATAAGTCCCGAGAAAATAGTTGCCCTGCCTATGGATTTTTGGGAAGCTAGTGGTGCTATGTTTTAAATTCCATGTTTGTTGCGTGTTTATTTGATGTTGTGCATATTATGCATATTATGTATTATCGTGCCAATAAAGGTTCCTGAACCTAACCCTAAACCATCAAATAAAGTATTATTTCATTCAAAAGCTATTATTCTCTAAAAGCATTTTGTCTTCTGTCTTTTGCTTTCCCGATCATAAAGTAGGAAGCTAATACGAAATTTCAGTTATGCGTACAGGATCTGTTTTGCATGCTTCTTGCCATTGGCCCAATACTACCCTCGCAATACAACGGTGGATCTTGCGATCCCTGTCCTATTGCCTGGGCCTCCATCGCACAAGCGGTTCTGACAGTAGGCAGAAGAACACAGAACACAAGAAGAGCTCCGCTGGAAGAAGAAGGCAGCTCACTGCTGATGGTGCAGCAGCCAGTAATACCTGTGCTGGCAGTGGTAAGCTGCAGCCTAGCTGCCAGAGCAGGCAAGGTGGCCTGATTTAAGTGAGGGACCATTTAGGGTGCCATCCTAACCAACTTTCCAGCACTGACATAGCTCTGCCAATGGGGCATGTGCTGCATCCTGCAGTGGGGGGGCAGTCACAGAGGCCTCCTCAAGGTAAAGGAATGTTTGTTTCTTGCATTGCCCTTACCCCCATACTGAAAAGTTAGTTGGGATCGTGCCCTTAGTTGTTAGGTCACAACTACTGAGGTACTACGGCAATGACATGGCCAAAAGCAGCAGACCCACCTCTAGCTCTTCCTTTTACCCCTGTAACATCTACTCAGTGGTGTCATTCAAATGATTGAGGAACAGGAACTGACTTTTGATTGGCACTTGTCGGGAAATCCGGAATGCCCGTTCTGGTCCGTTCCCCCTGAATGACATCACTGCCTTTGCCCCCCTAGGAATCCGGAGTCGCTCCTTTTAACCCTCTGAGTGCCGGCCAACCAAGAAGAAAAGCTCTTTGCAGAGGAATTGGGAGGGGGGAGGAGGGAGAGTGAAGTGGGTGGAGTCAGCCCTAATTTTAACTAGTGGAACTGAGTTCCCCCGCGTTCCCCCTGCATGACATCACTGCATCTACTACAACAAAGCATGTGACTCCTCATTGCACTTGGCTGTAGCTTGAGGTGAAGGGATATTCATAACAGGGCAACACCACATCATGCAGTTTGGTTTCGCTGCACTTTGCGAAGAGAGCCAGAGGCACGGGCCTTCTGCTTGCAAGGACGGCCGTGTGCGCTTCCCATAACACCTTGTTCCACCCTGAGCACAGCCAGCGCTGCACCCTCTGTCTGACGTGAGGTCTTCTAACGACATTGGACTGCCAGCTTAGAACTGTTTGCAGGAGCCGGCGTCCTGTTCCGTGCTTTCAAACTTGTACGTGACCGTGATTGATCAAATATAGCGAGAGAAAAGCTAAGTAGATAAGCAGCCGGTGGGAAAAAAGCACGGAGGAGGCATACGCAGCGGCAGCGGCGGCCGGGAGAAAACTGCGGATCTGAGGCCTCCCAGCGTCCTGACTTCGAAGTGCAAACTTCCTTCCCCGTCAGCAATCAATCAAGCAGTTTATGGAGCTGCAATATTTACACTCTAATTAAAAAATAATAAAGCCAGACCCCTTCAGTTTGTAAAAAGAGGAACTCAGGATCTGCTACTGAAACATGGTGTTAATCAGTAACTCCTAATGATCTGCTCCAAGGCCTTAGAGGTTATACGCTTATTCAGCCACACATAGCAAACAAGATAACGAGCCCAAGGAAGATAAGTGCCCTGGAATAGGCCACGAGGAACACACAGCTCAGCTAATGTCATGATGTGCCCCCTTTGCATTTGGTTTTCTCAGCACACCTGACTTCCAGGTTGGGGCTTTGATCAGAGCATATTTCAGGGAATGTTCAGGGGGGTAATTTCAGCCTGCCTAGTTCCCGCAGAAGCCAAACAGCGCGGCCAAGGAGCAACATCTGCCTTTATCTCTGCCTGGTCAGAGCTCAAGCCCCATTCGCATTGATGAAAAATGAGCCCGGAGAGCCGGTTTCTGCACACCAAGTCTTTTTTGAATTCAGCAGGGAAGCAGCTGATCTCCGAATCTCCATTGCTTTTCTGCTTAGACAGCCAAAAAGGGGGAGGTGTCTCCGTGAAACAACGGGGGAAAGCAAGGCTGTACATCAACGGTCATAAAAATTAGGGAACAGTAATTTTGCCATAATTAGAGCCTTGCATTTTAAATTTAAAGTGAAATTTATCGCGTCTCCCTGCTGTAGTGTATCACAGAGGAAGGGCTTATTTTGTTTTGTTCCCTCCATCCACATACAATATCCATGAGCCACAAGTGAGGAAACCATTTCCATCTCTTCTCCAAACTTACTCGCTATCAAGGACCGAATTGGACAACCGACACAAGGACCTTGCTCTACAAATCTTGGGGCAATGAAAAGTTCCAATTTAGAGTGGAATCACAGAATACCTTTTTGCTGCTCCCTTATTTCAGAGATTTTCAGATGCAAATGGGCGGAATCTTAGAAGGCACTTGCTCTCTTCCCTCCTCTGGCCTTACAATAGGGAATTTCACAGGCTGGTGCTCTTGATCAGAGTTTTTCAACCTTTTTCATCTCATGGCAAACTGACAAGGTGCTAAAATTGACAAGGCACACCATCAGTCCCCCCCCCCATAATTGACCAGGTACACTGCACTGCCAGCATGGGGCTCACATCCCCCAATGGCCCTACTAATAACCTTCCTCCAAATACCTGTGAACTATTTGCGGCACACCAATCTATTAATTTTTCCTGGATATGTCTGCAAAAAACTTGGTGTCCCATCTTTTTATGGTGGTACCAGATGCCCTAGAGCAGAGGTTCCCTAACTGTGATCTGTGGCTCCCTGAGGAGCAGAAAAAACAGGCCGGAGAGCTGCAAAATCCTTGCAAAAAACCTGCCGCCCTATACCATGTATAGGATTATAGACTTAATGTAGAGCTGTGGCCAAGGGCCCAGTAGGCCAAGGGAGCTGCCAGTCAAAAATGTTTGGGAACCACTGCCCTAGAGGAAGCTCCCTGGACATCTGCCCTGACATGGAATTCCATAATGAATAGTAAAGGAAGAGTCAAAATGGATAAACGTAGCAGTGCCCTTGGTATTATTTTCATAGAGAGTCAGTAATATAACAAGATACTACTTAGGGTACAATCCTAACCTGGAGTTAGGCTGGCACAGTTAGGCCAGCAAAGTTTGGCCAAAACAAGGGACACCCTAAAGTATGCTTGGAGCACTCTCAGAGTCGGAGAAGCCAGCACACAGATGTGCACCATCCCCCCTGACTCCAAGAGTGGTCCAAATGTGCTTTACGGTGGCCTTGTGCCGGCCAAACTTTGCTGGCCTAACTGTGACGGCCTAACTCCAGGTTAGGATTGCGCCCTTAATGCAAACAAAAAGATCAGGGACATTTTAAGGGTTTTTAATAACATGAAGTGAATAGTTGCAAAGGTTCCTTCCAGGACAGGCCATGATTATATATTCTATCCAGAACTTCAATGTCATCTGGAAAGAGTCTAGTACATTTTACTTGGAGAGCTGTTTTGTAGGGTCCTTTCTAGGTGAGGAGGGTATTATCTCCCCTACATCCTTAAAATATAGCATCTTCTTTCTGTGTGAGAGAGGGGAGAACATAAAGAGGCATTTCTGTAGTCTTTATACTTTAGCAACTCTCCATTATAGCCGTACAAAGAAAGGGAGGGTTAACCTGACCAGGTATAAACGGTCAACTGCAGTCAACACTATGAAAGCCAACTATCCCTTGGCTTCACCTCCTTACACACGTGCTTATTTACGAAACCTGTACCCTGCTTTATTTCCCCAAAGGACATCCAAGGCGGCTCACAAACATAAAATCACAATAAAAACAATAAACACGAACAAAAATCTCAAAAACAATAAGACAACATTAAAATACCACATTAAAAAGCAAAGACAATAAAAACTGTAAACCAGCAGAAATCGGTAACAAGGCAGCGGGAGACTCAAACCCCACCTTCTTCTTTTCGTTTCCCTGTTACGTTTTTACCAAACATAGGAGCATTAAGTAAAACGTAAGTTAATGTTTCCCTACTGATATTTCGGACACTGTTTTTTGCTTC
>JAJKFI010000054.1:2923439-2933439 GCA_029204185.1 Lerista edwardsae | reverse complement strand
TGTGTGCGTTGGAGCTGCTGAAGGCTCTGTGTGCCTGCCACACGCGGACATGGCCCACATAAGAGCATAGGATGCCAGTGTGAGCAGGTGATGGAGGTTTCAGGGGAATGAGGGGGGAGCATGGAGAGCAGAGGGCAGTTTGGGTAGCAGCATGTCCCAGGATGCTATCCCGATTTCCCAGCCCAAGATGCCCTGTCTCTCTCTTCAGAGCAGCAAAATAGCTGATGTGGGTTTGAGAGACTCATAAGTGACTGGGCAACCTACCGAGATGTTTACATACAGTACCTCTCTCAGGTCATGCGGTTACACCCATCCCCCACCACTGCATGCAATATGTTCTCTGTCAGTGTGACTGCATGCTGGAAAGTAGCAGGGGATAGGACAGGGCTCTCAAAATCCTTTGCAATGCACTGCAGTTTCATGGATGGTGGACAGGCATTCATTGGGAGTTGATGTGCAATTGGCTCCTTGAAGGTAGGAATTTTGGAAACTGGAGGTGTTGTCTATGCCAGTGTTATTCAAACTGTGGGTCAGGACTCACTTGGTGGGTCATGACCTGATGTCAGATGGGTTGTGGAAAGCTGGGAGCAGCCATCTTGGAAACTGCAGACTTTACTCTTGTTATATTCTGTTTATGGGTGTTAACAGTTTGAATTTTCAAGTGAGGTTTTTTTAAAAACAAAAATGTTTTTAGTTCAGTGTTTACATAATATTTTGTCCTAATCTTGCTTTCTGTCTGGGATGTTTCATGGTTGTGCAATTGCTGCAGTCCAGAAATGCCAATTTGCATGTCAGGAGTGTCATTTTATTATGTTACAATGAAAGCACTTCCTGTTTGATGATGTCATTTCCTGCCACAGGTTAATGACATAACTTCCAGTGAGTCCTGACATGAGTGGGTCCCGGTCTAAAAAGTTTGACTACCACCGGTCTATGCCATTCTTGGTAGGGCATGCCCATTTGCGCCCAGGCCACTCCCTTTAGCCCATCTCAGGGCAAGTCCTGTGTCACCTTGTCCCGAGACAGCGAAAGAGAGAAGAGTTCCTCTGTCTCCTCTTCCTCACCTCATGCAATTGCAGAAGGCCAGAATATTTCTTTTTATTCCTCCTGCTGTAAACTCTAATACCTGGTTTAAAATTATATTACAAGCTATTAATACATACGAAGAGTTTGGGAGGATTTTATAACCCACAAGAGATGGCACTCCTGGGTTATGATGTCATTCAAAGCCACTTGATAATATACTGCAGCTCACTGGCAATATTGTGAAAGCAGCTATTAAACTAAATATAGACAAGGAACATGTTGCTACAACAACACAAAATATTATGAACAGCGATTCTCAGTAATGTACTACAGCAAGCTGGATTATTTGTTTCGTTCTCCCCCTCCCCAGTTGAATGTTGAAATATGCAACATAATGGCCAGGGTTGGTAGCAAAACACCGTCTTTTGGAACGTATTTATCTGTGGTTAACATAAAAGTAAGTGGGGGGGGGGAGAAAAACAGATTTGAGGCAGGAAACAGAGGAAAGGGAGAAGGCGAAGGAAGACAAATCAAATGGTGAAGTAATCCAGAAAGAAAATGATCTATGTAAACCACAGCACTCCAAGCCTGATATAAATCAATTGCAGCCATTCACGATAATTCAGATGCATTAACTTTTCTTTCCGTACCAACGTTTGAGCAATAAAAGAGGGAGCAAATGTAAACATCGGTTCCTACACTTTAGTAAGTCACCATTAGCAAAACAGAGTGCTTTTAATTACATTTCCAGACCAGGGTATGGACTGGGTGACATGTTATACTGGAGATCAATGTGAGCAATAGCTATTTTTCTTTCCTTGTTGGAAAAACAGAAGGCCATCAACATTTGCTAAGACCTGTTTGAAATGGCTGAATGCAAAGATTCACATGGGCTATTTTACTAACCATTGATAGTGATCGGCAGTGGCAAAGACACCAGTTCTTATTTTTGCAAAGATATGGATAATATATGATTTTCCTCCCCCAATAGTACCTTGACCCAGTGTGTGAGGTGTGCTGATACATTTGGGTATACTGCTTGGGGATGCAATCTTAACCTGGAGTTAGACTGGCGCAGTTAGGCCAGCAAAATTTGGCTGGAACAAAGGCCACTGTAAAGCGCATTTCGACCATTCTCAGAGTCAAGGAGGATGGCATCTGTCTGTGTGCTGGCCTCTCCGACTCCAAGAATGGTCCAAACACACTTTACAGTATCCCTTGTGCCAGCCAAACTTTGCTGACCTAATTGTGCGTGCCTAACTCCAGGTTAGTATTGCACCCTGGGTCAAGGAATCGGTCCCGTGTAGTCTTCCATTTGGCTGATACCATATAATGCCTTGTGTTTTGATGACCTTTCCTTATACAGATCTGAATGCATGATGTGGCTCCAAGGAATTCTGATCTCTTAGAAATGTACATTCATTTTCTAACAAATGAGAAACAACCAACAACAAGAATAGGGCGAATTTGGTTGATTTTGTTTAGGCGTGCCCAAGAACTCTGAATGAAACATACAGAACAAGCCATTCATTTTGTAGGAACTTTGTTTTCACCATTCGTTTTCACAGCTTGGGAAACTGGGCAACTTGCAAGCCACCTGGTTCCTGGGCTGTTAAATGCTAACTTCAGGCACCTAGAGAGAGATCTCCTGGGTGTGCAAAGCTACAGTTTGACAACCAGAGAATCAGGCAGCTTGCAGAAGCTGTTTGACAGCTGTTCAACTTTGCCTTTGCCTGTCTAGGAGAGAGCTCACCTCGGCCTGCAAAGGCATATTTTTAACCACCAGGGAATCAGTAAGAAATTCCCTTAAATGAAGACAAACACAAGCAATGAAACAAACTATGTTTATGATGAATGAATGAATGAATGAATGACATGCCTAGTAATGAAAATGAATGGTGTATTTAAGCAAAAACATTTGTAATTCTTTTAAAAAAAATATTTTTATGTTTGTGTCAGGTCGGAAAGTGGATGAGACTGAGGGTGCAATCCTACCCAGTGCTGGAATGGCAAGATCGGCCAACCAGTGCCATATCTGATGCTGGGTAGGGGAGGCTGGAACCTCCCTGCGGCAAGGGAACATTCCCCTATGCACCCCTCAGATCTGCACCCACTAAACAGAGGATGCAGATCCAAGGAGACTGCGCGAGTCGATTTGGGGCCGCGCGGCCTCTTAAACTGACTTAGGATGCGGCCGTATGGCTGCCTCCCGAGCCCGCCCATGTCCCGCCCACATTCTCCCTCCCTCACCCAATCCCCATGCCGCCTCGGCATGGAGCCTCCCCTGTGACAGTCGCCTTTGGCTGATGCAGGAGAGGCTCGCCATCGGCACTCTCAGGCTGACAGTACTCATAGTGTCGGCCTGACAGCTCAAGCGCCAACACGGGGGTGGCGATGGGCGCCTCTGCGTTGGCACTTCGCCCCTTGTGTTGACGCTATGATGTAGCGTCGATGCAGGATTGCGCTGCCCATTTCATTCACTGAACAGGTAAGGGGGTTTAGGGGTGCTGGTTTTATGTTTGTTTACTAATTTGGAGTTGTAGCTATTTTCCAACTGATAAATGGAGTGGCTTTGTAATAACCAGGTGGCAAATAACAGTGTGCTCTATGTGGCGCTGTCTTAGAAAAGCATTTGGAAAACTACAGCTGGCCCAAAAGGATGTGACCAGACTGTTGTCCGGTGCTGGGTTTTGGAACATGTATCCCATTACTGCAACAGCAATGTTGTTTGCCTGTTCAAAGGCCAAGCCCTGTTCAGAGTCCAGGTTTTAATCCTTGAAAGGTGAAATGGCTTGGGACTGGGAGCCCTGACTGGCTGCCTTATTCTCCTCCTAAGGATTTCCATGTTGTCTTTCTTCTTACCTAGGGACCGCTGATGCTCAGGGTCTAGTTGTGTGAGTGATCGGTTGTGGCACTGCATTTTTTTAATGGTTTTGATTCCCGTTCCCAGTTATTGTATTCTTTTCCCCACAATAAAAGCAACCTGTTCTTGCATGTATAACCTTGTTCCATCCTCGTCCGTGTCATTTCACTGTTGTGCCAGGATCCACTGCACTTGATCCCTTCACACTCAATAGGTTGCACCTTGTCTGCGCATGTTACACATGTCTTAGAGCATGCCTTGTAACATTAGTCCCCCACTATAGGTTAGCCCCATTTCACAGCTCCCTGTGCTGTTCAGCATCAAATATCCACCTAGTGCAGCCACACTGTGCACACATCTGATTAAGCTCAACTTTTGTAGCTGAAACAATTGCATATGGTCCCACCATTAATCCCACCTCCAAGCCCCTTCTCTCAGTCTTTTATCCCCTTTGTGAATGTCAAGCTTGTGAATGCTGCTCCGAGCAAATACTTGCCTTTTCACTCTGTGTACATTACATTCATAATAACAGCAATAACAACAGTACAGCGCGCAAGAAGTCCATTTTAAACGAGGCAGTTGGTTTAAATGTGTTGTCACGCCTGTGAAATAATGTAAACCTTCGGGACTTTTGCAAACCCTGCAGCTCAGCTTTTCTCAACCACTAGTACACAGACTGCTGGTTGTACCTGAGCTGCTGTCCAGTGGTCCATAAAACTGATCTGCCTTGCAAAGCTCCATTACTGACAGAGCCTAGTTGGGCTGTAGGATCAGCTCCAGTCTCAGGCAGGCTTCTACTCCCAGGCTGATGGTTGGCAGCACTGCAGACAATCAGCTGGTGAGATAGCAGCTGGTAAGAATGCAAATATTTTCCCCCTTCCCCTGGAGCTTCCAAGCAGTGGGGCTAGAAGGGGCAGGGCCAGTAGCATATCTAGAGGGGAGTCACGGCACCTCAATGCACCATGCAAACAGATGGACATGTCTTCTTTTTGCTCTAAATGCCCAGAATGGCTCCAAAGGGGGGGTGGAGAAGCACAGAGTAAAACCCATTCCTGTGACTTCCCCTCTAGCTTTGTTACTGGGCAGGGCTATAGATTGACATCATCAGTCAACCCATGGCATCCTATGACATCACCAGTGTTGGTGTTACTTAAGATAAGATTGACCATGAGAAGACCAAGAGAAGAAGTTTCTTGCGACGAGTCAATGCGCTGTGCAAGCAGGCCACTTTGGAGCCATTCCTGGTGGCCAGAGCAAAACAGAGGAGATGCGTTTGTTTTGCTTTAGCCACCTGGAATGGCTCCAAAGGGGAGGAAAAGGGCCACTTGAGGTATGGCTGTGACTATTGAGTCTATCCTCCCTATCTGTAGTCTCAAGCGGTCACCAGGACTGGCCCATCCATGAGGCCAACTGAAGCAGTTGCCTCAGGGAGCAGTTTGGTGGGGAGCTGCAGTCTCTGTCCACCTACTTGCCTCTGCTGCTCCTCCTCTTCCTGGATTGGGAAAGGATGAAAAAAAAGTGGAAGGGAGGAGAGTGCTGCGCTAGAATGTTGGAGGGTGGGAGGAGACGAGGCTGGCAGATCATCGGGCAAGGGGGCGACATTTGGCATGCTCCCTGAGAAGGTCTTGAGCCAGCCTCCAGAGTGTTATACAGAGGGATACAAAGCAGTACTCAAAAAATCATTCCCAGTCTGCACCTCTGGATTTTCACAGGGGATGCCACTTGCCCCATATTTTTGGCTCCACTTGGCAGTCTGGCAGGAGCTGGCCAAGAACATACTGCCAATATACATATTTTATGGTTTGTCTAAATAGTCTCTCTTGTAATTAAACATTTGGGCATGTTTGAATACAAATGTAATAGATGGCTTCCCCCCTCCCTTTCCTGATGGGCTGCTGTTTAAATACGCTGTTATAATAAATATTTATAACGCATTTATAAATAAAATATTAATTGCTCAAAATGACAAGTTAATGTGGTGCTAAACGTCCAAGGAACGCCGTGCTACATGAAGTAATCTCGGCTTGGGATTTGTGAGCTCAGAGGCTGGGAGGACGTCCAGGCAGAATGTCATCATGAATAATCCCTGTCTCGACAGCCTTGGATGGGAGCTCTCCAGCAGGGAGAAGGCAAACAACAGAACGGGGGCCTTCCACTGCGACGGTTCATTTCCTAGACTTATATGGCACAAATACATAGACGGCGGCCTTGCTCAGAGCGCAATCCTAACCTGGAGTTAGGCCGGCACAGTTAGGCCAGCAAAGTTTGGCTGGCACAAGGGACACTGGAAGGTATGTTTCGACCACTCTCAGAGTCAAAGAGGCCGGCACACAGACATGCGCCGTCCTCCCTGACTCCGAGAGTGGTCCAAACGCGTTTTACGGTGGCCCTTGTGCCAGCCAAACTTTGCTGGCCTAACTGTGCAGGCCTAAAACCAGGTTAGGATTGTGCTAACACAATCACTGAGTTGGATCGCTGGTCCATATAGCTCAGTATTGTCAAGTGTGACTGGCAGCAGCCCTTCAAGGCAGCTCTTCAAGGTTTCAGACTGAGAAGAATCTTTCCCACTGCCTGTGATGGAACCTGGGGCCTTCTGTATGCCAACTATGCAACTTACTACTGACCTGTGACCCCTCCCTAAAGAAGCATGAGAATTTGCATAATGTTCCTCCAATAGCTATATCTACACATAAAGGGAATAGAAAGCATACACATGTGTTAATTGTTGCCTTGTACATTGCTGCCTCTCCAAAGGGCACAATTCAACATTCTGGTGCTGATGCAGCCGCAATGCAGCCCCGAGGTAAGGAAATCAATGTTACCTTGAGGAGGCCTCTGTGACTGCCCCCTCCACCTACGATGCAGCACATGCCCCATTGGCAGGGCCACATCAGCACTGGGAAGTTGGATAGGATTGGGCTCAAGGTTATTAGTCCACAAATGCTTCTGTTATACTAACCCATATGCTAGTCATTTGTGGCACATTGAAGGCATGAAATAAATAAAAAGAAAGAGTGGATGCCTGAAGCTTCTTACCACAGAGAAGGGGTTATTTGCATGCCTCTTGTATGGAGGATGCTTGTTTCTAAGGTCTCCAGAATGGATTGCAGCTCTGGTTAGATTATGTTGCCCCCCCCCATTCAATGAACTGTTTAGCTGACCAATAGCCATATAGTTGCTGCTCACAAAACTTCTATGGACTGCCTGTATTGTGTGGAATGGTGGCTCCTGGTCACATGGTGAAACCCAACGCTATCACTCTGTTAGAGCTGCTCAGAAATCCAGGAAAAAAAAGAGGGTAGATAATTAGATGCTTAGACACATTGTCAGAGGTTATAAACAGTTGCCTTCCCCATGTGCCAGTACCATTGTTTGGAAAGTAGCTTCAGGTAGTGCAGAAAAAGGGCAACCATTTCTTAAAAGAGATCCAAGAGACCCTCTGGAAAAGCTTCCAAAGTGATTATCAAGTTATTGAACTTGCTGGTAGATTTGTGCATCCACACAGAACTCTGGTTCACAGAGCATGACTCAGATCTCCCAGTGGAGTCACGGAAAGTTGGCAAGACTGACTTGGATGTCTTCCTTCTTGATTCCTAGTATATGTCTTGATTAAGCCAGTAGACAAGTGCCAAAGCATTCCTGCACAATCTGTGCAACAGAACAGATGATATACACTTGGTATTGTTTTCCAAGCTGGGGATCAGTGGGGCAACATTCTGCGCCTAGGAAGCTTTTTGGTTCCTTATAGAGCAGACTAGAGTTATATCGGTCAGCACACTTCTGACTATTTCAAAGTGGCAAGAGGCTACCACAAGCAGTTTCTAGCCAAATGGGCTTATCATACAATGCAAATAAATATGCTAGACATAAGCTTGAGATTAAACTGATGATGATGATGATGATGATGATGATGATGATGATGATGATGATACAAGTATTTATATACTGCCTTTCTTTGGCCATTAGATTGCTCCTCTGGCTTTAATTCAAGACGGTTTACATGGGCAGATTTTATCTCTAAACCCACAAGAGGTTTTTACAAATTACAGAGAAGTTCTATCTTTCAAGAACTACAAACAACATACAGATGGAACTTTCGTGGTTTGGTCCTTCTTTCTGGCCACACGCTTGCCTTCTTGCTGGCTGATAAACGGCTTCTCTGCTCCCACCAAAGAAACAGCTGGCCCAGCATAACTCCTCTCTCACAGGCAGCTGGAGAGAGCTCTTATCAGTTACACCTTGAGGTCTGCTGCTCACGGAGACTTCCAGTGCTGTCAAACTGGCAACCTTCAGATCTTATCTTCAGGCAAACGGAGGCTTTAACCCTCTTGACTAAACCTTCTGCCCCTATCTGGGCCACGTTATTAAGTTTTAAACACAAATAACCAAAGCAAAACTGCCACCCAAGACATTCAGGGAAGTAAGATGGGGGAACTGGTGCTGTCTACTTCTCCAGAAGTTACACAGTTGTACTGTCTGACTCAAAGTGATGCTTAGTCAATGACTGAGTATGCCTATCACTGCCAACTCTGAAGGGTCAAGGCAGCTGGACAATGCAGGCCGACAGGCCAAGCCTTGCAATAGCGTTTGCACATTCCAGTTGAACGGGCATTGAATTGAATGGGCATCATTAGAGAAGTCAAGCCAGGTCACCCCTTGACCTTGCTTGAATGTACACCATGGAATGCCTATCTACACTCTACATGACACCTGCCTAAAGTGACCAAAATAAATAAAAGGGAATTGAACCTAAACAAACCTCCACTATATCCAACTGCAGTCTGAAGTAAAAAGATGAAAAAAATCACCAACCAAGAACCAATTCAGGTTAGAAAAAAAAATTCCTACCTGGCCCTCAAAGAGTGACCCACTACTCTCAGCCTGAAAGAGAGGCGGGCAAGACAGGGTCGTGTCTGGGGAGAAACGGCACAAGCCAGGCAGGGGCAGAGCTAATGAAAGTGTAGTCCCAGAAGTATCATCACAACAGGAAGCAACATCACTGTTGTATTTTTGTTTTGTTTTATTAGCCATAACTTTTGATAGAGCAAAAATATTACACTCTGGTTTTTCATTGCATTCTGCATTAGATTGCCTTTCCAATGATCTATAACATGATGGTATTACTCATATATACCAAGGTTTTCACCATTTTGGCCACTAGTGTCAAGCTCAGCTTGTTGCCTCCCTCAAGCTTGTTGCACGGTGCAATTGCACCCTGCTGCACTTCTTCAGCTATGCCCCTGAGGCCAGGAGCTGCACTTCCCAACCAATGCCTTTGTTTCACTCCCAGCTCTTGGCTCAGTTCTTGCGACTGTGCCTGGCTGCCTGAGATGGAGCGGGGCAAACCCAGCAGGGTTTAAGGACGCACCCACTGGCCATTGTGTATCATGGAAAGTATCACTTTTTATGACCTTAAGCTGACTGTGTAAAATCCACATTTTCTGCATTGCATTCAGTGAGTAGACATGCCTAGGATGGTGCTGTAAATTTTTATATCCCAGATACAAAATGACTAGCTTATTTTAAGCCAAGGAAAGTCAGTCTGTTAAGAGTAAAAAAAAATCTAGCACCTTAAGATAATGGCAAAAGGAGATGGATGCATATCAAAAGTGAAAACAATTTGAGTTCTGATATATACTGCATAACTGAAATTTGAACAACGGAAGAGAGGGTTGCCAAAAGCAATTCCCAAACACTTCATGTACAGGATCCCCCGACAGAATGTTGTCTTCACTCCGGACTACTGAATCCAGTGGTCTCCTGCCTTGCATCACGAAGTCCCCATGACTACCCATGGCATGCTGACTCCACAAGGGTTCCCCCAACTAAGCATTTCAGATGAAATCATATACAAAATCCGCTTCATCCTTTCGGGGACGGATGAAGATCTAACTGTGAAAGTGATATCTTTTTTGAAAAAAATTGTCAAGAGAAGAGCCGTTCTACCACAATTGTAAATGAAGATTAGAGGGTTTTTTATCACTATTATTATTTTAAAAAGTAATAATTTTTTGATATTTGATATTGATTTTATTTATTTATGTGCACTTATGCCAGTAAAGGTATGATGATGATGATGATGATGATGATGATGATGATGATGATGATGAT
>JAJKFI010000054.1:2885531-2923429 GCA_029204185.1 Lerista edwardsae | reverse complement strand
ATGATGATGATGATGATGATGATGATGATGATGATGATGATGATGATGATGATGATGTAATCATATGGGTTCAGAAGCCTAGGAATGCCAAGCGGGAGTGAGTATGCATGTTTTGTGTCTCCTTGGCAAGATAAAATTCCTGTAAAATAATGTCAGCATGTTTAGGATACTTACCACAGTAATACCTAGCATAGATTAAGATTCCAGATTGCCTTTGTATATATAATCATTTCCAAAGCACCGTTCCAACACTAATCTTCAGCCACTCAATGCACCTTTCAATTTCTTTAATGACTGCTGACAAACATTATCAAAAATTCTGGCACAGATAATGTACAATTTTACAATGTTCAAAAACCCTGTACTCTAAAAACATGATTCAGCTAGTTTGGAAGGAGCCTTCTTCCAGTGTATAAAATCTCTGGCAGCCATTTAACATACTACTGAGTTATTTGATAGGATGACTTGCAATGCCTGTTGTCATCACTGTTGTCATCCTTCATCTAATATAAAGAGTGGAGGTATAGTAGGCTTATATTGCAAGCATATGCACTCTTTTCTGGGAGTAAACACCATTTAACACTGAATAAGTGTTCAATGAATAAGCATGTGTAGGATTGTGCTGCAATGGGTTTTTATGTGCTTCAAGTGCCCCAACGCACTTGGTATTGTAGGTGTCCACAAGGAGCAGAAACATTTCAGTTGTGGAATACACCTTATAGAATGTCCTCCCTAGAAGTCCACCAAGCCCCTATAGTGTGACCTTTCAGATGCCAGGTGAAAATCTGGGTATTTTCGGGGGGGGGGGGTTCCCTTCAGGGTGCAATCCTAACTTGAAGTTAGGCCAGCACAGTTAGGCCAGCAAAGTTTGGCCAGCACAAAGGCCACCATAAAGCACATTTGGACTACTCTCAGAGTCAGGGAGGATGTCGCGTGTCTGTGTGCTGGCCTCTCTGCCTCTATGTGTGCAATCCTAAACTGGAGTTAGGCTGGCATAAACTAAGCCAGCAAAGTTTGGCCAGCACAAGGGACACCATAAAGCATGTTTGGACTACTCTCGGAGTCAGGGAGGATGGCTCACGTCTGTGTGCTGGCCTCTCTGACTCCGAGAGTGGTCCAAACATACTTTACGGTGGCCCTTGTGCTGGCCAAACTTTGCTGGCCTAATTGTGCCGGCCTAATTCCAGGTTAGGATTGCGTCCTTAAATAGATTCCCATACTTTTTTTTTTAGTTGATGTGTTTATTCTGCTACTTTTGTTTTATCAGTTTTCTTCGGATTTATTGAATTTACATTATTGTAATTGTGGTTTTTTTTTTAAAGTTTATCTTATAGTTTACCTTTGATGTAATCTACAGTGGCATCACAATTATCAAAATGATTCAGCCAAGCTGAAGCACTTTCAAATTCAACTGGGAAAGATGTAGTGAAACTTAACAGTGCTTAACTTTGGTTCAATCAGATCCAGTGTTATCAACAAAAATAAAAGTAAATTAAAAGTAAGAGAAACATAAAGGGTTTCTTTTTAATCACCTAATTTCCAAAGTGCCCAGGATCCAGAGGCTCAACTTTTGCCCCATACTGCAAATTGATCTTCTGTACACCTGCCTGCCAAATATATATTTTCATTTCTTTGGCTCAGCACTGGACCCAACTGAAAAGGTCATTTGTTGCAGGCAATTTGTACGATTGCATTTGGAGTGAGAGTGAAAGTTAGGGCTTCAAAATGCCATTGCGCCATGCTCGTGACAGCCAGAGGAAAGCATTGTATTTAGAGCCAAATGACAAGTGGGCTAAGGTCCACAATGCACCTTCAGAATTGCCTGTGTCAATTGCCTTGGAGACTCACTGACAGATTCTGACAAGCGGGTGAGAAAGTACCATATTTAATCTATTTAAAACCAGAGTGGCCAAAACAGTTGAGAATATAGTGCTGGGGCAGGAAGGGAGGAAAAAAGGGGGGTGAAATGTGACATTAAATCCCATACTGGTCAATAGATACAGCAGATCGTCTAACAACAACAAAGCATTCCCACCTCAAGGCTGTAACTGGACTTTGGATGCAATCCTATACACATTTCTTGTAAGTGAGCCCCATCAAATAAAACAGAGACTTCTGAGTAGACATGCATAGAATTGTGCTGTTAGATTAAGTTCCAAACATTCATTTGCAGGTGCTCTGCAGCTGCATCACATTATAATGATAACATTATAATCCTTATGGCTGGTCGGTTGACCGTAATAAAGTATCTATCTATCATTATAATCCCCCCCACAATATGGGGCAGAAAGGCGGATGATGATGGTGATGATACTAATGATGATGATGATGATCATGATCATGATGTTGATGACGACGATGATGATGAGGCCAGCGTACAGAACTGAAGAAGACACAAATGATATAGGCCTCAGGTTGAAAATGAGCAGGTAAATCTTATATGAGACATGTTTGGTCCTAGATTACTTGAGGATATATTTTTACATTATGAGAGAAGGTATGGATTGACACACGCCAGCAATACTGTTAAATCTCTTGACCAATTTCACAATCCAGCCCCCGCCCCCGAAACAAGTCCCTTCTGCCGGCTCCTGAGTGCCATACGTGTTTGTGGCTGCTCGGAAGGGAGCTAACCCTGCACACAGAACAGGTGAATTTGTGCTACCCAGGAGAGAGTGGTGGGAGGGTGGAATGAAGGCAGTTTGGGGCAGGGGGAGGACAGTCCAGGAGGTGGATCGGGCCTGAGAGGGGGGTGGGACTGGCATGGGTGATCTACACCAAATACAACCCCCTGGCACCAGCCCAACCAATGTTACACGAACTGCTTGAATTTGAAATCGTAGGCACAGATCCAAGCAGTCCCATAGGGCTGGCCTAGTGTGCAACACAGGGTAAGGGGAATAAAAGCCCAGCATGCTCCTAACCTGAGCTGGATACAGCGCAGGCCAGCTGGTCAGCCTGTTCCAGCACAGGTTAGGATGGTGCCCTGAGATGGGATGGGATGTCCAAAGTGCCTAGAACTGGAGTTCCCAAACCTCCGCCTGCTGCGGCAGTGGGCAGCACTGCGGCCCACCTCCTTCTACAGCACCAGGCCTCTGGAAGCATCCTTAGTCACTTTCAAGAATTCGGAATTTCAAGAATCGGACTTGATTTTCTAGCTGCTTCTGGGGCCTGGTGTGGCCTCCAATTACGTCCTGAGGGTTCCAATTTGGACACAATGGGATGCAAGAGTGGGTAGGAGGGCCCAGCCTAGAGAGACCTAGGCCTAGGGTATTAGAAGCCTAGTTTACAATGTTAGTAGGGTTGTGTGTAGGGGGCATTTTCCATGTTTAAGTGCACAACATGTATGAAGACAACAGGCATGAAGAGTTGTACTGTGCTGCAGGATTTTGTGCAGCAGCATGTATCCATATGAATCTTCTGGTTAATCTTCTGTACAAATCTTCCATAGCTTCAAGCACTGTCACCCTCTGCCCCAATTAAAAACTTTATTTTACCGCCTGTTCACAAAACAAACATAAAGGAAAGATGAGCTCCCCCGACTTGTTCCGAAATTGGGTGAGCAGGTTTCCTCCCCAAATACGTGCCTGGGCTGCATCCTAAGTACAAATTGAGCAGGCTGGAGATTTCCTTGCGGAAAGAGAACATTTGTTCCCTTACCCTGGGTAGAGCCTCAGCCTGCTCAATAGGGCAACTCAGATCTTTGCCTGCTATATAACTGTTGCAAGCCTGAGTTGCCTTGTGTTTGGTTTGGGGTCCAGGGAAGCAGGTGGGATATGGCATGTGTAGCTGCCACCAATCCTGCCCCTCTCCCAGGACTTTGCCCACCCCCCTCTCTGCCCCTCTCACACCCTTCCCTGCCACCCACCACCCCTGTGATGCCTGGAGCAGCTCTTACCTGCTCTGGCACAGATTCCCCTTGGATCTGGCACCAGCAGGGATGGCGCAGACCTTCCTGCTGGCGCTCCGACCTGCTAGGCTGTTGCAACATGCTTTATGGCACATTTGTGGCCCTGTAGGACAGCACCGCAGCTGCTAGGATTGTGCCATAAGAAATTGACAGTTGGCTTTTTCTTTTATAGTCTTATAGCTACGGGGGTGTGGCTACAGGGGGCATCACGACAAGCTCTTGCATTCAACATCTACGTCTAAACCACTACTCTTTAGATATGAAACAGCTGTGCATTGGTATCCATTAAGCCATTTTCTTCTCCCTCTTTGCAGCTTCCTGAAAGTGGGATTTTTTTTTTTTTTTTTTGGGATTAGGATACCTTTATTGGCATATCGGAGCATTATTCAGGTTGGGTGCCTTACACATAAAGTACCAAGCTCAGCATTGAGTTAACATAGCAAATAATAATAATAATAATAAAAACTCTAACATTATTATGATAAATACTATATAAAATAACGCTGTACTCAAACAGCATATAATTAAAACTCAGACGAACTTAATCTTTGTAAAAGTCATTAGTTGGCATTAGCTCGTAGACATTCTCTGCACATTCCCTTTGATAATATCACACAAGAAGGTCGCAAGACACTTTAGTATATCAGAATCAGTCAGCATAAGAAAAGGTGTAATATTGCCTTCATCCATAACATCTAAATTAAACTGAGACATCATGGTGAGAAAGCTCTTGCGGGCCACAGTATGGAAGGGGCAATGAAAAAATATATGCGGTAGTGCCTCAACTACTTCCATCTGGCATGGACATAATCTGTCCTTATAGGGGATGCTGTTATATCGACCCACTAATACCGCCGATGGTATGACATTACAGCGTGCCAATGTTAGAGCTCTTCTTTCATCTGGATTGGTCAATAGATTAATATATTCGGGTATTCTCCCCACCTTAACTGGGAGGTTCCAGTGTAGGGGTGAAGAAGAGCAGTTTGCCGCACTCAGCAGATTTTGAGAATGCACATCAAGTATTCTCTGTTTAACAATATTAAATGCTGATAAAAAGGAGACAGAACCTAATAAGCTGGGGTCTAGACCAAGCTGTCTGATCTTCTCAAGACATGTATCCTCCGGAGGACAGGAGTCAATCTTGAATTGGTACAGTAGACTATTTTTGTTATTATTAAAATAGAGTCTTAGCCAATATCTGCAAGTCCTAAGCCAAGCTAATGTATCAAGCTTAAGTTGTCCTGATTCGAGGCAAAGAACTGCATATGGGACACATCTGGGCAGAGCCAAGATTTTCCTCAAGAACATCGATTGAATTAATTCCATAGAGTTATTAAAGCCCTTGATCCAGATGGGTACGCCATACATAACTTGGGCGATGGATTTGGCTTTGAATACTTTAAGGGCGGCTGGAATTAAATGACCACCTTTGTTGAAGAAAAATCTGAGTATTGCCGAAGATGAAATTTTTGCACTAGACAGTACCATTTGGCGATGGCTGGACCAAGAAAAGTTGGAGGAGAATAATAAACCCAGGTATTTAAAGGTTCTAACCTGTTCAATCTCATGGCCATTAAATGACCACTTATAGATTTTCCGAGACTTAGAACACACCATTATTTTGGACTTCTGGAAATTTGCCTGCAACTTATTTAAGGTTAGATAATCCATACATTTGTTGATCAGCCTTTTGAGCCCTATGCGTGTACGCGAGATGATAACTGCATCATCCGCATAGAGCAAAATTGGAACTTTACAGGTTCCAAGACTTGGTGCATGGCCCTCTACAGTAGACAAAGCCGGAGCCAGATCATTCAGAAAAAGGGTGAAAAGAGTAGGGGCAAGTGGACAGCCCTGTTTAACTCCTTTATTGGTGTGAAATTCCTCGGTAAACAGACCGTCCCAGGAGTATCTAACTCTACAAGAGGTAGATGAATAGAGGCGTCTTATTAAAGAAAGTAAATTAATAGGGACCCCCATGTTTTTTAATTTGGACCATAACAGAGACCTATTAACACTATCAAATGCCGCTTTCAAATCAATGAAAGCGACATAAAGTTTGGATTTGACTCTGATAGTGTATTTATACATCAGATGGGCTAATATTAAACAGTGGTCCAAGGTAGTGTGACCAGGTCTGAAGCCTATTTGCTCATTACCCAAGATCTCGTTGTGGGTCATCCAGATGTTAAGATGGACTAGTAAAAATTTGGCATACAGCTTGCCAATTACTGATAGTAGACTAATTGGTCTATAATTCCCTGGATCGCAGGGGTCTCCTTTTTTATAAATAGGCACCACTATAGATTGCAACCAGGACTCGGGTAGCTTGCCATACAAATTGGCCATTTTAAAAAGTTCAGTCAGAATCGGGGCCCAAAAATCTGGCTCGGATTTAAGTAATTCCGCTGAAATTTTATCCGGTCCTGCTGCCTTGCCTGGCTTAAGAGAGGAAATCAGTATCTTAATTTCATCGATGGATACTGGTAGCGTGGCAAGGGGTGCCGGTAGATTAGAGGGCTCCTCTAATAGAGGGATGGTGTTATCGAGAAATAGATTCCTGAAATGATCTGTCCAGTTGTGTGATGGTATCATCTTAGGGTCATGTCCCTTAGTTTTTAGAGCCCCATTCACTATGGCCCAGAAGGCACGGGGTCTAAAATGGATTACTGTTAAATACAGCTCATCCCAGCAATCTTTTAAATGTTTCAGTTGCTTATCTTTAAAGAGGGCAGTAAGTTGAGAATTCGAAACAAAATACTCCTTTAAGGCCTCTAACGTGTTCAGAAGTCTGAATTTGTTGAAGGAAGTTCTGACTGCAGCTTTAGCTTGCTTGCAGTCTTGGTCGAACCATCCTGGGTTTTTAATAAGCGGTTTAGGCCGTGGCATAGTCCCAGCCGGTATTAGATTCGAGAGAATAGTCTTGACTAATTGCTCATACGCCTCTAGTACTATATCCGGAGGGTTCTTGACATTGATTAGGGTACTAAGAGAAATGATGTTAGAATTGTCCAGCAGGTTATGTAATCTCTGGGACGTATCTCTGTTCCAACATAGTTTTACATTCCCAGGCTGCTCCCCAGGAGCAGAAGATAGTAGTGACTGGTCCGGGGGAGACACTGCTAGGTCTAATTGCAGGGGTAGGTGGTCACTCAGTTTGAAAGCCCCTACAGTAAAACTAGTTACCCTGTTGAATAGAGGAAGTGCAACTAACACATAATCGATGACACTACAGCCTACACTGGAGACGAAAGTGAACTCCTCTGCATGTTTAAACACTCTTAATCCATTAAGCCAATATAGATTATATTGAACACTAATTTCCGCTAGAGAGGCACCCGCCTCATTAACTTTGTTATCTTTAGAGAATCTTGGCAAAGTGTAATGCGGCGATAAGGAGTCCATTGATACCCCTTTTAGGATCTTGTCAAAAATTTCAGAACCCTCACCTACCCTGGCGTTGAAATCCCCGCCAATGATAAGGTGAGCCTTTGGGAACTTATCTATCAAGTCCCCTAACGAGCCCTCAAGATGTTTCCAAACCTGACCAGAGTTCTTTGTTTGAGGATTGGGGGGGATATAAATATTCCCTAGTAAAATTGAGATATTATCCACAGCTAAATGTACCACCAAAAAACTGTAGTCCCCCTGAAAGGGTAGGGCTAAGGTGGCTTCCATCGAGTTCTTAATTAATATAACTAGTCCTGCTATTAAACGCCCAAACTTCTTCCTACGAAAAGCTGGTAAGGTGAAGGATTGATAGCCCTGAAATAAAATATCCTTATCACACCATGTCTCTTGCAGGCAAATTACATCATATTTACTTAAATAATTAATAAAATCAGGATTATGCTGCCTCTTAGACCATCCCGCTGAAAGTGTACTTCTTACTTACACAAAACATTTCCTGAATGTCCACAGATCCACCAGTTCTGTGCTGCCTGCCCAAAGGCACTACTCTTTCATCATGTCGTGCTTCCTCTCCTCACCTTTGGTGTACCACCAAATCTACCTCTTGCGACAGTGCTCAGCACTCTGTTATTACTATTATAATAGAGAATAGATAATGGGGCAGGAGTGGGGGATGGGGGGAAGCAGCACATTCAGACTTGGAAACTAGGTCAATCCCATTTCAATTGCAAAGTAGTAATCTCTCGGAGCAAATTTTGCTGTCCAACAAAATTATTGCAAGTTGACAAGAAACCACATCATTACATGTAGTCTTCTGCAAACCTCATAGAGGATCTCTGGGATGAGGAAACTGCTGATTAAAGGAGTGTTGTCAAGAGGAGGCAGAGGAGCTTCACTCCCTTGTACTAATACATTCTATTAGTACTAATGTATTAGTACATTTCTAATACTGTCTGTGGTCAAGATGTCTGTTCTGTACAGTGTGTTATAAGTGAAGGCATTTGGGCAATGGTTTTTGTTTACTGGAAAGGTGCTCTGTGTATGCAATGATAAGGCCAAACCATGGATTAAATAATTTAATTTTATTAAATACTTGCACCTCTCTAAATACTGCTACGCTTAGGACAACACTTAGTGCGTAGCTGCTAAGTGTCTTCGGATCCAAGGAACGCAGACTGTTATCAAGAGGAAGAAAAAGCAATATGCATAAAAATAATAAGTGCCACGTGTGGAATCCCAAGTGTTTGTTTCTGAGGCACTTCTATTGTAAAGCCCAATTTATGTACGTAACAGGATCAAATGGCAAGACTTTCCATGGACTGCTCCGCTTCAGAATGCAGGAAGGAGTTGGCATGTTTCAGTACTGACCCTGAAGAAGTTCCATGCCCAAGTTCCATGTGAGATTAGTTTGGATCCAATAATAATAATAATAATAATAATAATAATAATAATAATAATAATAATATATTTTGAAAAATTTACAAAAACATCTAGAAACTTTGAAGATCAATGATATAAGAATGTCTGACCTACAAAAATCCACACTGTTGGGAACATCATACATCTTACACAGATAACTGGACAATTCTTAGGCTCTTGTTAGAGCTTGAATTGCCAATAAAAAGACCAGTCTGTGATATTTATGAGCTTTTTATCATTTTGACTGTGTATATGTGAATGAATGAATGAATGAATGAATGAATGAATGAATGATGTTGGTGGTGGTAATAATAAAAATAAAAATAAAAATAAACCCTTGACATCCAAATGTTCTAAACTTTCAAGTTTAGCACATTCCACCTGCGGGCCTAGAAGAAGCTGTGCTACTTGATGCTATTGCACGCATAAAGTAATTATAAGGGCTGGGGTTAGGCCAGCACAGTTAGGCCAGCACAGTTTGGCTGGCACAAGCGACACCGTAAAGGGCGTTTGGACCACTCTCCGAGTCAAGGAGGATGGTGCATGTCTGAGTGCTGGCTTCTCTGACTCCAAGAGTGGTCCAAACATAATTTACGGTGTGCCAGGCAAACTGGTTTAACTGTGCCAGCCTAACTCCAAGTTTGGCTTGCACTCTGAGTCTCATGCATTGTCTAGAAAATGATAACTCTTTTCTTCCATGCCTAGGAATGCTTACTTGGCCCATCCTCCACCTTGTAAGATATTGAAGACATTCTTTGCCAAAGTGTGATGCTGATTTTCATCTGAGTGCTGAGTTCAACTGGATTTTATAGGAGCTTTATCATTGTTTTAGTGGTGTAAATTGAATGACTGCACACTCTTGAGCATGGAAATGTGTCTTTAAACTTCCCGTAAAAGAAGATACGTGGCCATGCTTTCTTAATACAAACAAGATCTGCTGCTAGCAGGGGAGGAATCAATATGAGCTCTTGTCTCATTTAGGGTCTTGGAACAGGATATTGAAACTCTCGTTCTTTTTGTATAAATGCAGCCACATCACCCACACACTGTGTGTCAAGAGGAAGGCATTCCATCAGCTGGGGCATGGCATCCAAACACAGTGTGTTGTAGCCCAGAAATCCAGGCTGGGTGGGGGGGGGCGAGGGAGAGAGAAGGAAGATGCCAATGGAAGAACACCCCAGTCCTTTCATTTCAGAAGAGACAGGGTAGTAAGGCAAGGGGGAGTATTACAGTGGAGCTAGCACTCAGCAATGTATGGGGGTGGTGAGGTGAGCCATGAAATAGGCATTTGAAACACAACTAGGAATGCAGCCAAAAACAGCAGAGATGGCTTTGGCAAAGAATAAGATCTGTGCGTTTAGATGAACAAACACTCCCGCGGAGTCGCAGGCACAGCAGGTACCCAATCCAAGCACTTTTGATGCAGCCAGTGGGATTCTGGGGTAATCTCCTCCGACGTTACTGTAGGCATGGGATGAATTAAGACCCTTGCTCCGCCCTTAACTTTGCAATACAGTGGGAGAGAATTGCCTTGTTAAGCGCGAGAAAGAATCTGGCAGGCTTGCCAGAAAGATCTTGCTAACCACGAGGATTAACACAATGTGGAATGCTTCTAAGCAGAGCATGAAAGGCACTGACAGACTTTCAGAGCTTGGCACGAGAGCCAGACCAGCTGGAAGTAGCTCTTTTCCGTCACCGCAGGCCTCACATGGGCCAAAGCGTGGAGGCTGGGTGACTCGGCTAAATTCTTATTAACCCAAGGAGTGATCAAAACAGTCCGTGCCGTTCAAAAACATGGGCAAGAATGACGCCAGTTTTGTTTATTGCAGTCTACACATGAACATGTATATTATTTGCAGTTGAGTAGAACTTGAAGAAGCCATCTGCCTGAATAAATGTTCCTTGGGACCAAAACATCTGTCTTATATTTAATCTCTGAGAAGCCTAGTTGTGAGCAGCCCATTCCCTGTCCTCTTTTTTTTTCCCCATGTTGTCCCACATGCAACAGGTAAGGTTGGAAGAAATAAAAAGAGAGAAGGCCTCCCATCCTTGATTGTGGAGCGATGACAATTTTGCTTGGAAATAATTCATTGTGATCAGTGGTGTCATTCAAATGATTTAGGAACAGGAACTCACTTTTGATTGGCACTTGTCGGGAACCCGGAACCAGCCACAGAGCCCGTTAGGATCCGGAACGCCCGTTCTGGTCCGTTCCCCCTGAATGACATCACTGATTGTGATTCAGAAAGCTTGCCTTCCTCCCCTGCCTCTCCCAAATGCCAGTATCAGTAGAATGAAGTAATCCAATGGTGAAAGAAATGCGATCTGCACATGCCCAGAGGCATTATAGTCTTCATTATTTCACCACATGTGCCAGGACTGAGCTCAGTCATGGAAAACAGGTTCTTATATCCCTTTTGTTGAGATCCAAGACAACTGAAGCCGGGTGAAAGGACTGGTGGTCTGATCAAATCCAGTCTCTCATTGCCCGTTTCCTAATACAAACTTGTGGCCAAGTCCATAATCCATTTCTAAAGCAGTGTGCACAGGTTCTTTTGTCTAGTTTCTTCAACCAGTCACCTTATTTGCCTGGAACAAACCGTTCTCCGCATGTGTGTGAGGAACTTTGATCCCCGAACTTAATGCCCCTCCATCTCACATTCTGGCCCTTTTGAATGGATTGCTGAACCTTTCCCTCCTCCCCGCCAAATCGCAAGACTCTTAGAGGGGCTTGTTAAGGTATTGCACCAGCTTCACTGCCATTATAAATGCTGGCCATAAGGCAACAGGTCTTTGCCGCTTCCCAGTTCACCCCTGTTGTCACTTCACTGGAGCCAGTCCAGGGATGAAATCAGTGCTCTTTTTAAATGCCGAAGCACCAGCAACATTAATCTTTCAAGAAGCCAGCCCATACTTTAAGGAGATGAATAGTTACCTTCCGGCAGTGATGCTGCAGCAGTCTTTTTTCTGACCTCTGGGCTCTACTTCTGTCCTAGTAAGGCAGCCTCAAGGGTAGATGCAGGGAGCTAAAAGTTCTGGTTTTAGGATGTCCTCTGGCAGCAATCACACCAGTGACATTATTAACATGCCCAGCCGAGGCCTGAACTTGGCACATCAATTTCTTCTTTGAATTCATTCCCAAGCAGACTCTATTTATGACCTTTATTGCAACCACATTACGGCTTTGCAGTGGTCGTTCCGGACATTCTATATATTCAGGGTTGCTAAGGACATATGCAGATGCGAATGGAAGGGGGGGGGGAAAAAATAAAGGCTCCTGCTCTGAAACAAAACTGAAATCAGGAAATGCTTCTAGACAGATAAATCAAGATTTTTTTTCAGTCAACTCCAATAAGGGAACATGGTGTTTCCATGGCTAAGGAAAAAGCCTCCACAAAGCCAGAAAGAAAGAAAAAAAGAACGGATTTGGACTATCCCCTCCTTCAGCATCTGTGTCACTGAAGCAGTCTAGTAATGTTGGCACCACAAAGGAAATGAAATGACAAACAAAGAGTAGACTGGAGGTTTGTGAAAGACCACTGGCATGTCTCGCAGCTCCCACATGAATGGAAATGCACTTCTTAGGGAATTAGACACCCCAGCCTTGTGTATGTTTCCTTAATTCCTATTCACACACAATTCGGATTGAAAAGATACAGTCAATGCAACACACTGATTTCCATAAATGTATGAAGTTGCTCATACAAAAGATATCAAACGAGTCATGGTCGCTAAACCTGACAGTACTGAAGCACTGGAACAAAACATATAACCGGCAGCTATTGCCATTTTCCAATCTCTGAAGTCAAAATCTGGACAGTTCATGAAAGGTTGAAATCATTGAAATGTAATCAAATGTAATGAAATACTTGATTAAAAAAAAATACACACAGAGACATGTATATTGTGTACTTTTTGTCCTTTGGTTGCTGAATTTATACTGTTGGGGGGAGCAAATAGGTTCAGAAGAACAAAGTGTACAATATGGAAATGAGTGTGTCTCTTTGACATGATAGCAGGTCAAAGAGAGTAAAAGGCTGCAGGAGCAAAGATGTAGACAATATTTGGAAGAGGCACAATATACAGGTGCTTATATACAAATGCCAGAAACCCCCAAGTCAAGGTTTTGATTGCAAAAGAGAACATAGACATAATGGTTGGTTTCTGGGGAGAGAAATGGAGAGAACCAGTGGGACACAGTTATTCAGGGATACAAACACTGTAGACAGGTCAGGGAAGGGCATATTGGGAGGATGTGTAGCGGGTATAGAATCAACAAACGAGCAGCTCAGTCCTGTACTCCAGAGATGTCAGCATATCTCCACATGCACCGGCACAATGAAGACCCCACCAGCACATAAGTCCATCTGCCAGCAAATGCATCATAGATGCCAGCACAACATTGGGAAAAACAAACAAACCCTTGCCAACATAGCTTGGATGTCAGCACAACTCTGCCAGTGGAGTTGCCAAAATGGAGGGGAGATCACGGCATAATGTGGGAGGGATGAGGGTGGGAGGCGAAGAGGGTGACATACACGTATTTCAAACATTCCCTCAGACACAGCCCTGATGCTGGAAAAAAGCTATGCTAATGATAGACCTGGTGCAGGAAGGCGTAGCGCCCATAGAGTACAATCGAGAAGGGAAAACCATCATCTCCCAGTGCCTCTACACCGCTCACGTCCCTATGGTGAGTGTAGGATACAGAGTATATTTAGCAGCCAATCACAGGGCACTAACCCCAATATATACCACACACAAAAACAGTTTTTGCTTTGTCAAGTTTTTTAGTTCATGGCATTTAGGGCTGGGCCTCCTGTAGTGTGCTGCACATCATTCATTGCTGTTCTTGCTTTTCGACTAATGCTACTACAGCGGCTCTCTGCTTTACAATGGATTCACTTTATGATCAAATCACTTTACAATGGACTCTCCATAGCAAAGCACATTTTGCTATGCAATACGTTATTCAGTTCACAATGAGGCCTCCTGAAATCTTCATGTGGAGTGGCACCCTTGGGCACCCTTAAAGGAGTGGGGAACAGGAAACCCTCCAGCCAATGTATATCCGCCGCCCTCTCCAGCCTTCTGCTCCAGTGCTGCTGGAGGAAGAAATGGTGGGGAAGCTACTGTGGCTCCGAATCACATGTAGGCAGGGAAAGATGGTTTGAAGCCTGCCCACCTTTCCTTGCACAGATGAAGATTGCTGCATGCAACCTCCCTGCTGCACCCTCTTCTGTTTGTAAGGGTTCCCAGCATCCTCTGCACCTGTTCATTTCAAACAAAAGAGGTGTGGACTAGGGATGGTGCATGCAGGGATCATGGTAAGCAAAGGAAAGGGGCTGGAAACACATCCACACATTTGGCTACCCACCCTCTATAGAAGGGGCAGACATGAGCAGAGGTGACAGTGGCTGGCAAATTGAAGAGGCTCAGGCCACGCCTGTATGCGGTACTTCTCTTTTGCTAATATGTTGACCTAGGAACCGCTGAACTTTGCACATGAGAAGTTATTCATTTTGGTTTATTCCAAGTTTTGTCTGTGACGTTTTTAGGTAAGGTCTTTTTTGTTTTCCTTTTGTCTCTATTTATGCTGGTTTTGAGTTAAATTTTCTATTGTCTTATGGAACATTTGTGTTATAATGAAGCATCTTATAATAATTAAATTAAGTGTATTTAGGAGAAGCCCAGACTGCCTCTTTTCCTTCCTCGCTTCCCTTTGCTTGTCTTCTAGAATAAATATGGTATTGTGGCTAGAAGCTGGCTTCAGATGTGGGAAACCAGGGTTCAAGCTTGTACTCTGCAACTGAAGCTCTGGGTGGTTTGGTGCAAGTTCCTTTCAGCTTGACCTATTTCACAGAGTTGTAGTAAGGTTGAAAATCCACACTGTGCTCCTTCTGGGACAGAAGTGATCCAAGCGCATCAGAAATAGAGCAGAAAGGCCACCTGGCTAGCCTGAGTCTTTGTGGCCAGAACAGTCCTAGCCAGTTCCCCCAAGCCTGGGTTGGACAAGGTATTCTTTCCTACTAGTCGTTCCTCTGCATTTTCCAACCTCTCCATGTGCGGAACACAGCAAGTCTAGGAGTGCAAGGATAGGAAGGAAAATTCACACATGCATAATAGTTTCCTTGGGGAAAAAATTGTTGTGTATTAACTGGGATTGAGTTAGTCTAAACCCAAGAGATCTAAAACGTCAGAGGATTACTGGTGCGTCAAAGTAATCAAAGGAAGGATAACAATTACTCATTTTCCACAAAGCTACAGAGAGGCATAAACCAGCACTCTTCTCAGCAGCCATCCAGAACCTGGCTTGCTTTCAACACCCTCTTTAGGCAACTTATGAACAACTTATGCACTGTTTACCACAACTCCTGTTTTGCCCTCCTCCTCATCTGCAGTCATCCCAGCCACTGATGCGGTGGCATTTTGCATCCTCCAAACCTTGCTCCGGAACTACTATCCTAATATTCCTATGTACCTTCCTGGTTTATGGTACACAAACACTGCAAAATTCCTGGTCTTCCAAGTGTGTAGCCTTGGGCAAATGACTGGTCCCACACTCCAATGCCAACATCAAATAACATCTTCTTCACCCCTCTCTTCCAAACTCTTCTCCTTTTCCAACCAATGAACGCTTGTTATGCAAACCCCTCACACAATCCCATCATCTTCTTGCCCTAAGCCACTCTCCACACCAATCCACCAATAAAACCTGAAGTCTTGAACCTCTTCCTACATCTCAATCTACTGCCCAACCACTTTTGCCCAACCACTATCCAGTATTTTCCACCAACTGCTAGTCCTGAAGGCTTTGGAATCAAGCATCACGAACTCGGGCAGCGATGGGATTCACAAATTGACAAGGGGAACACTGGGCGGGACTTAGGCGGGACTTCCGCTTGAGTGGCAGCCCGTCCGCAGCGTTCCGCAGCTGTCCTGGCCTCGGGGGGGGCTCCCATTCGCTGCGCGGGATAAGTGAGGGTCGCGCTGGGTGCCTGGGCAAGCAGCGGTGGGGCATGCTAACTGGGGGCAGCCCCCCCGAGGCCAGGACAGCTGCGGAACACTGTGGACGGGCAGCCAATCATGTGGAAGCCCCGTGTTAGTCCCGCCCAGCGTTCCCCTTGTCAATCTGTGAATTCCATCGCTGAACTGGGGAATGCTGAAGCCACTGAGAGACAATCGCAGCCAAAGAGGAGGGCAATACTGGAATGGTTGCCATGGGGCTGGTCAAGCCTTCTGTTGATAACATGATGTTCCATGTTAGAGCTGCAATGATGTGGTGGCTTTGCAGGAAGCAAACTAAAGAACTCTAGACAAAATTAGAAACCAGTTTCCAGGAGGTATATATTCTGTTGCTAGAGGTGGGTGAAAACAGGTATCGTTGCAGATTTTTCAAGTTAGAAGTACACAAAGTGGCGTTATGAGTTTTTATTCCAAGGTTGCATTTTCATATATTATAATTAAAATTATAATCACTTTAAAAGTGTACTAAGTAGGCTATAATGTCAGCAGATGCAGCCACAGGCATGCAGAGGTGTTAGAAAACATTTTTATTTGTTTGCAGATTTTGGATTTTTTTTTTTTTTTTACAAAAATGACAAGTACAGAAAGCTTTTTACTTCACTATCACAGAAAAAAACCCACCTCGATCTGTTCACATTGTGATCTGTTCACAAAATTGTATGTGTGGACATGGGAAGCTTTGCTCATCTTTAGTCCTTTTTTCAGACACTGATTTGATGCTAAACTGCTGTCTCTTAAATTCTGGGACAATTCTGTGACCTATTCACATCTACCTAACAACAACAACAATATTTATACACCACCTTTTAACTGGATTAGTATACAAAGGGGTTTACATAGTGAAATAAACAAAATTATGAGGTATTCACCTGACAAACATAAAAGAAATATTATGAACTGTAAAGAACCCTAAGAGAGAATGAAAGTCTCAGTCATGTTTCTCAGTACCACAAGGCTGCTTTTCTACAGCAATAATAATTAATTTTAAAAAATTAGACATGAAATTTAATACAAATTCCTTTATTTGAACAGTCTGGAAGACAGCCAAAATGTAGGGATAAACAGGGATTTTGATTAATGCTACCTAGAAAGGCTTCAAATGACACAGATGGGCTACTGTGACCCTCAGGATAGACTGAAAAAAATATGAGTCCAAAAATAAGATATATATTTTACATAAACACCTAAAAGAGGTTCTTTTTTTATTTTAAAAAGAGGCTGTATATTGTTAAAATTACTGTCTGCTAAAAATGTCAGTACTGCATATAGGGCATTACATCCCATGCCAGTCCTTTATAAACAGGAAAAGGCTAATTTTTCCTGTCGTGTTGTTATTTGTACTGAATAATTTATTCAGCACTGGAAGGTGGATATTATTTTAAAAACACAAATCTGAATTCAAGCAGAATTTTTGTTGTTGTTGTGGGGAGAGTCACCAAAGTCTAGAAATTGGACAAGAATAGCAGATGAAATTCACCACAGACTAACACAAGAATACACAATGGACAGAATCTACTTGAACTTCTCATGCGCCTTGATGGGCTCTAAATTAAATGTAACCACTCAGGAAAAGGGGACTAGGCATTGGTGTAGACAGCTTGATGAAAGCACCTGCTGAAGGCCCAGCAGCAGTCAAAAAAGCAAACAAGATGTTGGAGAGGATTAAAAGACTGGCTGGCTGGAAGTAAAATAGAAACAACAACCCAAAACTATGTCTTTTTGAAAATGGTCTTATATGTTGTCCTTGCCTTCCAATAAAAAAAATTGTAAAAAGGGGGGAATGTGTGCGAGGTGAAGATTAAAGACATGATTAAGGACACAAAGCAGCTGAGATAAAAAAAATAAAGTCAATTGCCATTTGGAATAATTGAGATGAGGTATACATTGAACAAGCGTCAATACAGACGTTTAGTAGACCAGAACTAATGAAACAGGGTAGAAACTGAAGTGGTATAGCAGCAGTGACATGAAGTTTGCCAAGGGCAAGGGGGCTAGTTATTATTTAAATGAGTGTCTGTGGTCAGAAACCTGCACATTTTAATTCATCCACAACACTCTAGATATTTTAAGGGCATCCATATTGATGGTGGTTGTGGTGGTGATGATAGAGTTGTGTAGTATAGTCAGTGTGTTGGATACTGACATAGGGGGAAGGATCTCAACTATGAAACTCAGTACATGACCTGGAACAATTTAACCACCTACTTCACATGGCTGGTGGGAAGGGAGTGGTGAAGCATTTGGGCTCACAAGCATTTGGGCTGACCCGGTCCCCTGTTGGCACACAGGATAAAGTAGCCGCTGGACTAGCATCCTGCACACCAGCAGGGGTTAGGATTGAGCCATAATTGCTGCAATTCAATAAACATGGCCTGGGTTTATTCCAAGTCACCTTGTCTTATGTGATTTGTGGTGGGTTACTAGGAATAGGAAAAATGAGTTAATAATAACAAGAAATAGAGGAGAAGAAGGGGGAGGAAGAAAAGCAAATACTTTCACTATTTCACACATCAGTCAATCAACAATGTTTCAACAAAAGATTCGCAAAGTGGTTTACAGTACTACTACTACTAATGGTGGTGTAATTTAATTTAAATGTGTGTTTTAAATATATTTAAAAATAATTATACATTCTCATTTTCATAGGAAGTATGTAGATTATTATAGCTAAAGGAGATACAGAGATGGACATATCCCAAAAATGGTTCAGTATATTTTTAGTAAATATGATGCACTTCAAAATTGATTTTTCTAACCCACTGATAGAACTTGAAACTTATGCGGAGGCTAAATGTTGCCATGAAAGCCCTTTCCCACTAAAAGGAAAGGTGTTTCTGAAACAGGCAGGAGTAGAGTTTTGTAATCATCTGGGCTTAAAAAAAATTATTTAAAAAACCCCTAGAAGCTGTACAGAGAATTGTAATATCTGAATGCTTTGAGAAAGACACTACACAATGGCCCAGGACAGAATGAGCAAGAGAGAAAAGAGAGTGTTTGTTGTATCACATTTTGTGTATAAATTAAATATAATCTGGGCAAAGCACAACTGGTGGCTACCTGCATAAAAATAGCCTTAATATTTCAACGCCTCTGTTGCTTTGTGCATTCAGGTTGTTAGAAAGGTGGTTGCAAATGATTATTTCCTTAGCAAGTTCACATGGAGTTGTTTGCTCAGTTTAATAATAGTCTATCTTGTTCAGGCTGAACAAACTGGTCTCGGGAGAGGTGGTGGGGTGGGGGAGGCAGTAATAAATCAATAGCCCAGATGTAATCTTAGGTGTCTAGAATGCAGAGAGGGATTTTGGAGCATAATGGCAGTGGTTGTCTATTGTCATTCAGACATGAGCTGCATCAGAAAAGGGCTTGTGGGAACTAGATAAGAGTTGGTCAAAAGTGGGCTATAAATCAAACAGAGGCAGTATTCTGCTGATTTCACACACACACACGCTTGCTGGGAGGGGGGGAGTGATAGATCTGCAATTTACTGCTTATCGCATCTGCTAGAAGTTTCATAATACAAAAGCCTGACCTTCAATGAATAAATACCCTCGTTGACTACCTGTTTCTGGCTGCAAAAAATATATAGCATTATTCCACGCTCATCCCAGAGAGTGGCTGGAAAGCACCACTATGAAAATGGCATGACATCTTTTTGGACTTAACAAGCTCTCGCCTGTCTCTGGTAGCTGAGTAGCTGTCACTTTCGCTTCTTGTAGTCACTTTGCCATCAAAATGCTCAGGATTTATTGAAAGGAACTAGATACTTATTCAACAGAACTAAAAGGTCTGTAGGGAGAAAACAGTCATTCAGCCACTGAAAGTGTGCAGAGCAGGAGGTCAATCAGGCTCCTTCGGAACTCTCTCATGTGAATAGCTCCCCCCTTTTAAAGCAGGAAACCACGTTTTCTGCTACTTCCCTTCGTAGTGAAAAATTCAAAGAAGCCTCATTTTGGAACTGGAGAAAGCAAACTAGAGTTCATTTATGTGAACTGATATAGCATGCTTACTCAGTAATAAGCCCCACTGTGTACAAAGGAGCTTACTCCCAGAAAAGTGTGCATAGGATTGCAACCTGAGTGATTCAATGCTCTTACTGCACTTTTCAGTACTGTACGGTATTGTTTTGTGGCCCTGTTCTCAAAGTACGAGCTCGGCTGGCTTCACCATTTGGCAGCCTGCATTATTTTATTTAAAAAAGAAACTATAAACCAGATGGTGGAAATACAGATTAATCTGTTTAGGAAATGCAGGTTATATGTACATGCACATTGAAAAGGGAGTGAATTAGTGGGACTGTTGAGCTGAACCAGCTGACCTACAAAATACAGACTGGAAAACAATCATAGATGCTAATTGGATATATTAATCTCTTTTGAAAAAGAGATTAATATAAAAAAGTAATTATTGGTATGTGTAATCTGGCTGGCATTCTACAGAATTTGGGAGACGATCTCTGAGATCCCATCACAGTATTTGAATATTATCCCATTCTAGGGTTACCAGATCCAAACTGGGACGAAGTGCCCATACCTTTAACCATTGCATAGAAAAGGGAATTTGGGAAGGTACAGCTCATCATGGAAGGGTTTCAAAAGCTGCACCTGCCTAAAGCCCCTCTCCTATACAATGGTTATTATTTATTTATTTATTTATTTATTTATTTATTTATTTATTTATTTATTTTCTATCCCACCTTTCTGCCCCATGGGCATCCAAGGCGGCTTACAACATTGCAAATACAATAAAACCACAATGTTAACAATTAAAAATAATGTTAAAACAATATTAAAATGGTTAAAATTTAAAATTTAAAAACAGCAAGCCCCGTGGATACCACAATTTAAAATGTAAGGATAGACTGTAAAAAAAATACCAGTCTGCCTGTCAACTGTTAAAGGCTTGTGTGAATAAAAAAGTCTTCAGCCCCTGCCAGAATATTGCCAAAGAGGGAGCGGTTCTTAATTCTAAGGGGAGGGTATTCCAAAGTTGGGGGGCCACCACCAAGAAGGCCCTCTTTCTGGCCATCATCCCCCTCACCTCTCCTGGTGGCAGCACAGTCAAAAGGGGGCCCCCAGATGACCTAAGAGTACGGGTAGGATTATATGGAAGGAGGCGGTCCCTCAAATACCCCAGACCCGAGTCGTAAAGGGCTTTAAAGGTCAAAACTAGCACTTTGAATCGGGCCTGGAAAGGAACCGGCAGCCAGTGCAGCCGCTGAAGCAATGGTCCGACAGAGTCGAACCAACGGTTAAAGGTATAAGCACTCTGTCCTAGTTTGTATCTGGTGATCCAACCTCATTCCCTCATGGTTTTTGGATCTTATTTAGATATAGAATATGCTGATAGGTTGCTTTTTTTTCAGGAAACAATTTCAGTTTTAGAAGGTAAGCATTTAGCATGTCCAGGTTTGAGAATGGCGGTGATGTGCTGTTGCATGTTGCTGCGGCTTACCCTGTCTCTGCAGGAACAGGGCTTTCTTGGGCCCTGCCAGAGACTGTCGGCCGGGGGTGGGGCGAGCACATTTCAAGTGTTGTGCTCATCTTGCCCTCTATCAGTTAGGCTCTGGCTGACGACCTCCTGCCCATTCTTGCAGACTGAGATCACTTGTGGTCACCTGTGGTCACTTGTGGTCACTTGTGGGCTGGGTAGGAATTTTTGGCCTTTAGTTTGATTGGCTGTTTCCTGGAGCATTTTTTGCCTACCCCAGTCTGAGACAGGTGGGAGGAAATTTTATAGTATCCCCCTTTTACAGGTTGTAGGCAGGCCACATGTGGAGGGTAGGAAAGTCTTTATAAATGTTGGTGTCCATTCTGAGACAGATAATAATAATAATAATAATACATGCATTTATATACCGCCTTTCTTACGATCACCAGATTTCTCCAGTGACTACAACTCAAGGCGGTTTACATGGGCAGACTTTATTCATAAACCCGAAGGTTTTTACAATTTACAGACATGTTCTGTCTTTCAAGAACTACACACATTCAGATCTTCCTTTCTGGATTTAGCCTTCTTTCTTTAGCCACTCGTCTGTCTTCTGCTGGCTGATGCTTCCCTGCTGCCACCAGAGACGCAGCTGACCTTCAGCACACTCCTCCTCCCACGAGGCAGCTGAAGCTCAGCTTCTAATCAGCCGCAGTTGCAAGGTCTGCACTCTCAGAGACTTCCGGCAGTCCCGAGCTCACGACCTTGAGATCTTCAGCTGTATTTTCAGGCAAACGGAGGCATTAAGATAGGTCAGGGGAATAGCTAAGAATGCTCATAAGTTGCTTATCCGGCTCGGTGAGGCAGGTGGGTTGACCCTTGGCCAGATTTACAAAGGATATCCTTTGGTGTGGTCAGAGTGAGCTGGCACGATCATGTTGTCTCAACCCTTTGCATCAGTGAAGATAGACTCCACCAGTCTCTAATGGGATGGCATTTTGAGTCTGGTGGTACATAAGAATATAAGAAAAGCCTTCCTGGATCAGCCAAAGGCCCATCTAGTCCAGCTTTCTGTATCTCATAGTGGCCCACCAGATGCCTCAGGGAGCACACAAGACAACCAGATACTTGTATCCTGCTGCCACTCCCCTGCATGTGGCATTTTAAAGTAGACTATTACCCTTGCACCACCCCCAAGGAAGACACCAGAATGGGTTGGGGTTTAACTTTATTAAACACAAATGTAAATTGTGCAACCTATAGCACCCATCCCTCCCTCGCCAGTCTGGGGTAGGCAAAAAACTGCCATCTATGGCCAATTTGGATGACAGAAAAAAAATTCCTATCCAGCCCTCATGATGAGCGACCAACTAATCTCAGACTGGACATACCCATCATAGCTTGTAACCTGTAATGAACATAAATCTGTTCAATTCCCTTTTAAAGGCATTCAGGCCCAATGCCATCACCACATCTCGCGGCAAGGAATTCCACATACTAATTACACGCTGGGTAAAGAAATATTTTCTTTTGTTTGTTCTAACTCTCTTAATGCTCAGTTTTAGAGGATGTCCCCTGGTTCTGGTTTTGAGTGAGAGGAAAAGGAGATTCCCTCTATCTACTCTATCCACCCCATGCATAATTTTGTATGTCTCAATCATGTCACCCCACTGTGGATCTGTGGATCATCCGGATCATCCGGAATAGGACAGACAGCTAGATAGTTTCCCCCATCTAAAACCCTCATGTTTGGGAGTGTTACTCAGTTGCAAATTATTTATTGCTTATGATTCATAAAGTGTCCCATTAAATCCAAAGCCTTGGTCTTGCTTGCTTATTTGGGGGGTTCGCGGGTAACAGTGCAGGAATTGTAAAAGTGCTATTCATAGCCTTACCAAGGAGCACAGCAGCCTGCTGGACGTTCAGTAGGATTCGAATTCCACGCTTCCTAAAGAAATGTGAGAGCTCTTATGCTGTATAATGTCCTTTGACAAGTAAGCACAGAGCTCATGGGGTCCGTAGCTGAGCAAGGTTCTCTTCTTCAGTGCAAAATTAAAATCTTTGGACACATTTGTCTGGGTAGAAGGAAGCTTTTGCTCCAGTTTGTTTCAATCTTTCCATCATGCTCAATTTTGGCAACAGGTTTTTTTTTGTTTTGTTTTGTTTTGTTTTTTGCTGTTTCTAGTACAGGAGGACCTAAAAAGAGTTTGCTGGATCAGCCCAAAAGCTCATCTGGTCTAGTGTCCTGTTTTCCACAGTGGCCAACAAGATGTTTCTGAAAAATTCATATGTTTGACATGAAGTTTCAATTTCAAGTATCAATTTCCCATTGATACGCAAAGGAACTGGCATATAATACAGGGCCTGTTCGTCAACTGGACCAAGAGGGATCATTGATCCAAGATGACGCTTGGGAAAGCGACATTTGTCAGGCATCATTGCTTTTGTTGTTTGTTTCCAGTACAGCCGGGCCAGGGAGAAGCCAGAGAAATGACAGCAGCAGTGGCAGACTAGCCACTACCACCCACCAGAGCCACTGGAGTGACTGAGGAGTCAGCTGCTGCCGCAACATACAAAGGCAGAAAGAGAAGAAAGGGGGAGAAAGTCTTGGGGGAGGGGGAAGCTCCTGCTTGTGGCTCACTTTCTACAAGCCTCCTTTCAAACCTCCTCAGCTAGTAGCCATCGTCACGTCAGAACCATAAATCTCCAGCGCTCTGTTGACTCCAATGGACGCTCAGCTCCAAGGATGGCAACCCTTGAATTTCTCCCTGCTCAGAGAAGCAGGCACTGTTCAGCTGCACTACTGCAGACTTGCTGTAGTTAACACAATGTTTGTTCCCAACTTGAGTTTCCTTATTTATTTCTCCCGGTTAAAGTGGTGGTCCTGGACAGTTCACATGAGTTTTCCGCATGGACACGTGTCTTTGTGATATCACATACCTTCTGACTATATTGACACATTGCACAACACCTTATGTAAAAATGCAAAAGTTGTTGCCATGTGGTTTGTGACAAGGACAAAGTTTGTTTCAAATAATGATAAATTATTCTTGATTATGCTTGCCTCCCCATCCCTCCTCCCTCTTCTCTTTTATTACTCTCATCTCTTCCTTGTTGGAGTTGGCACAACTCCGTCTGCTGTCTAGAGGGGGCAGTCTAATGTCCAAAGGGGGGAAATGTCCTGTGACCCAGACCCTTCTTACCCATCCTCTCTATGATTCCTGCAGGGTTGTGTCCTTGACCCATGGAGGTATTATACACTGGAGAAGCCATGACGTCATATTCTTGAAGCCATGGACGGAACGGACGGAACAATATGGCTGACTCAGATCATCGCCGCAAAGGAGGAGGATTGCAGCGAATTCTCGAATAAAAATCTCCCTGCACGCGTGTAAAAGTTAATTTCAACCTCTTTAAGCATGCCTGTGTGTTCTGCATACGGGTGTGCGAATCGCTGAATGAAAAATGGGATTTAATGTCCACGGAAAGATTCATGTATTCACATTACATTGGTTCAATAAAACTACCGTTCAGTGAGTACTGAACATTAACAGAATTTGTTTTTTTTCTTGGGGGGTGGGTGAGTGTAAAAGTTAAAAAAATACTCTTAATAGTCTAGAAGTAAAAAAGAATTACTCTCATATTGACAACTACTTGTGTCATGAAGAGATTTTAATGTAATTTTCCTACTGTAATACTTATGAAATTCTGAACATTAACAGACATTTTTTTTATGGGGCATGGCCGTTTTATTTTTGGTTGTGTAGATTTCAAAAAATAAGTCTGTCAAAACAGTGCAATCCAAGTTTAAGTAGATAGCAAGTAGCATTTCATCCGGTGTGTTCAGTAATATAATTATGCGGAATTAAACTTTGTAATTGCATATTAAATCATAATATGGTTACAAATAATGTTTCTCCACGATCACACGTTTTTATTTTCGTGAGTTTTTACTTCAGGAGTAAACTATTAAATCCTAAACAGTACGCACAAAGCAGTCTGAAATGCTTGGAATCAGCATTGTTTTGAATATAAAAACATGGCTGCTAAGCCCGCCCCCTTGCTTCAATTCGTGCCTATTAATTCTTAAGGCAGGGCCAGGGGTTGCCTTGACCTTACTTACTTCCCTTCTGCTCTGAGCACATCCCTTTTGTTCTCTGACCACCAACCTGATAAGATGTGCAGACTAAGGGCTCTGATGCCCCCGCCATCTTAAGCACACCTCCATGCACAGCAATGCAGCTATGGGGCATTGCCTTCTAAGTGCTAGTTGTACCTCTGATCCTAATCAGACGCTGTAGATATATATTCCATGGAACTGTGAGCAAGCCTTTCTTTTTGCATCTTTACCAAGCCTCTGCCTCATGTGTCTTTTGTTAATAGCAGTCAGCCTGGGTGAGGGAAGTGAGGTGAGGTGAGGTGATACCATCCTGTGAGGTGATACCATAAGGGGGAAATCTGCTGCTTATTCTACTCTGCTTTCCCCCATCACCAATAAGAAATTTCCAATATTCCTTTCCCCTTGTTGTCAGATTGGAAGTTTCTTGAGCAGTTTCTATAAACACTACTACTCTGTAAAGCACCCTTTAGACCAATCTCTTTCTTTCTTATGTATGTACACAATCTCTGTTTTATATTCAGATAACTGGTATTCAGCTGGGGTGATTTTGACACATAAGTACTAGTTAGTTTTTCTTGGAGCTCCCCTTTCCTCCTCTTCCTTTTATTTGAGCTTGGCTTCCCTTTCCTAAACAGTCCCCCCTGAGCACATCCCTCATTGCCATACACTTCTCTTTCCATCCTGATAACCAGCAATCCTTCTCCCCATAATCAAGCCCCTACAGCCCCTTAAATCTTCCCAGCCAATCAAAAAGACTGAAGTGCCTCTGTTTGATTGACTAGGGGAGATTTAGACAGGCTGCATGGGCAAGAATGATGGTGGTGTGAAGGCCACCTATTTCAGAACATCCTCTTGCCTTCCTTAGGGGTGGGAGGTGGGCTCACCCCCAGTATTTTGCCAATGTAATTTGCTGACTTTTAAGGCTTTGTATTCTTCTGGCTCCATGAAACTGTCAGTTGACTGCCAGAATTCTAAAGGATTGGCACGGTTTCCTCATTTTCAAATGGATGGATCTGGATCGGCTTGGGAATCTGTTGGAAATGAGCCATTTTTCAATTTGGAAGGCAATGGCTCAGGTCAGTAGCATACCTACAGGGGTGGGGAGTGCTAAGTTTTGCAAGGAGCCTTACCTTGCTGTGTGCTCTCCCTCACTATTGTAGCCAACCTTCAAAGGGAAAGCAACACCTCTATGTTGCTTTCTGGCAATGGGGGCAAGGGGGAAGAGTGATTTACATAGCAAGGTAAGGTTCCTTGCAAAACTTAGCACTCCCTGCCTCGTAGGGATGCTACTGGCTCAGGTTATTTCCAAGCCAGGCCAATGAAAGACATGAACGGTTCTTCCATGGCTAGTGAAAATTGTTGCGGCAGATCAGGAAGGGCCCATTTTTACATTACCTGTGTGGAGTAGGAAGGGTTTGTAGTACCATCAGGGCCTGAATTGTGAAACTAACACTAGGAACCCAGACCAGATAGGAAAAGCCCACATGTGGTTCTGTGCTAATGTCCCCGCATTTTTCAGACAAAGAAAGGTATGGGAAGACGCTGCAGCATGAACTCCTCCCACCTGGTCCAGGGCCTCTGACGTCACTTTCCTGATACGGGAAGAATGGTGCGGTAATGGTTCCCATGCCGCAAAGGCAACATGAGAAGAGGCCCCAAGAGGCAGTTCTGTGCAAAAAGGGTTTTCCTGTAGAGGTAATCTGTGTTTTCTCCATGTAAAACATTCTGCAGCTTGTCTCGTTACAGCTTTTGCAAAAACACTAGCTGAAAGCAGCAGTGCATAAATGAATTATTTAGGTTTTGCAGCAAATCACCCTGATCTGGTGTTCAACTTCTTAATGCACTCTAAGTGAGCCCTAGGAGGCAAATCGTAGCAGACAAGGGGTATAATGTAAACCAAGCTTTATTAGCCACGAAATGCCACACTATATTGTGTGACGTATCAGACAGTAAAAGTGCTTTGATTTTGTGCATAATCATTGGCATTGCAACTGCCATCTTCCAGGTCCAAGTGCCTTTTTTTATTTTTTTTACACACAGATAAAATTTAAAATTTATGTTCTCGTCAGTGTGATTAATAAAATGGACTTTCCCCTTGTTCGCAAATACTGATCTTCAACAAATTGTGACATGTCACAAATTGTCTGCAGCTCTCTGCTTTGATCATTTTCAGAAAAAGGAAAGTACATTAGCATCATCATTTGCTTGTTGCCAGAGCCAGCTATGGGGGTGGGTGGGTGGGTGGGTGGGCAAGGTGGGGTGAGCGAACTGTTCAGCTAAATCCATAGAATTACAACAGCAATGACAAGGGTCTCTGATTTCTTCCTGTTCCCTCCCCAGCATCTTACTCCATGAAATGACATTTGCAGTGGGGCTGCTGCTGTCCTATGTGCTGCACATTTATGTTGCTAATCAACTTTTTATCTTTGGCCAACAAGATTATTTCAAGTCCAGACAGACAATTACACTTACCTCCCCCCACCCCTGCCAAGTACTCAATGGGCAGACTCTAGCTGGTAAATATTTAATGGATCTGATAGAGCAAGTTAGATATTTGTCAAATATAGCCAGTTTGTCTCCTCTCTTTAGTGAACTGTCTGCTATAAAAATACAGATGGTAATATCTTAGGGTGGTGTTTTTTTTTAATGATGAGATTGTGCACAGCATATCCAGATCGGGGTAGACTCTGAACCCATGGCATTCAGTTTAAGCAATTGAGTCAGAGGCATACGGAAGAGATGTGACAATGAGGTACGAAGGCATGTGTCGCAATGCTACACAGACACCCAATCAGGCATGTAGCCAGGTAAGAGAGGAATAACTAACTCTAGCGGTAGCATCAGCCGGGTGGGCCATGGGCCAAATAACCACGGCTGTCAATGGGTTCAACGGGCCAGGTTGATCCAGGGCCCTCAAAACCAGTGGTGACAGTGGTCAGGTCCATTATACGTCACTGCAATTGAAGCATCATCCAGTGGGCTACACAGGTACCCACTGTGGGTACCCAGGTACACAGGTACCCACACAGGTACCCAGGTACCCACAGGTACCCACTGTGGGCAGTTGTACACAACTGCCACCAAGGCCACCATGGTAGGGAGCCCCACTTAGTTGGCAGCCTCTACTTGCTGGCTGGGTGCAATCCTCCTTGAGGTAGAAAGGAGAAAGGGGGAGAATGTAATGGGGTGGTGATGGGAGCAGGGGAGGGTGGACTGCTCCAGGAAGGGAGCAGGTTTGGCAGCAGCCTCTGCCACTGAGTCTTAACCCCCTTCCTGGAGTTGATCCTGCAGCAGAAGTCCTCATGGACTTGCACCAACAGCTTTGCCGGCAAAGGTCCAAGTGGACCTGTCCGCACTGTAGAGGTAACAAAGGCAACACATGTTCCCCTATGCAGAGACATGCATCCAGGACTGCTCCATGCAGGGAGGAGCACAAGCCATTTTGGAGCAGCTGATTGGTGGGGGCGGGAAACCATAGGATTGGGCTGTTCCTATTTTGCTACTCTATATCGCACATCTTATTTGAAGTCATGGAGGAATTCTGGATTTCAAAACATCATTGCCTTTTCTGGAAAGCTGGTGAGGACATTAAGGAAATACAGTAGAAAGCACATTGCCCCCAATTTTAACAGTATTTAAAAATAAAATAAACAATTGGGCAAAGACAAAATGTTAAAAAAAGCCTTATGCAGGTGCCTTTGGAGAAAAAAAAAGATGTTTTCATTTAAAATTGCTTTTGGTATGCTTTTGACTGAAAAAAGAGCAGAAAAGGGAGCAGGAGTCCCCCCCCCCCTTGCCAGGCTTGCAATATTCTGAAGATAAAGCTTTGGAAAGCTAATAAAGTCTGACACCCCGAGTTTCACTTTGGTAATCAAGTTTAGTAAAGCAGTACCTCAAAACTTCAGGTAGATTTGACAGGTGCAAATTCTTCAATCCTTAATTTGGCTCTCAGTAAGACAAAGGTGCCACCATATTAACTTAATGAAGGGGTTTAAGCCTGCAATTTTTCCACTGACTTCTGGACCTACATACATTCTACAACCTATGCCCCTCCAGCCACTTCAGGTGCTTTAAAGATGTGACGAGGGTACACCTCATGATTGTAAAGGTGTGATGTTACGAAATCCTATTACAGCTTTGCTCTTTCTTATAATGTACCATATAAATGTATTTAAGATGACAGCACATAACTGGAACTTTTAGTGTTGTATTGTGGCGCATCCACAAGTGCTGGGGGAAGCGATAGCATAGCTAGAGAGGGGAGCAAATTGGTAAATACTGCACGTGCTGCAACATGTTATGTAAGCAGCTGCTCCCACTCACCACTGGAGCCATTCCAGACGGTGCTGGCAATGTGCAGGTGCTTGCTGAATCAACAGCATCTCCTGTGTGTTGCAGTTGCTGCGCAGAATGGCTCCGATGGTGCGTGGGAGGGGCTGCTTAAACAGTGTGTTGCAGTGCTTGCAGTACTTACAGTTTTGCCCCCTTTACCTATGCTACAAAGGGGGAGCCACCGAGTTTTCTCTCTACCTTTTGGAAGCTCTCCTGCCTATAGCCTTTCTCCAGCCTACCTTTGACCTATCCACTTCTGAGATGCCCCTCTGCCTTGATGTCATCAGGCGCATATCTTACCTATAGCCTGGGATGGCACGAGCTGTGGGCACCGGGCAGCGGTGGGGCTCCATTGCGTGCAGTCCAGGCGAAACAGTGCGGTCTTTGGCTCTCCCGCCCGCCCACGGCTCCCTTACGCTCGGAAATGGAGCGTTTCCGGGCTAAGGGAGGCATGTCAGGGTGACGTACGGGGGCGGGGCAACATCCTGGGGGCGCGGTTTCTGCACCAGCCGTGGGTGCGCTTGGGCCTCCGTGCGCGCCTGGATATCATGAGCACCCAACAAGGCTCTGGCACAGAAAAGAAACTGCATGGCTACAGAAGAAACTATTTAAATATACTGAGTGAAAAAAGAAACTCATGAACAGTGCTAATAAACTGGAAGAGAGTTAACAAGAATACGCTTCATCCAAACGAGAACAAACTTAATCCCATCAAGTAGCTACAGTCCTCAGCCAATGCTCCCTTTCCTTGATTTCATTACCAGAGCACTTGAAAGTAAAACCGAGGGTAGATCTGTATTACCTGAGGCAGCGCTTGAAAGTAAAATTGAGGGTAGATCTTTGTTACCCTCTTGGATGAAACAAAGAAAAAATGGCCAAGCTAAGCCAATGTTCTCATTGACAGTGCACTTGAAACAAAGAATACCACTGTCTATGCCCTTATTTGGGCTATGAAAGAGACATTTTAAGAATAATTTTACATGAATGCTTGAATTTATGTTTCATATTTCTTAGCTTTAAAGTAGGAAAATGGGGAGTTTTAAATATGGGGTAGAACATTGATTTTTTTTTTCTTTCCTGCTTCTGTGAAATTGACTAAATTCATTCATAAGAGTAATCTGTTAAAAAGAAAAAAGTAAAAAAAACAAAAGTATTTCTTTGAAAGGTTGCCTTACGAAAAAGAACTTGGAAGTCAAATCTACTCCTCAATATGAAAGCACATTTAAACAAAAATGGAAAATTATTTTTAAATAATCTTTTGAAATGGTATTTCTGGCTATGTAATTTCACAGAAGCACCATTTTTAAAGTAAAATATGCCTCTAATAGTGTATTATATTTTACTCACCCACACTAGGGGAATGAAGTGCAAGCATTCTCAGGGACATTTTCTTTTTCCTTTTCTTCCAGGAAGGGAAGTAATTTATTAACCCCACTGGTGCTGATCTTTTGGAAATCTGCTGACTAGAGACTTCGGTAACTATAATGCCAGACAAATTTCAGACCTGAATTATAAAATGATGAGTCACAGTTTTGTACAGTTTCTCATGGAGCTGCTGCATGACTTTTTCTAAAGCAATAACTGTGAGCTCATGACTTCATGAGAAAGGAAAGCAGAATCCACTTCAAGTGAATAAAATAAAATATTTGAAAGAGGAATGTGAAAGCTGCACAATCAGCCTTCTTACTAAAATTACATCTTTCTTAGAAGCTCTCCTAATATAAGCATGAGACACACTCAAGCTGAGAAGAGCTCTCAGTATCTTGTGTGCAGTTGGAAATATTCAATATGGAACTGTTCCCATCATGTGGTCAAATTTCAGCAGGACATGCCTACTTGTCAAGGTATTTTTTTCTGAGATGGAAGAGACATATAGGGTGTGAAACCAAGAGGATGAGATCAAAACAACACTCAGAAAGAGAGTTGTGTTTTTATTGCCTTCTTACATAAAGCTATTTGTCTTTCAAATATTGACCTAAATACTTTAGTGCAGTGGCTCTCAAACCTTTTAGCACCAGGACCCACTTTTTAGAATGACAATCTGTCCGGGACCCACTGGAAGTGATGTCATGGCTGGAAATCACTGTGACATCAGAGCCTGTTGCTTTCGTGAAAATGCAGCAATCAATTGGGTTACTTCTCAGCCATTTTCTAATAGCAAAATGAATCAGAAAGAAAAAAGCCTATTGACACATGACACAAGCAAAACAACCACACATGCCTCCCACTTTCCAGAATCCTATCTTCCTATATTTTCAATATGGCTGCCCTGTGTGCTTTGCGACCCAGCTGAAATTGTCTCACGACCCAAGTAATTCTGCATAATGTAAATTAAATGTAAATTGATCTGGCTACTGAAATGGTTGCTGCCTGTTAGCGGTCTGTCCCATTCCAGCTTTCCTTCCCCCCCCCCAGTATTTCATGAATAAAATCTATGCACTGTATTGGTTGATTATCATTCTGTTCATCCTGCCAAGCAGTTGTTTTTTCTTCTTCTTTTTACTAAGTTTACAATCCTATGCACAATTGCCTGAGAATAAGACCCATTGCCGACAATGGGACTTACTTCTGAGTAGACTTCTTTCTGCATATGACTTCTTTCATACTGTTTTTTCTGTTGCTTCCACCCTCCTTTCCACTCAAGTGCCTCCTTACGACTCCTGGAGGAACCGGAAGTGAGGGTAGATTGAAATGCCTTGTTCATCAAAGTCTTTGTTGCAGAGCCTCCAAATAAGGAAGTGGGCGGTGCTGTGATGTCATCACAACTCCGAGAGCATACAGCCACGCGCTGGTGGTGAGTTTGGAAAAAGGGGGACGCAAAATATTTTCTTGCTCCAGGTGCTGTTATTTGCATTTTGATATTGCAAAAATTGTGCCCACCCTTTGAACTGTGCCTGGAGCAGCTGCTCCTCAGGCTCCACCCACGATACATCACTGCAGACGTTATTATCTAATATAGTAGCTTTCTAATGCAGGGGTCCCAAACTACATTCTGGGGCACAAATCCGACTTGCCACAAGCAAGTTGCCGACTTGCCTCAGCAACTTGCTTTTTTGTCAGAGCATCTACTAATGCTTTGACATTTTTACTCATTATAGATAACTTCTCAGTTGAAGCACGGCATTATTTCCTTTTTAATTGGCACATTTCTCTTTTGTTCTGAATCGTATCATGCTGATTACAAAAATGTTCAGAGTCAAACTTATTCACTTAAATTTCATTTATTCATTTATAAAATAAATGAATATAAATAAATTCTTTCGGCCTGCAAAAATATATAATATACACAATGTGGCCCTCACACTGAAATGTTTAGAGACCCCTGTTCCAATGTATTTGCAGGTGGGTGAGAAGAGATTTTTTTAAAAAAATAAAAATAAACTGTGCCATTTTTTTTATAAAGCTAAAACATGCTAAAGGAAGAGAGGAAAAAATCCCTAATGGCTGGACAGTCATTTAAACAAAGGCATAACCAAGTAAACAGTGCAACAGCTTTAAGATATAAACAAGAGAAAGTGAACTTTGCTCACCCTGGATCTCCAGCTGTTTTGTGTAAGGAGACTGTACACCACAGCTGGGATGATGAGCTCCAAATCCTGGGAAGAATGATGATTTTTAACCTAGACTTACATAAAAAAAAGCCCATAATGGTGAGAGATAACAGGTGGAAGCCTTGCTTTGCCATTGTGCCTGGAGGGCAAAATCTGGCAGGCAGAAGTTGCTGTAGAACAAAAACCATGGCATCTGCTGTTCACTGTACTTCTTAAGTCCATCCCTATTTATTCAGCATCACTGACAACATCTTCACTGTAGTATTTTATGTTGCATTGGCATCGGTGTTAAAGCATTCCTGTGGCCATCCATCAGGAGATGTGATGAAACTGAAGGATCAATTTAACCTGAAAGATGGGACTTGAAACCTATTTCAGTTTGACATTTGTCTCATCCTCTCAAATGTTTATATACACTTTGCATCCTGTATTCTTGACAACAAGGGAGGTCAGTATTTTCAGCCCCATATTACAGATAAAGGACTGAGGGATAATTGTTTGCCTAAGGGTTCCTACTGAGTTCATGGCAGAGACAAGATTCAAAGAAGAGAGTTCCCGATTCATCACTGAGTCTCTTAGCCACTGCATTACACTAGATCGACATGTTTTCTAACAGAGATCTAAAGCCAGGAGAGGCATTACTATGTTCTCCTGACATTCTTTTTGATTGTGAGAGGAAAAAAAAAACAATTTACAGTTTTTCTAAACCTGCACTTGATACATGCAGTTAGTCAAACTGTACTTGATGGCAGAGGATGGGGAAAATCTGCACATAAAAGTCAACTTTTATAGCAAAAAGGCACCATTCTAAGTGGCATCCTCTTATATTTAGCAGGGGAAGAGCAACTGTCCCTCTTTGGCACAGCATGACATCTTTTCCTCTTGCTGTTGCTAGTTGTCATCTGTATTTTTTTTTTTAAGATAGTGAGTCTTTGAGTACAGGGAACACTGATCAATTGATTTTACTATGTAAACCTCTTTGTGAACTAACCCTGTTGAAAAGCAGTATATAAATATTCTTTAAAACAACCACCACCTTTAGGGTAAAGCTAAATTACCAGTCTAAAATAGTTTGGAACCTGTTTCATTGTAGGCTGAGCCCCCCCCCCCCCAAAAGAACTTTGTGAAAAGTGTGATGATTCTATATTAGAATTTCCTTGTCACTTCAAAGAATTGCAGCTAACAGTATTCCCTGGATTGAAACCCTGGTAGTTGAATCGAATTGAAACTGATAGGTAGCACAATCCTATGCATAATTAGTCAGCAGGAAGTTCCATGGTGTTCAATGAAGATCACTGTCAGGGAGGTTTGCATAGGATTGCAGCTGTACAGTTCAAGCCTATGTATGCCTACTCAGAAGTAAGCCCCACTTAGCCCAATGGGGTTTACTTCTAAGAAAGTGTGTATGTGATTGTAGCCTTACAGTTGCAAATGAGACTTGCCTTTAGTGCAGCCTATCGCCCTCCAAAGAACATTTAATAAATTTCATGCTAGAGCCTTCCCAATCTAATGTATGAGCAAAGAATCAACAGATACATGACAAAAATAATAGGCTATGGCTGAAAAGAGACTTTTCAAAGTTACAAATGTTCCAGTATCAGTGGTTCTAGAAGATTGCCATTTGCTTTCTAGCTGGTGTACTGTCAGATCTTTCTCAGCTACATCTTTTGCCATAGTTGTCAGGATTGTGTAGGCTGAGCTGTGGATTCACTCATGCACAATGGGTTTTAGGATTGATGGCCATTTGACTCAACCCACTGCTACGAATCTATGAAATGTAGTGATGTCCAGCGAGTTGCAAGTGAGACAAAACTATATCAGTGAAATATTGCTTGCTTTCAACAGAGCAGATATAGGTTTAATAAACTGAGGAAGGAAGAGGCAGTAAGAGATGGTACTTTGTAATTCCACAGTGAATTCAAATATATATCCCCTTAAAATGTAGAGTGTTTTAAAGCCCAGGTGAGTGACTGCTTTAGCTTTGTAAAGATATGAATATATCATGCGAAGAACACAGAAAAACTGAGCAGGAATAAATCTGAACACCACAGATTTAAATATAAATATTAGGGTCCTGGTACCAGTGTTAAAAGGGACGTGGTGGCGCTGTGGGTTAAACCGCTGCTGCTGGGCTTTCTGACCGGAAGATTGGGAGTTCAAGGCCATGCAACGGAGTCAGCTCCCATTGCTTGTCCCAGCTCCTGCCAACCTAGCAGTTTGATAGCATATAAAAATGTGAATAGATAAATAGATTAACCTTTCCTTTTCTGGTGGAAAGGTAATGGCGTTCTATGTGCTACGGCGTATAGTCATGCCGGCTACATGACCACGGAAGCTTGTCCTCAGACAAACGCCAGCTCTACAGGCTTAGAAATGGAGATGAGCACTGCCCCCTATAGTCGGTCATGACTAGACCATTCGGTCTTGGGGAAACCTTTACCTTTACCAGTGTTAAAGCTGGCAGATAACATAAACTGATTCTCAATAGACAAGGACTACCTATCTTCAGAAATCATAATGAGATGGATAGAAATGAGTCTTCACACAGTCCCCCATTCCACCTTCCCCCTGTGCAGAAACACCCTCCCCACCTCCCTTCTACCCAGCCAATGCCTCTCTCCCCCCTGCACCACCATACCTACATCAGCAGGCCAAATGCCTGGATCCAGCATCAGTGGGGCAATTCAGGCCTCCCCACCAGCTCAGTCTTCTCTCCAGTGTCACAAACATGTTTTACGGCATGTCTGCAACAACTTTAGCCGGCCAAGCCTGGAGTGGATTGTGCTCTCAATGAATAAAAGATCAGCATTACCAGGTCCAATTATTTTCCAAGGTTAGCTAGCATTTTCATAGTTGGGCTACAGTTTAAAGGTGAGTCTGAATTGAAAAATCTATTTGTCCGCATACACAGGATGGGATCCCGGGGGAGACACACTCTAAATTTGGCTTCACCCATGCCTCATCATGCTTTCTGGAATGATGCTAAAAGAGCTTTTATGTGAGAAAAGGCAAAACATAGGGCTGCCATTTTGTTTGGGGGGTTATTCAGAAGAGGCTTGCATTATACATACAGCTGCTTATATGAGCTATAAAGGATAATTTTCTTGTATTAATGCCATAAATTTTGTAAAGCCAGCAAGGCTTCCCTCTGCATAATAGCTTAATTTTTCATTCTAATAATAACTAGCTGCCAGCTGAAATGAATGGGTGAAAAAACAAACATTTCTATTCTGTGACATGATCTATGACAGATGTACAGTTTTTGGAGGCCCTGAGGCAGGGTATTCTAATCCTCCCCTCTCTTTGCCCAATGGCAAGAAAGAGAATTAACACCAAGAGAAGAGAGTGAACTGTAAAGGAACTCCAAGAAAAATGACACCGCTATCCTCTACTTAAAACTGTAATTGGCAACGAGCCCAATTTAAAACCACACTAAACATCCCGGATGTTTCAAAAGTGCTTGCAGACTATGTATGTGTTGTGTCTACATATACCTAAAACAATGAACAACTCTCTTCCTAATTCTTACAAAATTCCCATGATTTTTTTGTAGATTCACATACTATAGAATATAACAACATATTTTTCTTCTCTCAGAAATAAGGCGATCAATTAGCATGCCGTGTGTGTGTGAGAGAGAGGGGGGGTACCTCTGGAGTAGGTTCAGAGGTGCAAAGGAAATTCTTTGCATTAAATGTTTACAATTCAAGCCTTTGCAGTATGTTTTTTATTGTATTGGGTGATTGGACTGCAGAATTACCAAATGACTTCGACCAAAGTGGCCATTACTGAAGTCAATAATTATGGTTCTGTCTGAGAGGCTATCCTATTACATTGTGATATAAATGAAAAAGAAAAGAAAATCACCAAAGCCCCTGAGGTTCAAAAATGTGATGGGGGCACAGAAATCAGCAGAGTGAGTGGTGGGAATGATATCCAAAATTGGTGGATGTGAGCTGATTTTAAAAACAGTCGTCTGAAACGTGTCAGCTAAGGTAAGAATGTCCCTGGCAAATGTGGAACGATAAAACACACAAATGAAGCTCTATGCTAAATGCATTAGGGCGCAATCCAAACTTGCACTGGAACAGGCAGGCTGCCTGGCTTATGCTATATCCAATGCAGGTTAGGAGCAGGCTGGAGCCTGTATGGGGCAAGGGCATGTTTGTCCCCTTACCCTGGGGTAGAAGCCAGCCCCCCCCCCCCATGGGCCTGCTCGGATCTGCGCCTGCTAAAGAGCAGGCACAAGTCTGAGCTTGCTGCATGGCTCGAATTGGGACTGCACGGGCCGGGGCTTTGGATGTGGTCCTGGGCTCATCTCCTCCCCCTGGGCCACCCCACACACTGGAACGCCCTCTCTCCTGCCCCGTTCTGCCCCTATGCCTTCCCCCTGCCCAGAGAAGCCTGTGTGCTGGCCGAACTCAGCAGTACACCAGCGACTCACTCAAGTGCTTCTGAGCTGACGTACCTGCCTGCATTGGCCGTGTGTCAGAAGCACTGGCACAGACATGCTTTACGGCACATTTGTGACACCCAGTGGTGTTATGCTGCCGGAATGCTGGGCGGGACATCCGGGTGATCGACAGCCCGCCCGTCGCGTTCCGGAGCGTTACGCTGTTTGCGTAATTGGTTACTCAAACGGCGTAATGCTTCGGAACGCGACGGGCGGGCTGTCGATCACCCGGATGTCCCGCCCAGC
>JAJKFI010000054.1:2870144-2880531 GCA_029204185.1 Lerista edwardsae | reverse complement strand
GAGAGAGAGAGAGAGAGAGAGAGAGAGAGAGAGAGAGAGAGAGAGAGAATGTCCGCTCCATTTTCCGGTTCTCAACTGCGCTAATAAAACTTTCAGTATAGCTAATGCTGTTTAGCTAAACAAATTAGACAATTGCACCATTTAGACCAAAGAAAAAGTTTCCATTAGTGAGTGAAAAGCTCTCTGCCTGCTCAGCTAGTAATTTTCTGCAAAGCCAGCGACACAACCTACATAACTAGAAGCAGAATGGAATGTTGGAATATATTATTCTGTTATGATGTGCTAGGCAGTGAGCTCTAGCCTATAATCTTTGATAGCAGACAAAGCCAGGCAGAATATAATAGTAGCACTTTTAGCGGTAATACTACCAGTACAGCAAGTCCTCACTTAAAGACATTTTGTTTGAAGTTGTTTCGTTATAAAGTTGAAAAAAAAATTGATGCCTGCCTCTGTGTGGAGTTTGAACAGTTCTTCACATGTCTCTGTGGGTTTTCTCTGGCCTGGAAAGCTCACATTTATTTCAGTGTTTAATATTAGAAGTTTGTTTGACTTTATTTAGAAGTTTGGTGATGTTTTTGTGATCAGAAATATGATGCAGGAACATGTGTATGTATTTCAATTAGCCTACAGTAAAATTGGTTTCATTATAAGTCGTTTCACTTAAAGTTGCAGTTTCCAAGAACCTATAAACAACTTAAAGTGAGGACTTGTTGTATCATAGTATACCTCAAATAATACAGTTGTCCTTCAGCATCTGGGGGGAATCTGTTCCCAGATCTACTGCTGCCACTATTACGTTCTGGCTGGATTTTGTCAAACCAAAGTGCAACTGGAAGCTCTATCCCCTTTATCACGTTGCTCCATGGGCAACACACAACATCTTCTTTTCCCTGGCATTATGATTTTTCTCCATCTTCTCTTTTCTCTCTCTGTATATAAATGCTAGACCTCTTGAAGATCTAAAAAAACACAGCACCCTACTCCTTAGAATTTTGAACTCTGTGACTGTCTTAAATGGCCTCATCATTGGGGGGAAAAAACACACCGAAGAGAAATTAAAATCTCAATTAAATCAAGAAAAAGCTCTGCAGTTCTTCTTCCTGAGTAAATAACTTTCAGACACTGGCAAATGGGAGGAAAGTGTTGACGGCTGCAGAACCTCCAGAACTATTCTTAATTAAGGCATAGAGTACTTGGAAGGGTTAATACTGTTTGAAAGAAAAAGCTCTCATTCTAATAGCCAGATTACTTTGAATGCACTGCTGGGTCAGCACTGTAATTAAGAAAATTGCCTTTAGTATGCTTGTTTGGCATTGCTATTATCATCTTTTTTCATCTTTTAACAAGAGTAAACTACTTGAAGACGTCCCCATTTACTCTTCTTGCTTCTAGTAACCTCTGAACCCATCCAGTCCATCCTCTTCTAGCATTTAATGGCCCAAATGAGTTACTTTATCATCTGGGTCAACCCCGAAGTCGTTTACATTTTTTGCTTGACCTCTCACCCCTCCTCCCCCACCACCCCGACTATTATTTTGACAGCTATCATTAATGCCGTGTCCCGGGCAACCACACATCGACTAAGATGGATGGCAAAACGGCCAAGGAGTTGAAAGCAAGATGTACATTTTCATCTTCCTCGTGATTAAAATCGAAACCATATGAATGCAGGAAACCTAGCAACTGTAGAACACAGTAGCTAGGTGCTGGACATCTTGCTACTTGTACTGGAAAGAAGTTGGGAGGAAGGCATTTCTCCCTACCAAACACAAAAGCCCATAGAGTCTAATAAGAAAAAAACACACAACCATCACCCCACATCTGAATGATCCAATATTCTGAATGGCAATCCTTCTCAAAGGCCAAATTCCCACTGAGTTTTGATCGGTGCACCTACAATGATTGCATCTTGCATTTGTACTTATATTACTATTTGATATTAAACTGCATCCCTTGAAAACAGGAGCTTCAATACTTGCATTATTGCCATCGGTACTATGGATAGGAAGGGCAAATGAAGAGGAACCTTTGATTGCAATTACAGTTGTATGCAGTGGTGTCATCTACTCTCTTGCAGACGGAACGCTGGGCAGGACTTAGAGTGATTGACAGCCCGTCGACTCACTTCCGCTTTCTTTGCGCTCCCCGCGCAGCTTTCCCTCGCGTCGGCGCGCCCCCCACCCATCCCCCCTGGCGAGCAGTCGCTCCCTCCGAGGCGAGGGAAAGCTGCGCGGGGAGCGCGAAGAAAGCGGAAGTGAGTCGACGGGCTGTCAATCACTCTAAGTCCCGCCCAGCGTTCTGTCTGCAAGACAGTAGATGACACCACTGGTTGTATGGGACTGCCAGGGCAATCCTATGCATGTCTACACAATGGGACTTATTCCCCGAATTGCAGCCTGTATCTAATACTATTTCGCCTGCTTGTCCATCAAAATGTACACTGGATAACGGCACACCTCACTTGAAACAACTAAACAGACGTCGCCTCTATTATTCTTTGAAATGCTTAAAAACAACATTACACTGGAGGTGAGATGAAGCAAGGAAGGATGCTTCCCTGCAGAAGCATTTATGGGTGATAGATGTTCCAGTGCAGAGTTCTAGTCATGCAGAAGCCACACATCCAGAGGGTGATCCTGTTCTAGGCCACATGGACAAGCAGTATCAGCATAGGAGCTACCAAAACAATGATGAGAGCACTAAAACTCACTGTGGTGAGTAGCTGGAAGAGTTATAAGGAGAGGTGTTTGTTTCCAGGGAGTAAGCCTTCCTGTACACAATAGGCTATCTTCTGAATAAAACAAATAATACTATTTTCAAACACCATTAGTTATAAGCCATCACTACATATAGCAGCGGTGGCCAAACTGTGGCTTTGACATGCAATATGCAGCCTGCAAAAATATTTTGGCAGAGCTCCTTTTGCATCACAATTAATATAAAAGGTAAATTTTCAAGCATTATCATTATTTTACTGGGTATAAACTGAGTGTCCACTGTAGAGGTTTTCAGACTGGGGCATTGTGATGCCCCAGTCTAAAAGGCCCTGTCCCATCCCCCTTAAGGGGTGGAGCGACTGCAATGACATGGCATAATCCCACGACCCACAGAAAAAGGGGCTTTTTCTGACTTTCCTTTGGGTTGTACCGGCCCTCTGAGGGGTGTGGGGTATTTCAGAGAGTAGGGGGTGAAGGAGGCTGCATTCAGGAGTAATGAGGAGTAGGTCTCATTGACTATAATGGGGCATCTGTGTAGACATGTATAGGATTGGGCTCTGAGCGAAGAAAGCAATATTAGTAGCTAATTGCAATCTAAAGTCTGCAAAAACACCTAAACCCTACGAACTAAAAAAAAAAAATCAGTTCTTCAAGGAATGGAATATGAAATACACGCACACACACACACACACACACACACACACACACACACACACAGAGAGAGAGAGAGAGAGAGAGAGAGAGAGAGAGAGAGAGAGAGCATGCAAAACAAACAACAAACGACCCCCTCCCAAGCAATCTTGGAGGTAATGCCCAGTTAGCTTCTCTTAAGAATGACCCAGGTCCTAGGCTGACAGGAAATCATGGTTCATCCACAGACCTGCTACATAACATTTTTGCTAATTAGGGGTGAAATGTTGATGTCTTGCTACTTTTCCTGCAAGCAGCAATATTTAGGACTCTGTCCACTGTTCTAATTCGCTCAGAAAAAGAAATATTTATTCAGGCAACCCAACGCCCCCTGACAATCATGTCAACAGATTTATGGCTACAATGTATGTAGGCATATGAAGAAGTAAACCTATGATGACCTTGGTCTTACAGATCTTGAAGACAGTCTTCCAAATCTTACCACTCCCACAGTTGTGCCATGTACATTTAATTGGGAACTCAGTGGCACTTACTTCTGAGTAAACATTCTGAGGGTCTGGAGAAACATACGCAGGCCCCTTGCTGCCTCCATAGGGTGGCTTTATACCTTCTGGTTTCCTGGCCTTCTGTTTCTTTATTATCTTGCTTTTTTTTTTCTAATGTTGTGCTTTAAAATTGGATTGTAAGCTGCCTTGAGCATTTTGGGAAGGAAGCTAAAATGTTTGAAATAAGTAAGTCATAGGACTGGGCTGCAAGTCAACCAAGTAAATCCTGAAAATGCACAGCACAATTTAGAAGGGAGAGTTTCAGAACTCTTTAAACTACAATGTCAACCTGTAGAGGGTTCAAAAGAGCCTAGAGATAATCTAGTCTGACCCTCAGCTTTCATACAGGATTCATTAAGAGAGTGGCACAGCATAATTGTCAAATACAAGCATAGGAGGCAAATTGCACCTGGGCCTAGGGTCAAAAAGGGGATCTAGGAGCCAAAGGAGGGGGCCCAAAAATGACTTGGGATCTTACATCTTCTGATCTCAACAGGGTCCCTCAGAGGGCGAGCAGAGGGTCAATTGTACCTGAAATGATGATCCAATTGAGAAGGGATAGCAGCAACATGTGGTGAGGGTGTGCCAGCTGAGGCACAACTGCCCTACCGTAGTTCTTTGAAAAAGGCCTCCCCTGCTGCTACAGTGGTTATGATCCAGCCAAATGGTTGTGATCCAGTGAGGCAGAACTGCCCTGCTGAAGTGCTCCCCTGCTGTGATTGCCCAACACAACCCATGGGCTTTGAGCAGCTGAAGCCCATGGGTTGTACGTGTTTTCACGATCACAGCGGTGGGGCACTTCAGTAGGGCAGTTCTGCCTCACTGGACACACCCTCACAGCATGTCTCTGCCCCAAAGTAACTTTGTACCTCCTGATAAAATTCCTCTCAGACGCCCTGCAGCAAACGACTGAACTTCTTGGTCTGGATTCTGCAGAAGAATATATCAAAAATGGATCCAGTTTCAGACAGGTGCATTATGACAGCCCTTCATAAAGAGGTTACAATGGGGCTTGATATTCACTGAATCGTAGTTAAGGAATGTATTAAAAATACATCATGAATTATGGAAAGACATTTAAGTAAACACATGCTTCCTATTAAGCAGAACCCTAGGAAATCAGATGCATCACTGATGATTGACCAGTCTTGCCTTGTTCAACATTCTTTGTCATTTTGGTCCCTGATCTGGAAACCAAATAGCCTTGAGCCACAATCCTAACTAACTTTCCAGCACTGACATAGCTGTGCCATTGAGGCTTGTGCTGCATCCTGAAGTTGGGGGCAGGCAGTCATGGAGGCTTCCTCAAGGTAAGGGAATGTTTGTTCCCTTACCTGAGGGCTGCATTGTCCTTACCCCACTGCTGGAAAGTTGGTTAGGATTGCACCCTTAGACCATTGTCTCATTTTTCCCCATGAACTTCCTGGCTTTTGAGTAAGTAGGTGAGCAACAGTCAGTTCAAAGGAAGTTTCTGTCCCCAGGGGAATGTGCTCTGATGGAGGAAAAGTCAAGATTAGGGAGACAGGTGGAATTGGATAGAAGGTGTATATTGATGATGTAATTGGCTGAAATCATCTATGGACCAGTCCAAGAAGCAGTCTGCAGTCTCAGCTGCAGTCCAGGAAGAGACCTGCAGTCTCAACTAGCTTCATTTGCACTCAGAGACATCACCACTTACCCAAATCTGATTAATAACATAGTACTATGATATCCTCGTGTTTACTACATGATCCCTGAGAGGCTGGAGAAAAAAATTGTACCAAAACAGGGGAAGGGAATTAAATAGAGATAATCAACAGGGAACACAATTTTTTAAAGTGACAATTAAGAATGTTTGCAGGAACTATTTCTCCTCTCAAAAATGTGCATTCAGCCTCTCAACTTTGAAGTTGTATGAATATTCACACCATACCTCAGAAACGTTTTGTCTTTTCAGAGCATGACATTTTTAATCAATGTAACATTGCACAAGCTGTATTTGCAAACACATGGTCGAAGCAAAAGCACCCATCTTGTGGCTACTTCATTGTGCAAATACAACTTTTAACTTCAGGAGAATGACTTCAATGGAATACAATCCCATTTCCGTGAACAGCATGTCTGTACGAATGACCTCCTGACTTCCTTAACAGTTAAACCATCTTCAAGCTCATTCTTATGGATTAAAACATTCCTTTTAACGTACACACTTTGCCATCCAAATGTTGATTACTTCAAGACAATGCAGTGTTTTAGGATATTGCATGGACCATGTGTCAAACAGGTGTGTGAAGGATCACTTTACAAAAGCAGTCGACTATCAGGAAATATAAGTAAAGAGAAAATGGGGACACTCTGCCCCAGAAATTGTTTGCAGTTCTTCATGACAGAAGGGTGATATATGGCAGTCAGAAAAAAGGGGGGAGGAACTCCAAATAATGCAATTCTTTATAAAAGCCTCTGGATGCGGGTCTTATTAAGAAATTCAGCCGTTATTTTGTGTTTAGGTTTCTAAATACACTTGTTATTAAATTTGTTATATATGCACATTTTTGTATGCACAGTGACTAAAAATAACTAGGGGTGCAATCCTAATATGGAGTTAGGCCGGCACAGTCCCTTGTGCCAGCTCAGGAGCATGAGAAACGGACTGTAAAATGCATTTCAACCACTCTCGCAGTCAGGGAGGACAGCACATGTCTGTGTGCCAGCCGCCGTGACCCCAAAAGTGATGCAAACATGCTTTAAGGCTAACTCCAGGCTAGCCTAACTCAAGGTTAGCATTGAGCCCTAAAAGTTGGTAGCAATGGCAGTACAATTTTTTTTAACATTAAACCATAGTCACTATTTTAAATTGGTTGTTTTATAGCATCTTCCTTGAGCATGTGGTCAACTTCAGGTGAAGTGCTTTGTGGAAGCAGTTACCTTGGGAAATATTTTACATGGCCATCATAAAAAGGCTCTTTTACTGGAGAGTCAGTCTAACTCGTAGGCTTTGTACCTTCAATAGGCACTCAATGGGATATGTGTACCAAAATTAAGCAGTAAGGGAATTTGCAGACCAGGTGCGGGGTTAGTCTGAGACTGTCACATATTGTTCACCTACTCTAAACGGATGGTTCACAAATGTGTCATCTATCTGCTACCTACTGTTGTCCAGCCATACTTTCCCCATAGTTAAACAATCACATTCATGAATGGAAAAAGAATCCATTCATGAATGTGATGATTACATTAAATGTAGGAAAATTCAGGTGGACAATGGATGGGTGGGTGGTGACATTGTGTGAACCACCCATCTAGAGTACAGGAACAATGGGTGCCAATCCCAAACCAGCCTCCTACTTGGAAGTGCCAGAAATCATGCGGAGCACAGCCAGAAATCATGCACCCAGAGAGCAACTGTGATAGTAATGCCTCCATACACAATGAAGGTGTGAGCAGGCTTTCATGTGCATATAGAACAAACATCAGAAGCTGTACTATCCGAACAGAACATTCTGCTTCTGACCCTCTTAGTGTCCATTTCCTGTTTCACGTATGGTACTTTTAGCCTTTGGAACAGTGGTGTCATCCTGACGGAACGGCCCGGTACGGCCGTTCCCGAGGACGGGCAAGCTGCTCCTGGGCCCGCCCACCCTCCCTCGTGTCCCGAATCGCTCTGAAATGGAGTGATTCGGGTGCTGTGAGGCGCAGGGAGGCGTGGCTGCCCTCTGCCATAGGGGTAGAGGGCTGTCAATCATCCAGACATTCTGGTTCCTGGCACGCCCGGATGACGTCTCTGCTTTGGAACCAGGGAGCCATCCAACTATTTGTATACAACTGCCGTTACCTGCCCTGATGTTGGCCACAAAAGTATATACACATCACATCTGACACCATCTGAAGTTGAAAATGGTTTTATTTATAGCACAGAACACAGTGGACTAACAAAAGCAAATCCACGCCATGTAGGTGTAGACCATTTCTCTGTAGACTCTGTTTAGTATGAACTGATGAGAAGCAGGAGCTGTTTACCAAGGCGAGCCCCTTTATTTATTAAACTAATTGCTCTCCTTTTATTTATTAAACTAATTGCACCACTTTGCCAACGGGAATTGCTTTGCTGCCATTACCCCTTAATCTGAGTCCTGCGCTCCTTCTTTAATGTTTTAGTTCAGTAATTTGAAAACCTTCTGCTGCGTTATTGCTGCACAGTGCATTATTACCATCGTAAGCAATAGTGTGGCTTCCAGATCATAAAAACAGTAGGTAGGTGATGAGAGCTCAGAATATAAAGTTAGCATTGCATCATCAGAAGTCTTCCATTGTTCCTCACTCATTTCCCTCACTCCCTTCACGTTCCTAGCGGACTGGTATGTTTTAATGGAAAAGGGAAACGGAAAAGCCTGCTAGGTAGCTATGCTTTGTTCGCAATGACCACGGTTAACAAATGAGCATGAGAATGATTTGGACAAAGGCTGAAAGGAGACATGTTAATTCTCCCTACTAACCAGGCCCAGTTCAGATAAATAACTAGGCCCCTGAAAATCTGGCCAGGTAGATCAAGAGACCTTTTGAAACAAGATCATATAGGGCCCAGAAGGCTAAAGGGAACGTTTACAAAAATTCCACCTTCCCCAAGAAAATGCCTTCTATTCCATTCATGGAACAGGGAGTGAGGATGCATCCTATAGAGGCAGGTGGTGGGAACTCCCTTCATTATCACCACCACCTTCATCTCTGTACAGTGTGCAAACCTTTTGGGGAGCCTGTCTTTTCCAGCTGCAAATCCTCCTCCAGGCCCCCCTTTTTTTATTCCTTTTTCAAAACATTGTTGCACTGAATGTGTCGATTTAGAGCAAGTGTTGGAAACGTTTCTTGACTAATGTTCGCAGTACAGACTTTGCAGAAGACCTGGATAAATATTGCTATGGTCAGTGAAGACGGAAAAACCAAAAAGAGACCTAGAGTGCTGATGGTTGCTTTCTTCAGCCAGTGCCAGCTGGCAGCTTGAAAGGTTTGCAGGAGCCATCTGAAGACTATGCTTGGCTCTTTTATATGATTGGAAAGGCCTTAACAAGCCTGTACTTTGCTTTCTACATTCATTTCCAAATTGCACTGCCCCTTACTCAAATACAGTCTTTTCCCTTCCGCAAAATTAATGAGTGTTCTACGGCAGTGATTCCAAAACCTTTTAGCACTGGGACCCACTTTTAAAAATGATACACTATCATGACCCACCAAGCTTTACAAGGCTAAAACTAAAAAGAAGTTTCACTTTACCAACTGCTCAGGTCTTTGTTTTTATCCTTTTTGCTGCTATGGGACTGCTGCCTTCTGGAGCGTTTGCTGAGCTCCACGTTCATTAGACTATGACCATTCTGATCGTATTATATTCCCCTTCATCTGGCCAATAGGAGCCGAGGCAAGTTGCCTACTCATGAATAAACACACATGTGCAGCTCTGTTTCAGTTTCCATAGGGCTCAATGCATTTTCCTTGTCAGTTTCACAACCCACCAAAAATCGAGTTGGTCCAGACCCACAATTTTGGAACCACTGCTCTGCTCTAGATAGTCACCCTGAAGAATGAATTATTCCAAATCAAATGCTCCTGAACATCTATTGACTTTCCTCCTGAAGTAAAGTTTAAAAGATGTTCTTATTGTTTATGACACCTGACAGCCCGATCCCCTTGTAGCACAGCAGAGGCGGATCTGCAAGGAGGGCAAAGCTCTAAGTGTTGCAAGGAGCCTTACCCTGTCATGTAAATCCCTCCTCTCCCTTGCTGCTGTAGCCAGTAAGCAATGCCAAGATGTTGCTGTTCCCTGTGAGGATTGGCTAAAACGGTGCAGGAGAGGAGGGATTTCCACTGCAAGGTCAGGCTTCTTGCAAAACTTAGAGCTTTGCCATCCCTGTAGAAACGCCACTGAGCACAGAGCCAGTACACCTTCCACTGCGCCAGCACTAGCCATTGTAAATGTGCCTTTATATTTGTAATGACTTGCAAGTGAACAGTGCTGGTAGGAAGCTCCTGCACTATCCCGCCAGCACTGAATTCAGACTACAGTTGCCAGAGCAGGTGGGAGCTGCTCTGTGCAGCGCAGGGGTAGGGATAGGGCAGAATGGAGGTTGGGAAGGGGAATATTCAGGCTGAGGAGGGGGCCGGGACAATAGAGGAGGCCTCTGATGTAGCCTAACCTCTGTGCTGGGCTTGAAATCCCTGTAAAGGGTTTCTCAGACTTGGACCAACAATTTCACTGGGGCAGATCTGAATAGCCACATTGGATAGACTGGGGCTTGACACAGAGCCAGGGAATAAATGTTTTACGCTGAGGTTCATACTCCAGTCCTCCCCTATTCTAATTATGGCAACTTTTGTCTTTTGGTCTTCTTTTGTTGTATCTTTGTTTTCTTAACTCTGTTTTGGTAGTTCTACTACCAAAATCACAAACTCAGTTGTGATTCTGGCCCCTGTGCCACCTGGGGCCAGGACAGCAAAATGCCTCCCCCC
>JAJKFI010000054.1:2822827-2870134 GCA_029204185.1 Lerista edwardsae | reverse complement strand
ATGGATTACAGAACAAAAAGGCTAAACGATATGACACTGGAAGATGAGACCCTCAGGTCGGAAGGTGTCCATTATGCTACTGGGGAAGAGCAGAACACGAGTACTAGTAGCTCCAGAAAGAGTGAAGTAGCTGGGCCAAAACTGAAAGGAAGCTCAGCTGTGGATGTGTCTGGAAGTGAAAGGAAAGTGCGATGCTGCAAAGAACAATACTACATAGGAACCTGGAACGTCAGATCTATGAATCAAGGCAAGCTAGATGTGGTCAAACGTGAGATGTCAAGGCTGAACATCGACATCCTGGGAGTTAGTGAACTAAAGTGGACAGGAATGGGAGAATTTAATTCAGATGACCATCATATCTGCTACTGTGGGCAGGAATCCCTTAGAAGAAATGGAGTAGCCTTCATAGTGAACAAGAGAGTGAGAACAGCAGTACTGGGGTATAACCTCAAAAATGATAGAATGATTTCCATTCGGATCCAAGGCAAACCTTTCAACATCACAGTAATCCAAGTCTACGCCCCAACCACTGGTGCTGATGAGGAAGAAGTTGACCGCTTCTATGAAGACCTAGAACAGCTTCTAGAATTAACACCCAAAAAAGATGTCCTTCTCATCATAGGGGATTGGTATGCTAAAGTAGGCAGTCAAGAGGTAAGAGGAATAACAGGCAAGTTTGGTCTTGGAGTACAAAATGAAGCAGGGCAAAGACTGATAGAGTTCTGTCAGGAGAACACATTAGTCATAGCAAACACCCTTTTCCAGCAACACAAACGGCGACTGTACACATGGACTTCGCCAGATGGTCTACATCGAAATCAGATTGATTACATTCTTTGCAGCCAAAGATGGAAAAGTTCCATACAGGCAGTCAAAACAAGACCTGGAGCTGACTGTGGCTCAGATCATCAGCTTCTTCTTGCCAAATTCAGGCTTAAACTGAAAAAAGTAGGGAAAACCGCTAGGCCCTCCATGTATGACCTAAATCAGATCCCCTACGAATATACAGTGGAGGTGACCAATAGATTTAGGGGCTTAGATTTGGTCGACAGAGTGCCTGAAGAACTTTGGACGGAGGTCTGTAACATTGTACAGGAGGCAGCAACTAAAACCATCCCAAAGAGGAAGAAATGCAAGAAGGCAAAGTGGCTGTCTGACGAGGCTTTACAAATAGCTGAGGAAAGGAGAGAAGCCAAAAGCAAGGGAGAAAGGGAAAGATATACCCAACTGAATGCAGATTTCCAGAGAACAGCAAGGAGAGATAGGAAGGCCTTTCTAAATGAGCAATGCAAAGAAATAGAGGAAAACAACAGAATGGGGAAGACTAGAGATCTTTTCAAGAAAATTGGAGATGTCAAAGGACAATTTCGTGCTAAGGTAGGCACAATAAAGGACAAAAATGGCAAGGACCTAACAGAAGCAGATGAGATTCAGAAGAGGTGGCAAGAATACACAGACGAACTCTATAAGGCCGATCTCAATGTTCCTGATAACCACAGTGGTACAGTCACTGAGCTCGAACCTGACATCCTGGAGAGTGAAGTCAAGTGGGCTTTAGAAAGCCTCACTAACAACAAAGCTAGTGGAGGTGACAGCATTCCAGCGGAATTTCTCCAAATCTTAAAAGATGATGCTGTCCAAGTGCTGCTCTCCATATGCCAGCAAATTTGGAAAACCCAACAGTGGCCACAAGACTGGAAAAGATCAGTTTACATTCCAATCCCAAAGAAGGGCAATGCCAAAGATTGCTCGAATTACCGCACCATTGCACTCATTTCACATGCTAGCAAGGTCATGCTCAAAATCCTACAAGCTCGGCTTCAGCAGTATGCGAATCGAGAACTACCAGATGTACAAGCTGGTTTCCGAAGAGGCAGAGGAACTAGAGATCAAATTGCCAACCTTCGCTGGATCATGGAGAAAGCAAGAGAGTTCCAGAAAAACATCTACCTCTGCTTCATTGATTATGCTAAAGCCTTTGATTGTGTGGATCACAACAAACTGTGGCAAGTTCTTGAAGAGATGGGAGTTCCAGACCACCTGATCTGCCTTCTGAGAAACCTTTATGCGGGTCAGGAAGCAACAGTTAGAACTGGACATGGAACAACCGACTGGTTTAAAATTGGGAAAGGAGTACGACAAGGCTGTATATTGTCACCCTGCTTATTTAACTTATACGCAGAGTACATCATGAGGAAGGCAGGGCTGGATGACTCACAAGCTGGAATCAAGATTGCTGGGAGAAACATCAACAACCTCAGATATGCAGACGATACCACTCTACTGGCAGAAAGTGAGGAAGACCTAAAGAACCTTTTGATGAGGGTGAAAGAGGAAAGTGCCAAAATTGGTTTGAAGCTCAACATTAAAAAGACTAAGATCATGGCAACCACTCCCATCACTTCCTGGCAAATAGAAGGGGAAGAAATGGAAGCAGTGACAGACTTTATTTTCCTCCAAGATCACCGCAGATGGTGACTGCAGCCATGAAATTAAAAGACGTTTACTTCTTGGGAAGAAAGCTATGGTGAACCTAGATAGCTTAATCAAAAGCCGAGACATCACCCTGCCAACAAAGGTTCGCATAGTCAAAGCGATGGTTTTCCCAGTAGCCATGTATGGCTGTGAGAGCTGGACCATAAGAAAGGCAGAGCGTCGAAGAATCGATGCTTTTGAATTATGGTGTTGGAGAAGACTCTTGAGAGTCCCCTGGACTGCAAAGAGATCCAATCGGTCAATTCTCCAGGAAGTCAAGCCTGATTGCTCCCTGGAAGGACAAATGCTGAAGCTGAAGCTCCAATACTTTGGCCACCTGATGAGAAGAGAGGACTTCTTTAGAAAAGACCCTCATGCTGGGAAAGATTGAAGGCAAAAGGAGAAGGGGGCGACAGAGGATGAGATGGTTAGACAGTGTCACCGAAGCAATGAATATGAAATTGGGCGAACTCAGGAAGCTAGTGGAGGACAGGGAGGCCTGGCGTGCTGTGGTCCATGGGGTCGCGAAGAGTCGGACACGACTTAGCGACTGAACAACAACAAGACATCCCAGGGACAGCACTACATCCTGGAGCAGTAAGAATATCCAACATGGCTCTTGATCAAAGAGCTCTGGCACCCAAGTAGGTAATTTGGTAATACTTCATAAGACACGAAATGTGTGCTAGACCAAATGCAAGTAAAACTGAATGAATAATGCGCAAACAAAAATGAAGAATGAAAACAAACTGGTCCCTGAAATGAAAATGTTTCCCTGAACACCCCAACTAGGAAGTCGGGTAACTGTCACAGAATCTACCCATAATTCATTGTGTTAGAGGCAGAGGGTGCAATCTTATATGCACTTATCTGGGAGTAAATCCTATTAAACTCAGTGGGACTTATTTCTGAGTAGCTGCGTATAGGACTGCACTGTTAGATAAGCAAAAATGAAAGACTACGAGGTAAAAACCAAGATGTGCCATTATTCTAGATCTTTAAATCATCTCAATTTCTCCCATAGGCTCAGAATGATTTTTCCATTGCTTGGATACATTTACCACTATATATGTAAGCATGTGAGCCCCTTGGGCACAGGACTACTCACATATGGGGGAAATATAAGCCTTACTCCTACAAGTGTCTACTCAGAAGTTCGTCTTATGGGACCTACTCCAGTGATGTCATGCAGGGGGAACGCAGGGGAACTCAGTTCCACTAGTTAAAATTAGGGCTGGCTCCGCCCACTTCATTCTCCCTCCTCCCCCCTCCCAATTCCTCTGCAAAGAGCTTTTCTTCTTGGTTGGCCAGCACTCAGAGGGTTAAAGGGAGCGACTCCGGATTCCTAGGGGGACGAAGGCAGTGATGTCATTCAGGGGGAACGGACCAGCTGGGCATTCCGGATCCTAACAGGCTCCGTGGCTGGTTCCGGGTTCCCGACAAGTGCCAATCAAAAGTGAGTTCCTGTTCCTAAATCATTTGAATGACACCACTGACCTACTCCCATATAAGTGTTTATATAGGATTGCAGCCTATAGGATTGTGGGAAACATTGAGATATAAATTGAAAAAAAGAACATAATACTCAAGATATGCACTAGTAACAATGGAAACATCATCAAACAACATTACTGAATCATTACGACGCACCCCCCAATAAAGTGCTGGACAATGACCGGATTGGTATGAGGAAGTCTTTATTGAACATTAACTTAAAACCTGCAGCAGGGAATATCTAACACCCAGAACGTGCTGGCGCTGGTGATTCGGGGGAAACGGCCCTAGCCGTCTACCTCCCCCAGACTTCCCCTCAGAGCGTCACACCCTGGCTCAAGGCCTCCCCCAATCAAGGACTGGGTTCGCCTATCACAGCCAATCCAAAGGATCGAGGCAGTTTGGCTGGCACAGACCCGCACCGGCCAAGCCTGGTGTTGGCCTTTGCCCAACCAGCCAAGGGGTTTGCCAGCCAGCATCCCAAACCGGAAATGAATTGTCAGACCGGTACTGGCTTGCCCCTTGACCTTTCTTACCTACAGGATGTACGCAAGCATCACCTGCCTACCCAGCCAGCACATGACCTGCCAAACCCAAACAGGAAAGCATCTTAACAACACCACAACCACAGCGCCAGTCTGGGGTAGGCCAAAAAACTGCCAATCAACGCCAATCAGATATGACAGCAAAAAATTCCTACCCGGCCCCGAAACCCGCGACCAGCTAATCCCAGACTGTACACAGGGTGGATGGGTGGGGGCTCCAAAATCTGGCATGACTGAGCTGGAAAGGCACTCCGCCTCCAGCTAACGGTCGTGCCAGCACCCCACGTGATTGGGACAGCCAATAGGCATCCCCATATTTCCCGCCCTTGCCCAGCTCTGGGGGAGGGGCTGCGCAAAGAGCAGCGAGGCTCCAGAGCCCCACTGGCAATATATGGGCCATATGTTGCCCAGCAGAAAACCCCACAACTTGCCTGCAGTCTGTCTCAACATTCACTTGATTCTACTCACATTATTGAATTAATGTCTAGTACATCAAAAGCTGCTTTTGTACTTATAAAACATTTCTTATTAAAACATTGAATTAAAAATCCTCTACATTTGGTATAATTCAATACTCTTGGCAGTGACTTTCTTGTGAATTAAACAGATAAGAAGGATTGAGCACTAAAAGTGTTTATAGCAAATATATACCAAACACAGCCAGACCTGAAGCCATTTTTTTTAAAAAGACAAGCTGTCAGAAACATTAGCAACAAGATATGTTTGCTATTTTTACAACATTTATTACACAATGGCTGAGCCTAATTCATTATTTGTTTTTCATGGAAATGCAAGTTAAAGCGTGTCAGTCATCCAATCAACTAATACTGTATGGGCAAAAGGACTAATATGGTTTCATGTGTGTCGTTCTAAGTTATCACTAAGAAGCTAAAAGCCCTTGCATTATAGTAGATTTACAAGATTCTTGCACAGGCGGTTAGCTGGATTTTCTGGGTTCAGGCTGTAGACTGTGGTTAGTAAATCATCTAGCATCCCCAACATCTCTGCAAACTGTGATCTTACATTATAGGAAAAAAAATTAAAGAAGCCATAATTCAAGCTCCAAAACACGTTTGCACTTAGCAAAGCGACTTGGGAAAATCAATTTGAGTGATGGTTGTCCAACTGTATTCTTGGAGTATGGTAGAACCTCTGGCCCGATGTCAGCTCCAGGATTTCAAGGACCTTTGGGCAAAGTGCTTCTCCTGCCTGAGCAGGCCTACATCCTTGCTGCGTCTGTCACCATAGCCTATTTTCTTGCCTTTCCCCAACAGCCCACTCCACACCACTGCATAAAGAGAAAGAACCAGTGGTATGGTACTCTTTAAAGTGCAGAAGCACATCGTGACACTACCATAGCCAAACTCATTAAGACAATAACAACAACAACAACAAAAAACCACCTAGCAGAGTGTGGTCTTGATCCAATTTCAAACCCACCAGTGGGTCGTGAGCCAATTTCAGATGGGATGCAAAGCACCTAAAGCAGCCGTATTGAAAATATGGGAAGATGGGATAAGAACATAAGAACATAAGAAGCGCCCTGCTGGATCAGGCCAAAGGCCCATCTAGTCCAGCTTCCTGTATCTTACAGCAGCCCACCAGGTGCCCCAGGGAGGCATGAAACAACAAGATCCTGTTGCATCCTGTTGCCACTCCCTTGCACCCGGTACCAGTAGCCCACCACCTTTGTAAGGAGGTTGCACAATCCATCATTGCCTATAGCCCACGATGGACCTTTCCTCCAGAAATCTGTCCAATCCCCTCTTAAAGGCATCAAGACCTTTAAGAGGATACTGGATACTTTAAGAGGATACAAGGATACTGGAAAGGGGGAGGGCTGTGTAGTTATTTTGCTTGTGTCAAGGTTGTAAATAAGCTTTTTTTCTTTCTGATTCACTTTGCTATTGGAAAATGGCTGAGAAATAACCCAACTTATTGCTCCATCCTCAAGAAAGCCATAGGGTCTGGTGTCACAATAATGGCACTTCTGACCATGCTCTTCTGGAAGGCACCCAGTGGATGCATATGTGCACATGCATGCTCAGAAGCGGAGGAAGGGTGTAGTGCGGGGTGGCGAGAGCAATGGGCACCGGCAGCAGCGAAGCACCACAATGCAGAAAAACCCGTGCACTTTTTGGCCCGCCCACCCTCCCTTGCTCTTGTATTTCTCCAAAACGGAGCTCTTCCGGGTGCAGGGAGGCATGGCTGGGCACGGTGACGTCACCCTGCCCCCGGGCGTGATCGGAGCCTTGTACGTCTCTGTGCATGCTTCCCTGCACATATCAACTTAAAAGCAATCAGGCAACCTTTTGACTACTCTGCTAGGTATATCTGTATTCTCATCAGCTGGGAGAATGCAGCTTGGATAAGGAACACCTAATGAGTTCAGGATGGGGCTGAGATTTCACTGGTGATGTCCAGCTCATTGCTTGCGATTTGCTCAATGATTTGCTTAATGATTTACACATCACTAGCTCATTTCATTGAAGGGCGGCCCCTTATACTTGCAAGACAGCCACAAGTGGGTGTCAAGGGGACCCTTCTGAAAGGTCATGGAACTGGGGCATGACAGAAAGCAACAGCCATCCCTCTGTTGCTCTTTGGATCTGAAAGCTAATCGCTTCAGATCATATACATCCTGGCATAACACTGGAGTATTCAGCATTATGCCAAAACATATACCAACATTTTACACTTATTTGCTGGCACAACTCCCAGCTCAGTGCAAAGTGAGAGTCGGGAAGGAGCCTATGTTTTATTGAAAGTCAGCGGTAGTTAGGAATCAAAGCATTTACCCATTCACGGTCATATGGAAGTAAATGGGATTGAACACATCACGTTTGACAAATATCCATTTAGTCCATAAATCAGCAAAAGCACTATAGAAAAATCTATTTCAATCAAATTCCAGTATCATTTTACTATAGAGATTACAAAATAGTGAGTTATGGAAGCCTTGTGGTTAGGTAACAAGACTGCCAGCTGTAAGAGCTCATGGGCAATGAAACACAAGGAGATTAAAGGGTCTCTTGTCTGAGTCAGCTCAGAGAGGGAAGAGCAGCAACTGACAACTAGTGCACTAATGTTCTTGTTTCTTCTGGCATGAGAAAGGTAGGTGCACCTGTGAATGGCAACAGAGGCTCTCTTCCTAAAGCATGGGATGAGATGAGGAATGGAATGTGAGCAGTGGTGGAATCTAAAACGGGAGGATCTGGAACGCTGGGTGGGACTAACCTGTGAGTGGAACACTACTCCGGCCTAGCTCCGCCCATGCACCGCCATTCGCCCGGCTCCGTGGTGGCTGCGGTGCTGCAAAGCGCTCATGGCCTTGGAGGGGGCGCCTGCTCGTCGGGGGGGATGAGTGGGGGGCGCACTGAGAGCTGTGGACGAGCGGCAGTGGGACACGTCCACGGAGGGCAGCCTGCGCGGTGGGCGGGAAGGCGGCGGACCCAAACGGATGGGCTGCCACTCAAGGTTAGTCCCGCCCAGCGTTCCGGATCCTCCCGTTTTCGATTCCACCACTGAACGTGGGCCTCCAACCATGGCTGCCTTTGCTGGCTATAGATGTTGGCTGGCTTCATTCAATGTGTTCCTTCATTAAGAGGGAACATGGGATACAAACCACTCTTTAGTCTCCCACCGTAACAACCAGCTGGTAGATCTAGTTCCCACAGGAATACAGTATTCTAAATCAGTGTTATTCAAATTGTGGGCTGGGGCCCATTTGGTGGGTCACAACCTGATGTCAGGTGGGTTGCGGAAAGCTAGGAGTAGCCATCTTGGAAACAGCAGAACTTATTCCTCTTATTTTCTACTCCTTTTGTGAGTGTTAACAGTTTGAATTTTCAAGTGAATTTTAGTTCAGTGCTTTTACACAATATTTTGTCCTAGTCTTGCCTTCTGTCAGGGATGTTTCGTGGTTGTACGATTGCTGCAGTCCACGAATGCCAATTTACATTTCAGGAGTGTCATTTTTATGGTTTTACAATGACAGCACTTCCTGCTTGATGATGTCACTTCCTGTCACAACATCACTTCCAGGTTAATGACATCACTTCTGGTGGGCCCCGACATGAGTGCCACTCTAAAAAGTGGGTGTGGTCTAAAAAATGTGAATACCACTGTTCTAAATAAAATGTTTTAAATGCCACTGACATACTGAATTATATGTCACTTGATGGGACCAGCATGGCCAGCTCTCTTTATTTTACTAACCCTCAAAGATTAAACGTTCGCATAGTCTACATCAGTGGTCTCTGGGAGGCAAGGAACTTTCTGTTCCACGCCACAGTCAGTTATTATGTCAGTCAGTCTTCACAGAAACTTGTGCAGGCAGCCACTTCTGCTGCCCACCACCCCAGCCGGCTATGTGCTCAACTTTCCAGGTGGAAGTGGCTGCCCGGTGTGGGTTTCTGTGCAGATCGGCTGGCAAGAGAACTAGCTCAGAACAGAAAGCACCATGGCTTTTTCAGGATGCCGGATTAGGCCCACAGGGCAGGGTTTGATGCCTGCTGGACTATATCAACAACTGTCTGTTCAGTGATGTTTCAGGTTAGCCAAGCTAGAGATGAAAACCCTCCTTCATCCTATAAATCAAAGAAACATGACTCTTATTATTCAAATGAATCTGAATCTCTTGGAGACAAAAAGGGATTGTAGCCCAACATTTAAACAATTGCATAACTGTTTTGACACCATTTATGTCAAGGCCACAAATTTATTGGTGCTAGTTTCTCACAAGTTGTTGTCGGAAAACATATGGTTTGTTTCTCAGTTGACTCCTGATCACACTCCACAACCAGCGTTCTGCTACTCTTCAAACGGCTCAGAGCTACAATAAACTTGGAGAGGGCACTGAGAACTTTGAAAAGTGGGACTCCGTTTACAGTGGCCTGTTTGTGTGGTAAGCTACTTCCTGCACAAAAGCTGTGTTGTTGTGTCTGCTACAGGCCTTCCTCCTGTAACACCCTTGGTAATTTATTTCTGCCGGAATCATGCATGGAAGCCCAGCAGGACTTCCAAAACACAGAGCAGCTCAAAGACACTCTCTCGTTCAGGTTTTTTCTTCCTCAGCTGCCTTTACTTCTAAAGTCCCTCCCACTGTGATGGACAGAATATGGGTCACTTAAACTCTTCGATCTCTTCGGAGTGGTGGACACACATCATTATGTGTCAGAAGTGATGAAAGTCACAGCCTGTGACAAGAGCAGCTGCTTGCCCAGCAGGAGGACTAAATGCTCCCTTGCTAACTGAGGCACTTCATTTCACCTGAAGTAAACTTAGCCTTTGTTCCCCAGTTTATGAACTGTTACTAATTTACAGTATCCCAGTGGGGGCGCTATGCTTAAAGCCGTGAACTCATAGTAAAAAAGGGGACAAGCAGGGTGGAAGTGAAACCTCTGTGAGAACTGCTTAATCCAGCATGACTCTGCTTATAGAAGTCAGCCCTATAGAATACTCATTCACTGGGTTTTCCCATTCAGGAGAGAGCATTAAAAGCTTCAGGGCTGAGAAAACGTTCACAGGAGTAGAAGATGATTCTAGGTTCTAAATGGAAACAGGAACTCTGTGGGCCACGTTTCATAAGACCTCAGGATCTGATCTGCAAAGGATTGCCATGTTAAAAAAACAACCACCTCATTTTGATGTATCCGGGAACAAATAATAATTGCTGGAAATGTCATAACTCTGTAGGGACCTTCTTTCATACGTGGTGGACATGTTGCAAAGCAAAAAAGTACTGGGAGAAGGTACATACTATTCAACAAGATATGTTAAATTGTATTATCCCATTTGAACCTGAACTATTTCTTTCTAATATTTTTTCTTCAGCATTTAGTAAAGAAGTTAAGCATATTGTAGTAAATATTAACACTGCAGCTAGACTTGTGTATGCACAGATGTGGAAAAATGTAGAAATACCAACTGTAGAAATTTTATTGCAGGAGATTTTTGAATTGGTAGAAATGGATATTTGGACAGAAAGAATGAGAAATGGAGATATAGATAGAATAGCTAATATTTGGAACGTATTTTATACATGGTTAGACAGATAATACATTAGCTGAAATGGTTTTTTTCCTCGAGCTTTTTCTCTTTTTGGATTGAATTATTGATGTTAGAAGTTGTCTTTTGAATGTTAAAGAAGTTTATGGGGTAAGTAAAGCTATAGTAATCCGACGTGTAAGTTTAACTGTAAAATTGCTGAGACTGACGGACACCTAATGTGTTTTCCTTGTACCCCTTCCCTATGTCTTTTTTCCTTTCCCAACCCATAACTATAAAATTATATAATAAAAATTATTACAAAACAAAACTCATTTTGAGATGGATTTAACATGTTCTGCTACTAAAACAGCACCTACTTTTTCTATATTTAGATCAATTTCTTTTAGAAGTCAGCTTTCGATAGATAAATTTGTAGAAATTTAGAATCCCTTGTTGTATACATGCTATTTTTCCTAATTGAGCATCTGTTTAATATAATATTCTCATAAGTATTATTCAAAATCAAAAAATATTTTAAAAAACCAACATGTTTTGCTATTAAAACTGCACCTACAAGTGTTCACTTCCTGAATTTTAAGCACTTGCAATGACAAAACAGGCCAAAGTAAAAATCTCTAGAAAAAGGATATATTCATTTAATACAGTTTTGCCATGTCTCCCCCTTCCACTAGGGACACCCATATTACAATACAGAGGGCAACATCTTGACTTACAACAGACAAAAGAAAATATTTCTTTACCTAGCGTGTAATTAATTTGTGGAACTCCTTGCCACAGGATGGGGTGATGGCATCAGGCCTAGATGCCTTTAAAAGGGGACTGGACAGATTTCTGAAAGAAACGTCCATCACAGGTTACAAGCCATGAGAAGTAGGCTACCTCAAAATGGCAGGTGCAAGGGACTGGAAACAGAATTCAGGTATCTTGTCTTGTATGCTCCCTGAGGTATCTGGTGGGCAGAGGCAAAGGGAGGGCAAAGCTCTAAGTGTTGCAAGAAGCCTTACCCTGTCATGTAAACCCCTCCTCTCCCTTACTGCTGTAGCCAGTAAGCAATGCCAAGATGTTGCTGTTCCCTGTGAGGATTGGCTAAAACGGTGCAGGAGAGGAATGATTTCCACTGCAAGGTAAGGCTTCTTGCAACACTTAGAGCTTTGCCCTCCCTTAGATCTGCCTCTGCTGGTGGGCCACTGTGAGATACAAAGCTGGACCAAATGGGCCCTTGGCATGATCCAGGAGAGCTCTTCTTATGTTCTTAGTGCTTCTAGTGTCGAAGCAGAAGTGGCCTTTGCAGAAGTATAAGAGGTTCTCATGCCAGCGGGATGCTTTTTCTGTTCATAAGGAGTGTCCATTGGTTGAAGCACTCATTGGGATGCTACCAGAGTCTATTAGACCTCACACCTCTTGCATCACCCTGGGCTCCAGTATTTAAAAATGCTATTATGAAAACCCAATGACAGATTTTGCTATGGTGCCATAATTCCTTTCCTGAATAAGATTTTGGGTAGTGAAAATTGGATTTGAGCTAGAAGTCACAAGGGCCCCCTCAATGTGTAAACTTACTCTGAGACAGAGACTATTTCAGTTGGACAGATCTTTGCTTTAAGAGCATGCTTCTTTGCGTGAAACTGGAGGCAAAGCAGCTTGAGATGCAATGGCGTTTCCTCATGGGAAGAAGCCAGGAAAAAAAACTACAGAAGGCTTGTTGCATCCGTTCTTCCATGTCTCCACTGGCTTCCTATTGTCCTGGCAAATTTTAAAGTACTGGCCTTGACCTAGAAAGTCATAAACAGCTTGGACTCCACACAACTGAGACTTCCTTTTGTACTATGACCCTTCATACATTCCCAAACTGAAGGCAAACATATTTTTGGTATTAGAGATCAATACTAAAGTACAAAATAATCACCTCCAGGCTCCTACTGCAAATGGTACAGCACAATTTATATTGTTGTAATTTATCCAGAAAGTCATGTTTAACAGCCACAACCTGCTTCGATCTAAGAAACACATAGCATGCTATGGGCGGGAAAGCGGTGGAACGCGCCATTACGCAACGGGAGGACTGCCGGTCAAAGGTAAGTCCCACCCTGCGTACTGGCTGAATGCCGCCGCTGCTCCCAACCCTGTGAAGTAGCTGAGGCTGAGAGATAGTGATGGGCCCAAAGTCACTCAGGAAGCTTCAGGGCAGAGCAGGATTCGAACCTGAATCTTCTAGGTCTAAGTCAGTCTTCAGAACAAATATACCATATAAACCACTCATTTACATTTTGTTTAAATGAAAAGTAAACACCACTTGTGTCAAGGCTGAGCAGCACACAGCCTTAGAAGCAGGCCACAGATGGATTCCCAAGCATGCCAATTTTTAAAAAGTATGCCCTCTTGAACAAACTTGAAAATATGGAAGCAGTGTACAGTGGAAACCATAAGACAAATCTGACGAACGAAACACTAATTTTACTTTCAGATTTCATAATTTTGCTATCATTTCTGCCTTTAGGAGTAGTAGCACCAGCACAATGCTAAGAGATTCAGCAAATGAGAAGAGACTTGAGTGAGTAGACAATGAGGAACCTGTTGGTTCACATATCTCTGTGGTATTTAGAAAACGAGCTCTTGGTGCTTTTGGAAATCTAATGACCTTCTAGAAGAAGAAGAAGAAGAAGAAAAATACCTGTACTCAAGTCTCAATAAGATACTCACATGCCACATCCATTGAAACTATCCATTGAATTAGAGAGGATGCCACTGTAACTCAAGTATTTCCTTAAAAAGGTTTTTCACTAAAGATTTACTTTGGAGACACTAAAAAGAAGTTCAACACAAAAAAGCAATTACCTCATTGCTCTCATGATATCACTGGTTAATATCAGTCCGTCTCCATTTTATTTAAGCCCCCCAAAGCACTGAAGAAAACCAAGAGACATCTCGGTGACAGATAAATTGGCAAAAGACAGGAATTATCCTGAAACCACACCACAAATGAGTCATCTGTAATTTGTTCTGTCTCCTCCTCCAGAATTAATTTTGTTGTTTGGGGACTTAGAGCACAGATTAACAACCCCATAAATATCACACTACTCAAGGCCAACACAATTGAAAACACAGAGAGACCAACATAGGGTAAAAATCTTTAAGACAGATTTGTGAAATGTTCTGGCTTGCTCTCAAGAAATCACTCGCCTTATAAATGTGCTCTTTTCCCTCTCATTCAGGACATTTTCACACATGCAGTTTAGAGTGCTCTTGCTTCAATTACGTTCAACAAGAACCTAAACCTACATTGTATGGAATGTTAATTGCTGCAACACAAATATTCCTTTTCATTTTGCTTTTCACATGAGCAACAATAAAATGTTAGCATGAAAGAGGCTCAAATGTAGTGACCCTTAGACCAGTTTTCCAAGTGGGTTTCCACTCATTTATTAGGTTGCTTTAAACAATGTATTAATACAAGTTGATTTAATTTATTGATCAGTTTCAGTTCTCCTTCTGACTCTCGCTTACCTATAGGCAGACACCAAATCCCTATGCCCTGCCCCGCACTATTCTAGCCAGTCATTCCATCTTGGCTAAACCCACCTTAAGGAAAGTCTAGGGTAGGAGAAAAAACTTCATTCCAACAGCCAATCAGGTATGAAGGAATACATTCCTACCTGGTCCCAAATGGCAACCAGTAACTTCAGAGTAACCTAACAGGCGAGTGGGTTGAGTCACAAGCTCCATTGCTGAGGATGGAGGCTATGAGCCTAATGCTCCTTCCCCATTCCTGCCCTCAGCATTCTAGACACCAATCAGGGGCCAGTCTCATCCCCTATCTCATGCAGGTGGGAACCAGGCAAAAGACACTCCCACCCACATCCGCAGGCAGGGGATGACATTTTAGCTCAGTAGGCAGGCATTTTGGAGGAGACCCACAAACCAGACATCTTAAGAGATCTGATGATCTATTATGATCAAATGGTGATGCAGAAGTGAGGGAGATCTGCCTACAAAGATTCAAGAAACATTTATCTTCCCAGGAAAATGGAAGGCCCACTTGCATATTTTCCCCCTCAAAAGCCAAGGATTTGTATCAGGAACAGATCCAACTTGTATTCCTCACCTTGTAACAGTCCCTTCCAACTTGTATTCATCAATTTGGGATGCTATGTCATGATTTGATGTTTTATGATCAACTATCAAGATACTTATTATTACAGGCTTATTATAGCAATAACAATGAAACATGAAAAGTGTTGCTAGCTTCACAAAGAATCCTGCAAGGTGGCAGGGCAAAGGATTATTTTCTTTTTCTTAAAATGTAAGCAAACACAGCCCATTGCCAGGGGTTTACAAACATGTGGTGCAATTTGAGAGGTGCCCAATAGTTCACATGTTAAAGCATTTTCTTTGCAGAGATGGATTAAATGTATTTCCTGGGATTGCCATTCCTCATTGTTTTTACTTATTCAATTTTTGCACAGCTGCTTCCCAATATTATTTTGTCCTACATTAGCCCTGTTGGGAACTGCTGGGACAGATCCCACACTGTGAAATGCAAGAAAAGCATTAGGGTGCACATCCTGAGCTACACATGCACAGACTCATGTTTCCCAAGAAGCAAGAAATTGCAAATTTCAATGCAAGAATATATTTATGGAGAAAATATGTGGAGAAAGTTGTGACTTTCTCCACATATAAGTATTCCATAAACATGAATGCATGCATACAGTATATACAGTACATGCTGTATAACATGATGTGTAGCATGTATATAGTCCAGCTTTCATCATGACTGGCATTCAGTAAGACAATGGTAAGATGTGGGTAACATATTATCAGAAGGGATTATGATTTAGACATAACAGCTCTGCATTCCAAGCAGTGAGACTCTTATGCATTTAAGGGGAGTTTTAAGCAGCCAGATGGAAGGAATCAAAATGAGACATCTTTGACTACAAAACCATATGTTGGCTCAACAAAGATGGCCATGTGAGGCTAAAATGAAGCAATTCAAAATGCATTTGAACTACCTACTCTGAAAGCTTAGGGTTGAGTGACGGAGTTTGCAGAAAACTGGAATGTCTGACACCTTTCTTTGAGGTTAGATGTGTTGGGGTTTTTTATGTCATTTCTTCCTATATTTGTTCTTTCAAGTAATGGACAGCTGTTGAAAATGTCTTAAGTGATCAACTAGCCAAGAGGGCCTTGGAAGCAATATTGAGAACCCTATGCTAGTTGGCCTCAAACCTTTTAGCACAGGGACCCATTTTTTAGAATAATAATCTCTCCAGGACCCACCAGATGTGATGTCATGGCTGGATGTGCTGCCATTGTGACACCAGAACTTGCTGCTTTCCTGATAATGGAGCAACAGGTTGGGTTATTTCTCAGTGATTTTCCAATACCAAAGTGAATCAGAAAGGAAAAAAGCTTATTTACAACCCTGACACATGCAAAACAACCACACAGCCCTCCCCCTTTCCAGCATCTCGTCATTTCAATATGGCCGCCCTAGGTGCTTTGCGACCCACCTGAAATTGACTTGTGACCACAGGTGGGTCTCAACCCACAGTTTGGGAATCACTGCCCTATGCTGATGCTATCTCTTCAGAATTGACACAGACTCCATGACTTTCATTATTACCATGTTCTAAACCGGAACTAGGTCACTATATGAAGCAAAACACTACAATTCTTTTCCTAACAGAACCCTGCCTAGCAACACACCTGTAGGAATTGGTGATCCATGGGTTAATCTGAGAGATTCAGGCCCGCATCCTATCCAACTTGCCAGTGCTGATGCAGCCACAATGCAGGTGTACAGTAAGGAAACAAACTTTTTCTTACTTTGAGGAGGTCCCTGTGACCTGCCCCCCCCCCACTCCAGGATGAAGCAGGCATCCTGTTGGCACAGCTACACCAGCACTGGAAAGTTGGACAAGATCCAGCTCAAAGTCTTTTTTGTGCTGTCAATAAGGGTTTGCAAGGCAATATTGCCTTGCAAGGGTAAAAAGCAGTGGTGTCATCTACAAATAAGGAACGGGAATGCTGGGCGGGACTTCCGCATGATTGGCTGCCCGCCTGTCCCATTCCGTGGCTGCCCTGGCCGGGGGGGGGTGCCTGCTCGCCGGGGGAGATGGGTGGGGGGTGCGCCAGAGCCTGGGCGAGCAGCGGTGGGGCGCACAAACCAGAGGCAGCCCCCCCCCCGAGGCCAGGGCAGCCGTGGAATGAAACAGGCGGGCTGCCAATCACGCGGAAGTCCTGCCCAAGTCCCACCCAGCGTTCCCGTTCCTTGTTTGTAGATGACACCACTGGTAAAAAGGTGAAGGTTTCCCCACAACCAAATGGTCTAGTCATGACTGACTGTGGGGGGGGGGCAGTGCTCATTTCTGTTTCTAAGCAGAAGAGCTAATGTTGTCCGAGGATAAGCTTCCGTGGTCCTGTGGCCAGCATGACTATATGCCAAGGGCACAGAATGCCGTTACCTTCCCACCGAAGTGGTTCCTATTTATCTACTCGCATTTTTACGTGCTTTCGAACTGCTAGGTTGGCAGGAGCTGGGAGAAGTGATAGGACCTCACTCTGTTGCGTGGTCTCAAACTGCCAACCTTCCAGTCAGCAGCTCAGCGGTTTAACCTGCAGTGCCACCACATACCTACACACAAGGGCACAACAAGAGTACAGCATGGAAAAAATTCCTCTAGCCTCCTAAAGTTTGGCTCCTCACAGATCCCAAAAGAAATGAACAATCCAGAACTGTTTATCCAGCATATACACACGATTTAGTAGGAGTCATACAAGCAAACTTCAGCAAAGTAAAACCATAAGACTTGGCATATAATAAAGAGAGCAGGAATGAAAAACATTACAATTTCAAGGACTTGAGAGATACTTACTAGATTCCAGCAAAGACATGAAAAAATAACCAGATCTTAATTCATATCTAATTTCAACTGTTATATATGACCCAATAAGAGAGATTGCTGCAAATGAACTCAGGGCAATGAATAAGAGTTGCTCAGTTTTACCTTTTGTGTATACCTACATATCCCTTACCTTATGTTCCCTTACCCTTTTTTCCTATACCCATATCTATAATAAAAAATATATTAAAAAAAAAAAAAGAGTTGCTCAGTTTTGGCCAAGAAGCCAATACAGGTGCCCTCCAAAGTGGTCACCTTGGGAGAAAATCTATAGGTAGCACTCTATCCTGTTGAATCTGTTACCTTTACACCAAGTATAAGTTCTCTTACAGCCCAAGTCTAAATTAAACTAATTTAACTAAATTCCCGCACAGTGATGCAGCAGTACCGGTGTGGGCTACATTGTATCCTGCAGGGGAATTTTGGCTGCTGGAAGTCTTCTTGAGGTAAAGGGACAAATGTCCCCTTGTCCCAGGTTAAGCCCCAGCAGCTGCTATGGGTCAACTTGCTCATGCAAGTCTAAGTTGATACATGCAGGGAGCAGTCCTAACCAACTTTCCAGCACTGGCATAGCTGTGCCAACGGGGCATGTGCTGCACCCTGCAGTGGAGTAGTAATCACGGAGACCTCCTCAAGGTAAGGGAATATTTATTTCCTTACTTCAGAGCTGCATTGCCCGTACCCTGGTGCTGGAATGTTGGTTAGGATTGCGCCCTGGGTCTAGGAAAGAGGATAAAGGCAAGGCATGTGCTGCCACCACTGATTCTGCCCTGTCTGATTCTTCCCACCCTGCCCCCATTGCTGCCTACCCACTGACCCTGTCACCACCCTCCCCCCGCCCAGTGGTGTCATTCAAATGATTTAGGAACAGGAACTCACTTTTGATTGGCACTTGTTGGGAACCCGGAACCAGCCACAGAGCCCGTTAGGACCCGGAACGCCCGTTCTGGTCCGTTCCCCCTGAATGACATCACTGCCCCCGCCCCATTCCATCTACCTGCCTGCTGCCTGCTCCAGCTACCGGCACACGGCCAGCGGCTCCAGGCCCAATTCATCTGTTTCGCCTCAGAGATGATTTATCCCTAGTCCAGTATTTCTTAAATTGTGGGTTGAGACCCACTAGGTGGGTTGCAGGCCAATTTCAGGTGGGTCCTCATTTCAATATGATTTTATTTTTAACATACAGGCATGTCCCGGTATCCGCTGGGGTTCTGCTCCAAACCTCCTCACGGATACCTGAAACCGTGGATACTGGCAATGCCTTTTTAAAGATAGAGGAACATCAGTGGTTTTGCTGTAACTAGGTTAAAAAAAAAGAGATTTGTTTAATGTCCCCCTATCTTTTTAATAGGCGTCCCAGTATCCATGGTATCTATGGATACTTGAAACAGTGGACACTGGAGACACCTTTTCAAAGATAGGGGAGCATGAGTGTTTTTGGTGCAACAAGGAAAAAAGAGATTTGCTTAATGTTCCCCTATCTTTTTAATAGGCATCCCACTATCCATGGTATCCGTGGATAAGTGAAACTGTGGATACCAAATCAGTGGATACTGGGCACTCCTGCGTTAGACTTGATACTGCCATGATCTGTGACTGCATTTGGGGAAATGTTACAGATTTGAACTTTTAACAGGCCACTATGTATATCCTTTTAACAGTGATAGTCAATGGGGCTTACTCCCAGGTACATGTGGATAGGATTGCAGCCTTTGGGATGCTTGAGGAATTTTTTAAAAAAATAAATGAGCAATAACTTGGGACAGTTGGGAGGGTTTTATTTTAAATCAATTTTTAAATGTATACTCATTGTAAGATTTTAATTTACTTCATCTATTTGATTTTGTCATATGGGGGTATAAAAATTTTACTGTTTGATGATGTCACTTCCTGCCATGACATCACTTCAAGGTTAATGACTCAACTTCTGATGGGTCCCGACAGACTGTCATTCTCCAAAAGGGGTCCTGGTGCTAAAATATTTGAGAACCACTGTTCTAGTAAATGTAGAATGAGTTAGGAGTAATTAAATTGGCCTTGATGAATACTGTATCTGTGGGTCTTTAAAACAAGTGCACCTAGGGATCCTATAAGGCTGTGCTCAAAATGCAGAACTTGTTAAAACAGAACATGGCAAAGATAGAACGACTAGGCAGGCAGTATCATGAACCCAATTATTTGTAGGTTTGACCAGAGCAAGAACATAAGGAACTCTATGTTTTCATGTCCATAAATTGGAAGCATAAAAACCATTCTACAAATGCAAGTTGTATTTCATGCTTATGTTGGGTTTTAAGGAACCAGCTATTCAAAATTAGAACAAATGCTAGCAAACAACAGCACTTGTTGAGGTTATCCGGTGCAATCGTATTGTCTACTCAATTGTTGTGCATTTATCAAATATGTGACATGCTTTGCTCTGGGTTGTCCCACATGCCTTGCTTTGGGTTGTATGGCTAAAGGGCAGCACTACATGACCTACTAAACAAAAACTGAGCCGTGCAAAAGGCACGTGGGCTGTAGCTTCATCAACTGAACTTGCCACATATTGTGACTCCCTCTCTCTTTTTAAAAAGACCCTCTTGTTTTAGGACGTTACGTTATCCCTTTCTGACATAGCTTTAAGCCACCAAAATAGAATAAAGGTACCTGGTCTACCAGCATAGTATGACACCAAAGTCAGTGAACAACCTAAAATGAAAGGCATGCCACGGAGCAGACATACCTCAAGTTATACTATATTGGACTCGTGGCAGTAAAGCCTTTGACACTGACTGACTGAGCATTTTAACTGCTCAGGGAACTACAGCTGAGCTCACTGGCTGTGAGAGGAAGATGGTAGCTGGATGGCTGGTATTAAAATAATGACTTGTTAGTCAAGCCTATGCCTGGGAAAAGATTCCAGGAGGCAGACAAGGTATGCCCTTGGAAGGAAGGGTACAGAGTGACTAATCTGACTGAGAAAAGGACACACACACACACCAGGAGGGTTGAAAGAGGCTTGAGGAAAAGAGCAGACAGTGACCAGTCCCTGGAGCATCCTCACATGGCTTCAGATTGAAGGAATTGTGGAGCAAGGATGGAGACAGGAGTGCTAGCAAGTCTGGCCAAGTGAAAGTGTGCAGTGAGAGAGCAAACGCTTTGCCTTTGGACGGTGCCAGGTTTAGTCCCTGGCAGCATCTCCAGTCAGGGCTGGTAAAAGAGAAAGTCCCTCTAAAACACTGAGCTGATCAGGCCAAGTATCTGACTGAGTACAAGTAAGCTTGAAAGTTCAGGTGCCATTTTGGTTCACATCTACCCACCTAAGAATTAAACAATAGAATGTCTGAAACGGACAGCACAGGTAGATGCTCTCGGTCCATACTGCTCCATGCCCTGAAACAGGGACATGCACATTTTAAACAATAGTGCAATGGTTCCCAAACGTCTCCTCAGAAGTTGGGAATCCTGTGTTTGTGTGGGCAGGGTGGTGGTGATCTCTACAATCATGCTGCTGCTGGGCAGGGAGGGGATTTTTCAGCTTACCTGGGGATCACTATGGGGGTCTGGGGAACCTGCGACCCCTCTGCAGCCCACCCAGAGGCTTAAAAATCTTGTAAAAAGTAAAAATAAAACCCTGAACCGGACTGAACCAGGAAGTGTTTTTTTTTTTACTTTTATCTGGAAATCAAGTTGCTACTGATTGCTGGGCCACTATCCTTAAAGGGAAATCACTCTTTTTTGTTCCCCTGGTGGGTCGTGACCCACCAGTTTGGGAACCACTGCACTAAGGTGCTGGTATTTATGCTGCTGGTGTGAAATGAAGCAGGAAACAAAGTGATCAGCTGAGCCAAAGCCTCTGTGTGGAATGAAGATATTGCATGCAGCCTAATCATCTGTATTAGAAGTTATCTTCAGCACAGGCTTATTTTCATTTAGCAGTCCTATCTAGCATCAAATGATCTTTAACCCCCTCTCGAGATCATTAATAAAGGTGATAGCATCAGACTTTGGGAAGGAGACTAGATAATACCATTGCTGCTGCTGCTGCATTAAATTCATACAAGTGCCACACACGGGCAAAATCAGGCTGTAATCTGTCTCCATCGAATTTATATCAAGGCAGCCAATTTAACACATTACTCCAGAGTTCATTTCCCGAACTTAAACCAGATAATACTTTTTATTGTCTAACTAATTATGCTCATGAAATAGAATTCAGCTTCCATTCTGTTCTGATACTGAAACCAAGGAAACAGGGTCCGCGGATACCTGGGGAGGGGGACTGTATGTGCCGATCTCTTACCTTTTGGGTGTACTCTTAAAAAGAATCTTTAGGTGCCCACTTAGGAGTGTAACATGTGACACAGACCTGATGCATATTTACTTGAGAATTAAGTTCACTGAAGTCAGAGGGGCTTTGTTTCAATTCAGTATGCCTGGGGAGGGGGAGGCTATAAAAGAGTTAAAGCACTTCCATTCATCCAGGTTGGATACAGACAAGATAGACACCTTTTTATCACATAAAAATGCCAAAAATATAGAACTGGTTTGATCCTGGTTTGAGTTTATGCGATTTAACCAATGTGAAACTTGCTAAAACAGATCATGAAGCTATTAAACAAATAACCCTGCAAACTATAAAGACCAGGCAACAATAACTCACTTCTTCATGGCTCACAGTGAATGCTCAGCTCTTTTTGTTTTGCTCTATCCAGCAGCAGTCGTCATTGCTATGACCCTGACATAGATCATATATGTTTTTTAAATGCACCCTTAACTTCTCCCTTTTATAGCTCTGAGGTAGCAAATACCACAGGCACAATTATTCAATTGTCCTTCAAAAGGTCTTTTGTACATTAGGCATTTTTCCCCTTTATGCTTGAGAAGACCTCATAGACTCAGCTTTAGGGGAAGAAATCGGACTATTTTGTTCTGTTCATTTCAGATCAACTAAATTTGCGGTTTAGGCATTTGTTGGAAAATGTCATATTAGTTAACATTAAGCTATATGCTTAATGTAACTAGCAACACAAGCCACCCTTCTCTGCCTCAGCAAACAATGGTTCTGTTTTTGCTGACTATGGTCGGAAATATAATGAAAGTTAATTCAAGGAGTTGATTGGTTGGAAAGCCTCAATAAACACTACAATGTTTTTCAGATTATGGCCCCAACACATTGGTTACATTAGCAACACTTGGTAATGCCGTTATTCATTCAGAAGCTAATTTTGCATTATTTCAGGGACTACTTTATAGCTATTGGCACCACGTATATGATAAAAGCACAGTTAAGAAGTTTGTTCCTTAGGCCTTTTCTTGAAGGTGCAGAGCCCAGACGTGCCTCTGATGTGCCTCTGATGTTCTGCATTTTCAGACAAAACACGACCAAAGAGCTTGTCATTGGGATGCCTTGTAAGTTAAAAGGAACATCTCCTAATGCCTGCTAAATATAATGAGCAGTCCAAGTAATGAAGTGACACCGGTCATAAATGATACATCTTGGTGAATGTCTTGACCCTGACAGCTGCATTCCAAACCAATACAATCTATATAATGCATTTCTCAGAAAGGCCAAGCAAGCGGTGGCATTAATGCAAGCAGAGCAAATGGTACAGATGCAGATAGAAGCAAATTCGGCAGGGAGCAAAGGTCTACAGCTTAGCAATATTCCTAAAAGAACCAAAAAGAGTGTGCCTAAAAATTTGATGCGCTTATCAAAACTAGAGTGCTCAGTTTGGGGGATTAAAGACAAGAGATTTTTAGGATATTGCATCCTGAGTATATCAATGATGCACCAGAAATACCATTTTGACAAAGCGGCATGAGGGCTGTTTATCACATATATTGATTCCCATTTGTGTATGAAAATGCCAAGTATTTGGGAATGCAAACATCACTGTTCTAGTTGCTTTCATAAGCATCGCTCCAATGCACTCATCTGCCATAGTACGTTAGGGGGCTGCATGTAAAAAAAGAAACCAGAAGCAAACTTGAACATTGCTGCAAGTCATGCGATATATACCAGAAAAGAAGCGCACACCCCCCAACATGAAAAAGCTGACTATAGTGAGGAGTGAGACTCTATTCAGAATTGGCTCTACTTAAAAATGTTAACTTGTACAGTACATTGCCTGAACCAACTAGTTTAAGCTTGGCCCAAATCAGATTATGATTAGATTAAGATACTTTCCAGTTTCCACCATCTGTGAGCCCCCCTTTTCTTTCTCAACCTACTTTGGAAGCAGCAGACATGCTTGCAAATCGTAGCGTGGGCTTCATTAGGCTTTGGAAGCTGGCATGTGACATCCAGGACCATCCAGGACCATGAGAGATGATTCCCATTGTCCTCAACATTCCTATGGAGACTACTGCAGGAATTCTTCCTCACCACCACTGAGTGGCAAAGGCAAGAAGCAGCAGCATAATAGCCATTGGCAAGACTGGGACCACAATCCTAACCTGGAGTTAGGCCAGCAATGTTTGCCTGGACAAGGGCCACTGTAAAGCACGTCTGTGTGCTGGCCTCTCTGACGCATAGAGTGGTCCAAATATACTTTATGGTGTCCCTTGTGCCAGTCAAATGTTGCTGGCCTAACTGTGCCGTCCTAACTCCAGGTTAGGATTGCACTCTCATAGTGGACAAACCCCATTAGGAGAAAGGCCAATATTTTTAGGGCTCAACTTCAGTTCATTGGGCTCTGGAAAATTCCAACCCACTCCCAGTTCTGAAATTTGTTGGGAATCTGATCAGCTGGTGCCCACCCGTCCTTTTTTTTTTTTTTTGCTTTTGATAGACTTTTGCTGCAAAATATAAACATAGCATTAAAATATAATGCTAACACTTTTTTGCCAAACCACCTGCAATACCATGCGTGGCATGAAAAATTTAACCTGATTTAAAACTAGAAAATCCATGAAACATAGGATCCAAATACACATGAGTGATCTATATTTAGGATCCAGATTTAGACTTTGCTTTTCCATCGGCAATGTTCAAAGCTGCCAACAATGCAATTTAAGAAGTCAGTCAGAAATACAACTATTGAAAAGTGGAAGTTCACAGTTCAAAAGCAACAGAACACATATGCTAGCAAAAAGCATCAAAGATGGAATATGCAGTTATTACCTTGTTAACATTGGTCTATGCTAGCATGAATCCATAAGATCGAAATAAAACCGGAGAACAAGCAGTGCTGAAGTACATTTCACAGGGGTTTCTTAAACGAAAGCATGTGATTAAAGTGTTTTCAAGGCTTTGGATGAAAAACTGCAGCACAATTAAAAAAAGTGCACAGCACAGCACAGCCTACTTAGAAGAACCACTCAATGCAGATGTATAAACCAATAAACCAAACCAGCTACCAGGCTTAATTTTAGGTCTAATGACAGCTGACAATTCTTTTGACGATGATCCTCTCTTTGCCTTCTGTCTAAAATACTGTACCGTACATTTCTGGCACTGAGCTGCTTCCTTAGATTTCTATTGTAGTTGCCCATTTCTCATAACTGATTCCACCACAGCAATTTCTGACCTCCCCGCTGCCCGCAAAGTCTGCAAAAACCTCATTGCCATTTCGAAATAAGGCACCTGGAAAAATGAGTACTTCATTCTTTAGAACACCGGTGCCTTACAATCCTGCAATACCTGAAACCGGCTCTGTTCAAACAATATGTTTTCAAAATGTGTATTAGACTGCCTAGAGAAGTCAGTGTTTGGTGCATTGTAGTTTACAAAAGTGCTTGCTGAGTGCTGAGCTATTCCAACAAAATTCTCACTGAAGGGCCAAACCTGTGTTGGGCTGTTCTGAGTCCAAGTGGTAACAAGCATACTGCCGGCTTCAGGATTGTTCCATTTTTTTTATTTCCAAGTTTTACAGAACACGACACATACATGTGACTTTGTCTCTGTTTGTCTCTTTTTCCTATCCCTCAACGTTAAGCCCATGTGAAGGAGATGCAAAGATGAAGCCAACTCTGCAACCAACAATCCCAACATTAAAGTTTATAAATTCTCCTGGTTATATCCAAATTCCAGGTACTGTATGTGGAACACAGGGAAGAGAAAACCCACAAAACCATAAAGGAACAGAATAAGGGAAATGTGTTCTTCCCTAGTGATATACAGAGATATTGGCAGTATTATACTATGTGTTAAGAAATGTCTGGAAACCAACACTGAAGATTTGGAATGGTTTATGTAAGATAGACATCTTAGCATGCTAGCTGTTCATTGTAACACCTGAATGGGTAGACAGCCCAATTCTATCCTGCACAGGCACAGCTAGGCCGAGAGGCCTATGCCATATCCCGCACAGGTTAGGAGCACCGAGGAGTACCCGGTAAGGGGATATTTTCCCCCTTACCCTGCATAAAGCTAAATCTCTTATGCAAATCCAAGCAGCTCTGTGCAATGCTGCCAGGCCAGAGAGGAGGGGTGGGATATGGCACTCTATCTCCTCCAAAGTGGTGTTCTTGGGGGGTCAAGGGGGCAAATGCCTGTGGGGTAGCACCACAATCCTCCCTCTCCGCTGCAACCACCACTCGCAGCCCCTTGCAGCAGCATGAAGGTGCTCAGTTCCTCCAACAGTCGGAGGAGCCAAGCACCTCATGCAGTGGTGCAAAGCTGCTTGCAAGGAGGGCCTTGCGCTGCAACAATGTGCCCAGTTCCTCTGACAGTCAGACAAGCAGAGCGCCCCTTGCAGCCCACAAAGCTGCTCCCAAGGAGCGACTTTGCACTGCTGGAAGCCGCTCTAACCCCCTCCGATTGTCAGTGGGGGTGGACGCTGCTTTCAGGAAGTAATTGTGGTGTTGCAATGACATCAGCAGTTACTTCCTGGGCAGGGCAAGCAAGCCTCCCGGACCACCACTGCCCATCAGTTTGACCATTGCTGCAGTACCACATTCAACTGCCTGATCACAGCCAACTATCCCGATCCTATCCAACTTTACAGCGCAGATGATTCAGCCATGTCAATAGGGTGTGCCCATCCTGTCATGGGGGGGGGGGTGCAATCATGGAGGCCTCCTCAAGATAAGGGAACATTTGTTCCCTTACCTTGGGGCTGCATTGTGGCTGCATCAGTGCTGAAAAGTGGGATGGGATTGTTGCCCTGAAGCACTTCCTTCAATAACGCTGAGAGATGCACAAGTTGGTTGGGTAAATGTGAGCTAGTAAGATTCTTCAGGCCTTTGCCACCAGCTGATACATGCCACCGGAACACAGGTGATTCTTCTTCAGTGTACAATATCATGCAAGAATACACAATGCGCCTTCACAGCATGCTCACCAATCACAATGGTTTCTTTGGAAATATTCGAGGTATGAATGTGAACAGATTTCATGAATAAGTGGCTAAAGTGGAGTCCGTATTAATTACTGACAGGCTTTTGGCATTATTTGAATGCAGGGTGTTTTTTTTTTAATACATCTATACTTTGTAAACTGAGTACTTTTCAAAGAGGACTCCAGAATCCTGCAGAGCTGTCTTCAGGAGGGCTTTGATCTTTCCAGATCACATATATTGTGTTTCTGTAATTGCTCCAGTTTAACAAAGCTTCATAGCACAAAGTAAGACGGTGGGGGGAGACAGGGACAGAAATCCTTTTACTAAAACTACAAACCTAACTGACCAAAGTAATTGAAAGTGCTGTTGGGACATTTCCTCCCCGTCCACACACACACACACACACACACACACACACACACACACACACTGTAGATATCCGAAAGAGGCAACTTTGTGATAAAATGGAATGTTTATGGAATAGGTTGTTGGTGGCAAGGATGGCATGAAGCTCTGTCTTTCCTATGCTGAAAGGCTTGATCTCTCTTAAAGCACTGTGAAGGCCGATTCAAATGACTGGGTGAAAGCAAAGGAAGCTATGGCTGAACCTTTGGGGTTAAAGATGACAGCTCCCCAGTTCAAGTTGCACTAAGCTGGCCAAGGGATTAAGGCAACTCACCCCGCTCAGAGTGATCACATTTCAGACAGAGGGAAATCTTTGTCTGAGGACTTCGCACTCTCAGACAATGGCCAAGATTTCTCATTACTTTGGCTCGGCCAAATTCATCTTACTTTACAAATACATGCCGTGATTTATATCATGTTTAATTAACTGATTGAGGGCTCCTGTGGTAAAATGGCATCACATTAAGCTCTGTCCTTATGGCAAACGCAAATCACATCTTTTGCCTTGCAAGAGCAAAATATCTTGGGATTCACTGATGACAGGATGCAGGAATCGAAATAAGGTCCCTCCTGTTGTTTGAAAATCCAGTGAGGGTAGTTGCCATATGCTCATCATTTCCAAGGGAACAAAAATGACAGGACAGAAAAAGAAGTGCTCTAGTTCTTCCAATATGTTCAAATCTCAGATGAAAATGATCGTACAGCAGTTCTGTACGAAGGCCAGGTTTGACATGAAAGCATGCAGGAAACTTTCAAAAGATTAATGAGAGATTTCTGCTTATGGACAAAAAGAGAGAGAAAAAATTCCGCATTGAAATAACGTGTGAATGAAGCTGACTTGTTTTGCAATGGCACTGGGAAGAACTAAAAGGAAGCAAATATCCTAGTCTCCCACTGTAATAAATACAAAATATGACCCACGAGAATGGCCATAATGAGTCACAAGAGTGTTTGTGTGTCTGAGTGTGTGAAAAAAGGCATAATATCAATAAGCTGTGCAGCAACCAAGTTTGTTGTTTGCTACCAATACAGAGCTTATGAGCAAAATCCTAACCTGGCGTTGCACTGGGGCAGTGCTCTTGCGCCAGACCAGCATTGTCTCAAACGTGCCATAAGGAGTGTCTCCACCACGGATTCAGTTGCTGGGCCAGTGCAGGCAGCTCACAGCACGGATCTGCCAGCACAGGCTCACACTGAGGGTGTGCCAGAGGCAGGCAGGAGGTGTAAATGGGGTGGAGGGAGGGCAGAGAGCGGGCAGAGATGGCACACGGCCATTAGGCCGTATCCAAATCCCTGTCCCCAGGCTGGGCAGCCCCAATCTGGGCTGTTGTTCTGCCGAATTCCCTGCCGGGCCTCCCCAAGGGCCCCAATGCCCACACTAGGCGAACTAGTTTCCCCTCCAGAGCAGCCTCAGAGATAGGCAAGAGGGAGGGGGTTCAGTCACCCACTGGGCCTCCTCTAGAGTCACTGGCTGGCCAGCCTCCTCCAGACTGCCCTCATCACCGGTTTAGCTCAAAACAACCTAATTTAGCACCAACAAACCCCACCACCAAACCATAGGCAGTCAGCTTGCCTAAGCCACAACTGCCTCTTCCACTTGGTGGCTCCAGGGGTGTGGCAGACATACAACGATTTCCCACAGCCTTCTTACCTTCCTTTATCCAGTCTTTTAACACTCCATCCATTGGCCAGTCCCAATCCGTCCATCCAGCACCTACTTGGTGCTGCACCTACCCAGTGCCTCTCCTCCAGCACCTACCTGGTGCTAATCACCCTTTCTTTAATAATCTATCCAGCACCTACGCAGGTGCTGCACCTACCCGGTGCTACCTTACTGCAACTCCTGCCTCCAACTTTATACTGAGGCAGGCTAATCAGTGTCTGTTGTTGGGCAGGCTTTACCATCAGCCACACCCATCTGCACCTGTGCTAACCTCCCTTCATAGCTAGAGCCCTCATCAGCCTGCAGCTGTGTTCCTGCTGCAGGCAAAGACCTTGGGGGTTAACCCTGTAATCCCTGGCTTATTTGGACAAGGGGCCACGGCTGATACCATTCCCTATCTCCTTGGGGTATCTCCTGCCTTTTCCAATACGGCTGTTTCTGGCTGCATGGACTTGCGCCTGCTATTTTGCAATCAAATGTGTGCCAAGAAAATTTTGTTTGTGTTATGTTTTTTTAATGTCTGTGCCATTCCTGAATGTCTGTGCCTTTAGAAGCTACTAACTTAAGAGAACATGTATAACCAACAATGATGTTTGATAGGAAACAATACCTCATACTCCACACATAGCTGACTCCTACAGATCCCCACTCAGATGCATTCTGCATTAGCAGAGGAAGCTCTGTTTTACATGACACACCTGACAGCCGTTCACTAGATCCTCTTTGTGACACTTTCAAGGCATTGATGTTTCCGTCTTAACTAGAAGAATAACTGAAGAGTAAGGAGGTTCTGTCTTTAAAGCACACAATCTAGCTCTCAAATTCTTAGTAGTAGGCATGTCAAAGAACTAGAAATATATTTCACAATCCTAAACTATAATTTTACATTTCAAAGGTCAATGAAAGCTTTCCAATAGAAACACGATGGGCGGTCCGATCCTAAACTACGCTGGCACAGCCATACTGGCACAGCTGGGAGCTGGCTGGAGCTCTTCTTGGGGTAAGGGGAGATTTTTCCCTTTACCCCCAAGTAACACCCAAGCCTGCCCTACAGGGCCAAGAGCTCTGCCAGCTATTTAGCTAGCAAAAGTCTAAGAGGCTCTGTGTAGGGCTGCCTAGCCCATGATTTGGATAGGACAGAAGAGACCTTTGCCAATCCCAATCCCCTCCTGGGCTGGTTTCACCCCCTTCTGCCCTCTCCTGCCCAGAAACACCCCCTCCCCACATCCTTCCCCACCTACCTTCTCATACTCCTGCACCGCTCGGCATCTTACCTATCTGCACCCGTGACCGGGGCTTTGAATGGGCTGCGCAGCCCTTCCCGCTGGTGCAGCCTACTCTCCGGGTGCTGTGAACACGCTTTATGACATGTTTGTAACAGGCTTGGCAAGAACAGTGGCTGCTGCGCTGGCTGAGCGAGCGCTTTAGATTGAATATATGTATGCATTATATTTGATGTAGATCGGTGGTTCCCAAACTGGGTCAGCACCCACTGGCTGACCTGATTTCTGATGGGTTGCCAAAGGGAAAGTTCAGATAACTAATTGTCCCAAGTCCTGACGCTTTCAGATACTGAAAATATCTGAAATATCTGAAATATCAGATACTGATTTTTTTTCCAGAAAAATCAGATACTGTAGCTACTAATTGCCCTGCAAAGAGCTCTGCTCCTGCTGCTTGCAAGATAGCTGCTAAATGCCCTGCAAGTAACTGAGCTCCTGCAGTTTGCAAGGCTGGGTAAATATAGGGAGACAAATGTTTGAGGGTCTTTTTTCTGGTTATTACTTAAAAATACATAAAAGTCTGGGAAACCTAGGTGGGTCCCGATAGTGGGCCATTTTGCAGAATGGTCCTGGTCCTAAAATATTTTGGGAACCCCTGATGTTGATCACTCAAGCTGCAATTTTATGCACACTTTCTTGGGAGAAAGCCTCTTGAACACAATAGGACTCTTTTCAGTAGACACCGATAGGATTGTGTTGTGGCTCCTTCAGGATCAAGATAGTTATGGTTTGGTGGTTTTAATGCATTTCGTTCAAAACGCAGGAGTCAAGCGCCATTTTGCACACTACATACAAATGTGAAATAGAATCTGCATATCTTATTTACAGAATCAAAAATCTTATTACATGGACGAAAAGCAGATTCAATTGGGAACAAAAAAAATGATAGGTGAGGAAAGTTTTAAGCACTCCCCTTCACCCTAACCATGTCAGTCTAATCCCTCTTCAAGGTGATTTTCCAAGTAGTATACAGCATTCATGTGGTGTAGTAAGTGACCAGGTATATCAGAAATTTAGCATGACTATATTTGGAAAGGATACATAGTCCTTAAGATACATACATTCAGACTTCTGATAATTCTACATATAATATATTTAAAAGACAGGTCACTTGTTAAATAATTTGTACCCATAATCTTTTTTAAAAGTGTCAGTACAGATAGTCTGCCTTTGCCATAGAAAACTAATAGAAACTAACTTAGCGAAATCCAGGACTGTAGAGTTCTTTAGTTTCATGACCTTTAAAAAACTTCAATTACACCTGCTTTTGTCAATGTTTTTGTTTTGGAAGTGAAAAGGTTGAGAGCGCAATCCTAAACAACTTTCCAGCATTGGGGTAAGCACAATGCAGCTTTGAGGTAAGGGTACAAACATTCTCTTATTTTGACAAGGCCTTCATGACTATTATTCCATTGCAGAATGCAGAAAATGCCCCATTGGCACAGCTACGCCAGTGCTGGAAAGTGGGTTAGGATTGTGCCCTGAGACTTTGCTTAGCGTAATGCAGCCAGAAACATCTCAAAAAGCAAAGGAAATTACTGTGGGTTGATAATATAAGATGTCCCAGATCTTGCACTCAAAAGACTTCTGTTTTCTTGCCCAACCCATCATGTCTAGAAGTAATAGTCTTTTGGGGGCATTCAATATACAGTATATATATCTGCTTGTATTAACCACAATTTATGAATATTTTAGCACATGTGTACTCAGTGGGGTGTATTATCATACTGATATAAATAGAATTAATGAGCAGTCAACCTGCCATATGTCATGACATATGACAGGGTAGCAACAGCCTGGACATAATTTTTCCTGCTTTCATAGGAAATCTTTTCCCACATTTTCTGTTCTCACCTAGCAAACAGTTTTGCTAAGTGCCATTCAGAACATGCGAGCAACTGAAAATCCAAACACAAATTATTTGTATAGATCTAAAAAGGAATTCTGCATGAAAATTCAAGTTGGGTGTCAAGCGCTTCTCAGCCATTATTTGGACATCCAGTGTGCCATATTCGTCGATTGGCTGCAGCCTTTTTCCAGGGTTAACACTTCTCTCCGTTTGCTTCCAGCACTAATCTCTCTTCCAAATGGTCAATTCACTAAATGCAGAAGCCCTACTTTCGAGAACTTTGCATGCAGTAGGTGGCTACTCAGGAGACATGCTGGTTGGCCAGGACTGATCAGGGTTTGGGGATTATTTGCTATTAAATTGAGAAGGTGGACAGCTGACTTATACATGATTGTGCTACATATAGTAGGGCATGAGAGGGAGCCTCAGGGTTAACCCAATTCTTCCTACCATCTACAAAACGTGAATGTCAAACCAGTTGTGCCTGCATAGGCATTCATGTCCCTAGCCCTTGACCCACATTTGCGATTCTATATATGGTTTGAAACTGTCCCCCACCCCATTGCATTGGAAAACCAAGTGTTGTGGCTGCATGATAAAAAGCCAAGAAACTAGGTTCAAATGCAACCTCAATATGGCTTAGACAGTGGTCTTCAACCTTTTTCGTTCCTCGTCCCCAATAAATAAATATATACTTACTGTACTGTACGCACTGTACTTACTTACTGTAAGTATATACTCCTACTTACTGAGGAGCCACCATTGCTTTCGCCAACTTCCAGAGACCCTATTTGCACACCCGTACATTCTTTGCCACCCACTCCCTATCCCCATAATGCCCTCCCATTATGGGAACATAAGAATGTTCACATTCTCATTAGAGAGAGCAGCATCTTGTTGTCTACTGAACTTCCTTAGGCACCTGGTGGGCCACTGTGGACTAGCTGGACTAGATGGGCCTTTGGCCTGATCCAGTGGGGCTCTTCTTATGTTCCTAAGTACCCCACAACTGAGACTTTGTGACCCCATTGGGGTCCCAATTCCAAGGTTGAAGAACACTAGGGTAGAGGAACAGAGAGCACAAATACCTTGTTCATCCTCTTTTCCTTACATCTCTGCAGGGCTGGCCCAGATTCTCCCAGAGCTTGATGCGGTGTGCCACATGTAGTTCCCACCCACCCCAACTCCTTGGATTGGAAAGGGACCTCCCCCCATGAAATTGAAAGCGTGGAGGAGAGTGGTAGGCTCCTCCATACTTTACTTGCTCCATCCCATTTCCTTTTCCACTTCACAGACTGAGAGGCAGAAATGACTCAGACTAAAAGTGCAATTCTAAACTGTAGTTAGGCAGGTATAAACTAAGCCAGCAAAGTTTGACCAGCACAAGGGACACCATAAAGCATTTTTGGACTACTCTCAGACTCAGGGAGGATGGCTCACGTCTGTGTGCTGCCCTCTCTGACTCCGAGACTGGTCCAAACATACTTCACAGTATCCCTTGTGCTGGCAAAACTTTGCTGGCTTAGCTTATGCCAGCCTAACTCAGTTTAGGATTGCTCCCCAAAGCACTGTCCATTTAGCAGGTGCTCCTACTGGCTGCTTTACAAGATATTTCTCTTCTAGGTTAAAATACATTAACATGGGGATAGTTTGGGACCTTGTAAGTATTTGTGGGAGGAGAGGGCAGTGTCACTGCTCCCATGAGCATGCTGGTGCTGGAGAAAAAAAGTTACCACTTACCAGGGGTCACATCAGCCCTCGGGGGGGGGGGGATGCAGGGAGCCTGCAGACCCCTCTGCAGGCCTCCCTGCACCTCAAAATATTGCAGATTGCAACCCAGTTCTGGTTTTTGGCTGAAAACCAGAAGCGGGTTACAATTATGATCTGCAGCATTTCTGAGGCGTGGAGAGGCCTACAAAGGGGCCCAAGGGCTCCCCACACCCACACCCTCCAGAGTGCTAGCACAACCCCCAGCATGCGTGAGGAACCTTTTCCCCCCAGCGCCATCACAGGAGCATTGGCACCACTGTCAATGTTGCCCCACTCCTTAAGGGGGCAGTGATTGGGCATCTCTAGCTGGGATATTGCAACACCCCAGTTTGGGAACCTCTGACATAGGGCTGAGGCCATCTGAAGCATACTTGTGTTGAGTGCAGTTCCATCAACTGCATGTGCTAATTTGCTTAGTGCATGACATACAATTCTATATTGTGTGTGTGTCAATAAACTGCGCTAATTTCCTGAGTCATTAACATTACAGAGAATACAAGAGATGGAATACAATTCCTGCCATGATCTCTTAACCACAGAATGCACAAAAATGTTGTAAGGTTTTTAGACCAGGATAGAAACTAAAACAACTTTGTTTAAAGCCGTGATTCCCAAACTGGGGTACATGTGCCCTCAAGGGTACTTGCTAGGATCTGTAGGGGTACTAAAAAAAATGATAATGATGGGAAAAGGCAGGTCTATATTAAAATTAACAGCAGCAACTATATTAATTATGAACATTTTGCTAATATGAGGGATACAATTTATGGAAATGGGCTGCCAAGGCAAGTGACAAAAATTTGAGAACCATTGCTCTAAAGGAAATAAATGCACTATCAAGCTGAATTCTGCAGAATCCTGTTTTCACGCACTGATCATCATCACAGGCAACAGAGATTGTGAGCCATCAGCTGAAAAGATTTTCTACAAGAACCTTGAACATAGTAATTTATTTTCAGGGACAAATTAAAAGTTTACCAAATTAAACTGTGAGCCCCTAGCACTGTGGTCCAAAAACAAACCATGGTTATACCGAATTTAGTAAATGTTCACCAAATGTATAACATTATATTTACGTGACAATACAATTATTTACCTAGCAGAATTATACGCCCCAAACATGGAGTTAGGGTTAGGATTAGGGTTTGGGTTATAGTATGAAAATGTACTGTTTTTAGGAGACAAACACATTTTTTAACTGTCAAATACTGTATGAAAATGGCGAGAACTCAATATGTAGTTATCACTTTAGGATTATTAGGTGGTCTAAAATTTGGTGAACATTTACTATTTTTGGGAAACAAACGTTTTTTTTGGGGGGGGGGAACGTTTTCATTAAATTTGGTGATCACTTAAGCATGAGCCTTTATTTTCACCCCAGCTGCAGGTATCAGAGGGGGTTTGATCAGGAGCAAATCCATCATAAGAGATTAAGAAAAGTGGATAGAATTGGACAAAGATTATTGGCATCCGTAGACCACCTTTATCGCATTTTCTGCTCAAAGATAATAATGGAATTGTAATGGAACATTCATTCTGATTGCACTGGTCATTTGTGCTCCAAGGGTAATAACAAAATTAATGAGTTAACTATATCAACCAGATTTCCCAGCAAGGGTCTAATTAAAAATGCATGACATGGAAGTTTCCCTGTTTGCAGCTCCGGAAAGGCTCACAGATACAACAGCAAGGAGAGGGCTGGGGACGGTGATGAGAACGTGGGATTGACAATGTACCCAAAAGACAAGCTTCTTTAGGCTTAAGTCACTTTTTCCGTGCAACTTTGATGAACCCTGCACACTACAAGCCTGGTGAACAGCAGCCTCAGCAGCAGCAGCTCTCTTGGGAAATCTGATGCTTTGTTGTACAGAAAGAAAAGGGGCACCATCTAGTGCTTTTTCAGGGGAAGAGCTATTGGTGTATAGCATGGGTGTGGCCTGTCCGGGGGGGGGGGGGAGAAAACAATGGCAGTTGCTGGAGTGGAAACAAATAACGATTTGTTCTATTTCATCCATTCAAGTGATTGCTAAAATACGGTGTGTAAAACGTTCTGCAGACCTAGGAGTTCCAGCAGTTTAAACACACAAGTGCCTGCTTTTAGATGCAATGTTTTAAGAATGAGATCATAAGCTCCCACACACTGTCGATGGAGACATTTTAGAAATTATGCACGTACAGTAATATCCATTCAATATTGCTTGTATTTGGCATCGTGGCAAGACTCCACATCTGTTTTCATCCTAACGCACATGCCATTTTCTTCATTTTCTTCATTCAGTTTTTTTCAATTGTTGCAGACACATACTTTTAGATGCTATTTTCATCTTATGTGAAACTACATTGTAGCATCATTATTATCTGTGGAAATATTCCTTTATATCCTAAAGCCAACACTACCACAGGGGGTTTGTGAATTAGATGTGAAATCATGGCATCTGGGTTAATCAGGTAGAAGATCTGAAAGTTTCTTTCAACAATCATGAACTCCCTATTTTGGTATACTACAAAACACCAGCAACATTTCACAGCAGTTAGCATATATGATAACTAATGGTTGGTGTCTTCTTTGACTTCCTCCAGTGCTTGGTTTGAGCTTTAAGGCCTTCATGAACCGGGGCCAACATTTTATTCTCTCTCTATGAACTCCTAATGCCAGTTGCATTTTCCTAACCAGAATGCAAAACTCCATACTTCAACAGTGCAAGAAGTGAGAGCTGTAGCCAGCAGAAGGAAAGCCTTTGCAACGTGGGCCCTTTTTCACCTCGCTTTTGCAGAGGCAGACTAGGTACTAGAAGATAATTCATTAAATAGGCAATTTGATGTTGCCGTCTCAGCAGTGATGTCATGCAGGGGGTACGCGGGGGTATGCGAGTACCGGTTTCTAGGATTACAGCTGGCCCCGCCCATTCGCCCACCCACTCGTCGACTCCGCCCTCTGCAACGTTTGAATTTCCTGCATGTTTGAGTTGCCTGCATGTTCTCAGAGCCTTTCCTTGCCTTTCCTTGCCACTGAAAAATGAGCTGCTCTGGGGTTTTAACATGATGCCAGGCCTCCTTAACATGTTCTGGGGGTGCTATGGAATACTGTTGCAACTGTTGGGTCAGTTTAAAATCATCTGAGGCCTCAAAAAGGGTTTTTTTATGTCACTTCCTGCCACGACATCACTTCTGGCTTATGACGTCACTTCCGGTGGGCGGGTCCCGACACATGCCAATCAAAAGTGAGTACCTGTTCTTAAATCATTTAGATGACACCACTGCCTCTCAGTCTTTTACTTTTTTAATTTGATTTATTTTAAGACACTTAGAAATGTGAAAAATACCCCCAATTAATGTGAGCACCTCTTTTGCCGTCACAAAAATATTTTAAACTTGTGTAATCAGTCCACTTATGCTGATTTACACTGACCACAATTATTGTGATAATAAGTTAACCCTCAGTGCATTTGTCCCCTGCTAGCTGGGCAAGAGACACTTTTTCAAGGGGTGTTCCTCTTCTATTTAGCAGGGGGAGAATAACTGTCCTTTTTCAGCCCAGCACAGTGTCTTTTCTAGTGGCTATTGCTGGTGGTGGTCTGCATTTTTTTAGGTTGTGAGCCCTTTTGGAACAGGGAGCCACTGAGCTTTATTATTATTATTTGCCGGTAAACCGCTTTGTGCTGAAAAGCGGTATATAAATACTGTTGATTGATTGTTAACTGATTTGTATTGCTTCACTTTGAAATTGATGAGTGAATTGAGGCTAATATAAAACCACATGTCCCATTTCTAAGGGACATAGTGGTGGAACACGTACTCTGCTGGCAAAACACACTTCCTGGCTATCACAAACGTGACACTGAATGGCTCAGTCTGTGGCTCAGTCTGGCCACAACCAGAAGCAGGAAGCAACTGGGTCCACATGGCAATGGATCATGGATGCCCGCCAACTCAGAAAAGCCAGTGCAGGTGTTGGGAGGGAGGCAGAGAAGGGGAGGAATGGGGAGGAAGGCAGATTGAATGAAGGGGGAATAGAAGGTGTGGTAGCAGGGTTGCCCTCCAAACCCACTTCCCAGACCTGATCCACTTTCGTGAGTCAACCAGGACTGAGTTGACCCACTGTGCTGGCAGGGACTTACTCAGAGGAGGGATGGGAACAAATGTTCCCTTACCTCGAGGCCAAACCCCCCCCCCCCCCACAGGATTCAGCCAACAGCACATTAGTGCAGTGAGTTAGGCCGGTTTGAGCTGGAAGATTGGAAACTCTGAACTTTCAGTCTCACAGAAACGTGGGAGCACATGCCGGAGCATCTTGGCTGGGAAGAACTGCCAAGAAGGCAGGGGCTTCTCAGTGGTGTAGCAACCCACAGAACCTGCCTGTAACCGCACTCTTCTCAGGCAAATTAGCCAACTTTTTTTAACACGATGAAAACCTTTGTCACTAAGGAATGTACTGATTATCCCATTTTTACCAATATCTAGGCTTTTACTAATATTTAGGCAGTCGCGGATCTAGGGGGGGCTAGGGGGCACGAGCCCTGGGCGCCATCTTGGGAGTGGGCGCCATAACCATGGCGCACCATGCCCCCAAAATGGCGCCCGCGGCCCGGCCAGCCCCCGCCCAGGCCCTGCACTCTCCTCGCTCTTGATGACCTTAAAGAGCCAGCGGGAGCTAGGAGGAGAACGTGCTGCTGCCCGGCGCCCCCTCCTGCCTCTTAGACCGGGAGATGGGACACCACGCGGCACCGCATTCTCCTAGCTCCCACTGGCTCTTTAAGGCCAGTGGGAGCTAGGAGGAGAATGCGCTGCTGCCCGGCGGCCCCTCCCGCCTCTTAGAGCGGGAGATGGGGCGCCACGCGGTGCCGCATTCTCCTCGCTCCGGCTGGCTCTTTAAGGCCAACGGGAGCTAGGAGAACGCAGCGGCGCCCGGCGCCACGTTCTCCTCGCTCCAGCTGGCCTTAAAGAGCCAGCCGGAGCGAGGAGAAGGCGCTGCCGCCTGGCGCCCCCTCACGCCTCTTAGAGCGGGGGCGGGGCGTCGTGCGGCGCACGTCATGACGTCACGACGTCATGACGTCATGACGTTGCGTGCCCCCATGGGGCGCGTTTTGATTGGACACCATGGGCGCCATTTCGAGTAGAACCGCCCCTGTATTTAGGGCTTCAGTTCATATGCATGTAAAATGTAAGCATTTGTCAGAGTTAGCTACTTCTCTTAGAACAGCTAAAACCAAATTTGGTGCTAGTGATCAGATGGTCATTCAGGGTCCAAGCCTATCCAACTTTCCAGTGCTGTTGCAGCTGCAGTGCAGTCCCAAATCAAGGGAAAAATATTCCCTTACCTTCAGGAGGCCTCTGTAGCTGCCCTCCCACCACAGGATGCAACACACCTCCCATTGGCATGGCTACATCAGGGCTGGAAAGTTGGCCAGGATTTGGCCCTCAATCACATATTTTAAAATAATGCATCTGAGGCAGAGCCCATGCAATGAACTAATTAAAAAAAGCTGACCTCAGACTACAAGAGGACGAATAGATTCTATTAAACTCTGATGAACCAACTTCTGGTACAAAATAGAAACCCAAGATAAATTTAGGGCGCAGTCCTAGCCTGAAGTTAGGCTGGCACCTGGCACAGATAGGCCAGTAAAGTTTGGCCGGCACAAGGGCCACCTTAAAGCATATTTGGACCACTCTCAGAGTCAGAGAGGCACACTGATGCATGCCATCCCCTGACTCTGAGAGTGGTCCAAACGTGCTTTACAGTGGCTCTTTTGTCAGCCAGCTGGCCTAAATGTGCCAGCCTAACTCTAGGTTAGGATCATGAGTGCCTATCATCATGCAAACCACTACAATCATTGTTAACAAGTGGTCCCATCTAAAGTTATCTTAGCAAAGTGGTAGCTCCGCTATCATGTGCAGCCTTGAAGTACCACGTTAAGAATGCCAGAAGATTAGGCCCAACAGGAGGAATCCACAATGTGGCTCCTTCCTAAACCAGCATTGTCCATCACAAGAATGGGGTGACATGGGCATAACAAGGAGCCACATCATAGCATAACAAGGGCATAACAAGGGCATAACAAGGAGCTCATTTATACTCATTGAGTATAGATCTGTTACTGAAGTGGAAGGGCTGACTCTACATACTATGGCTGCCATGCTGCAAAGTCATCATTAGCAGGGTGAGGGTATTTCTCCAATTTGCATTTTATTTGCAACGTAGTTTAAAAAATGGGTCGAGAAATCATTTTGGGGAAAAATATTGCAAATTAGTTCCAAAAGTGAGAAGAGGTTAGACCGCTATCCACAAAGTTTTTCAACAATAAAATTATTTTTTCAAGCTTTCCACCAGCACAAAATATCTTGTTAGATTTAAGAGACGACATGGGCTGGCTTTGACAGGTCCCAGGACCGATTAGACTGTACCATTCAGAAGAATGGCTTGGCTCTAGGCTGCATCCAAGGCTGGAAAGGAAGTCTTGATATACTTGTAGCCTGTTCTAAAAGTATTAACATTACAGGATCCTTGAGACACTCACATTTTTGTCTGGTGTTTCTGTATGTGTGTGTGTGTGTGTGTGTGTGTGTGTGTAAATAAAATCATCCATTAAATGTCCCGTTATTCTCCCGTCTTTGCAGCCGAGCTTTCCCGAATGCTATAGTTCACGATGAAGCCCTCTGGTAATGACAGCAGTGGAGTGATAATGTACTTTCCTGATTTCCCGTTAATAGTAACACTTGATCCAGCAATGTGTGCCAGCTCGGTGGCAGAAGGATGCTTTAACATTTTTCGAGAGGTAAAAGGACCAGTTCAATTTATAGCCTTGGCCAGCTCAGCAATTTCACTTGGTTCTGGCACAGAAATTGATGTTTGAGTTAAAACAAAAAGCTGGGAGGAGGGCCCTCGGTTCCTTGCAAGTGAAACAAAGTACAATTGATTTTTCTACTGGCTTTGAAATATTTGAAAATGGCATCATATGAAAGTGGCGCTAAAATGATTTTTATAGAAGCGGGGGGAGGAATCATGGCATCAGACCCCAGGTGGGGTCCTCTTTTCTTAACAAAATAATACCACCAGGTGCTCTCATAACAACTGCGGAGTTCATCGATTGACACTATTTTGACTGTCAAGCCTGAATTTACTATAAGTTCTTAGAAAATTCAGTAACAGAAGATTAGTAATAGCTTCAACAGCTTTTTAAAAGGCACTTAATAAATTAATGGCTGCTAGGTCTACTAGTGATGATTATCCAGGTGAGCTAAATGGAAATTTCATGTTCACGGGCAATATACCCTTGATGACCAAGAGTAGGAGACGTGCAACAGGGGAAGGCCATCATTTCTATGTACTGCTTGGAAAGGCATCCAAAGGCATCCGCTCCCTTAGGTAAAGATATGCCTGCAGCTTCTGCTTTTCCAGGTCATCACTGTCCACCAGAATGTGCTCGTGGAACTCTTGAGTGCCCTGCTGGCAATGAGCTGGACATCTACGGGTAGTTGCAATGGCCTGTGGAAGGCTCAGAAGTTTTTTTTCTGTCCAAAATGCGATGGCAAATTGCTCTATGGATTACAGTCTGGGATTGCATTGTGGCTTCAGGTCTTGGAGAGCTCAGTATTTGAAACTCACTGCATCTTTTTCTTTCTTTTCAAAATCCGTTGCAGAGAAGCCTCATCTGGATGGGAACCATGGGAAGAGAGGTGGCTTAGGGAACAATCCTAACCTAGAGTTAGGCCTGCACAATTAGGCCAGCTAAGTTTGGCTGGCACAAGGGACACCGTAAAATATGTCTGAACCACTGTCGGAGTCAGAGAGGCCAGCACAGATGCGCACCATCCTCCCCGACTCTAAGAGTGGTCCAAACACTTTTTACGGTGGTGTTTCCAAACTTTCCTTTGCTGGCCTAACTGTGCCGGCCTAACTCCAGGCTAGGATTGCGCCCTCAATCTGTCTCACTCATGCCAATTCCCTGATTTAAACCTTCCTAGCTGCTATGAAAAGAGAAAATGGATTGAAACAATGTCAGTGAAGCAATATTATAGAAAGGGCAAGTGCACCACACCTTCCTCCCAAGTGGCAGATCCAAATCAGTCCTGTCCATCCACAGCTGCTTTTTCAGAACCAAAAATATATTGGAAGCGCCAAACAGAAAGATTCAACGTAGCCAGGTGCAGGGTGGTGGTGGAGGAAAGCAGACTGCCCCGGTGATACCCCTTAAAGGCAGTGGTGTCATCTAAATGATTTAAGAACAGGTACTCACTTTTGATTGGCACGTGTCGGGACCCGCCCACCGGAAGTGACATCATAAGCCAGAAGTGATGTCGTGGCAGGAAGTGACATGAAAAAAGCCCTTTTTGAGGCCTCAGATGATTTTAAACTGACCCAACAGTATTCCACAGCACCCCCAGAACATGTTAAGGAGGCCTGGCATCATGTTAAAACCCCAGAGCAACTCATTTTTCAGTGGCAAGGAAAGGAAAGGCTCCGCTCGCTGCCTGCCTGCCTGCCTGGCTCTGAGAACATGCAGGCAACTCAAACATGCAGGAAATTCAAACGTTGCAGAGGGCGGAGTCGACGAGTGGGCGGGCGAATGGGCGGGGCCAGCTGTAATCCTAGAAACCGGTACTCGCGTACACCCTGCATGACATCACTGCTTAAAGGTGTAACATTGGAGGTGCTGCAGTGGACAACTGGCCCAGAAGCACCACGTTGGTTTGAAAAGCCACTGGCTTTTCAAGATTGAAAGGAGCGAGATTGAAAGGGGCAGGGCCATGGAGTGATACCATTGGTGCGCTGGGTTACACCAAGCATAGTGACGCCACTGACTGAGCATCATTTCTGATTCAACCCTGATGCGAATTCTGAAAGTTATATGACTTCTGTATGGGAAAACCACCTTAATCACTTGCATGCCTGGTTCTCTTGGCTGTAGCCATAGAGTTCAAAACAGAGACACGAAGGCGCATTTTCAGCAACACAGCAAAACTCTTGCATGAAACGCTTTCTCTTTCTGATTAATATTTTTCCTTTTGCTTTCTGAGTGTGCAAAACACTTCATATGAATTTCCTTGGAGCCAGGACAACTACATAGTGCGACAGGTGCACAATATTGTGTATTTTGCTTGTGGTTGTTAAACACCACATGGTTATGTTTAAAAAGGGAAAAAATTATGGGGGGGGGAGGGGGAAGGAGATTTAGGATTTCCTCTGCAGCAGTTTTGCCCCAGTTCATGGCCTACTATGCTATGCATTTTCTTTTTAATGCATTTTTACTATGGTGGTCTCTTTCTCACGTGGCCTTGCAAGAGATGGAGCTCAGACAGTCACCCCATTTCTTAAGTAGGACAATATTCAGTTAATCTGTACTGTTCAAAAACTGCAACAGTACAACTACAGGATAGCCATGAGTCAGTTAGTACCACAGAAATAATAAGTGAGAACTTGCTTCCTTTGTACCACATAAACTGTCTGCATTCAGTTAAATGATGGCTTGTTTATTTAGGTTACAGTTTTGTTTTATATATGGAATTTTTTTAAAAAAAAATTGCAATGCACTTTAAATGTGTTGCAGCCACATGCATTTTGATGCTGGATTCTAAGTTGATGTCAATTATTATATCCATGTGACATGAAGCTTCCCCGCTTTTTTGGCGCCTCTGGGCTGGGTGCCACTAAGATACAACATTTGCACACAACAGAAAACTGTGCTATTAACACATGCCAGAAAAGACCTTCAGCTTCTCTGTCAGAGTCGCAGACATACCAAATGGCTCATTTAATTAGGGATTCTGGATATTGTAGTCCAACAGCCACAACCGGCAATAAGTGCTATAATTAGACTAAGCAAAACTGGGTACTCCAAGACAATTCTGTATGTAATCACTGCATTATTCATCCTGCATTTTAATTCAAACTTGCTTACTAATTACCCACTGATCCTCAAGGCTTCACAACCACTATCCACTATTTCAGCAGTCTCATTTGCAAAGTGTCTGGCAATAATCTCTCAGCACTGCATTATCTTGCCCTTTTCACCACATTATTTAATCAATAGGTTAATGACCTCAAATAAGCCATCTTGTCATGCAGTGTAAAATGAATGGAACCAACACAAGTATTGCGGTGCATGCCTTCTTGTTTACACCACCAAAAGGGAACCATTTCCAGTTCAGAGTGATTCCAATTTGCAGAAACTGCTCTCTTTCTAATAATTTGCCAGCAAATAATGCATATAAAGTGTTGCAAGTAACTTATTTTTCTTTGAATCAATTTATTCCAAGTTGCGCTCCAGCCATCTACCTTGCACTGGATACAGTGCAAGCAACTTGGCCTGCCTGCTTCAGCACAAGTTAGGATTGTGCCCCAAGCTAGACTGTCCTGTGTCACTTCCAAATACCGCATTGTTGTCTGCAGTCACTCATGCCCTCTTGAAAAACCATGCAATTCCTCCCACTCTGTATCATGTGCACCCACCGTGTTCCTTATCATCTGCACTTGTGCATTGCATGCGCATATGGGGAGCCCACATCACCTTGCAAGCACGGAAATAAAAGATAATTATGGCTGTCCTATATTGCGGGGAACATGGAAAATTATCTGAAAGGCTGTCCCACAGAAGCAGGGGAAGACTTGTTCTTTGTGGTTCCTCAGGACTAGAACAAATGGGTAGAGACAACAAGGAATTGGATTTAGGACCCAATCCTGAGCCCTACAGTATGGTCAGTATGAGTGAACTGCCTGCATTGCCGTTGTGAAAGGTGCCATAAAGTACCTCCAGCACCAGCAATAAGTCATTACTGCTGGCGCCAGGCCAACGCCAGTCCCTACCGCCCAGAGAGGGCAACATACCGGAGGTGAGTGCTACCGTAGCTGGTGTTGCACCAGATCTGGGTGGGAGGGTGTTCCTGGGAAGGGTGAAGGCAGAGTGAGGGATGTCAGGTCAGGTAGCCTAACATGTCAGGCCAGGTAGCCTTCTGCCATGGCTAAATAGAAGATGCAGAAGTGAGGAGACCCATCAGCCACCCTGCACCCTTACTGCAGAGGAAGGGGACAAATGTCCCCTTCTCCCGCGAAGCCTCCTGCGGCTGCCTGGCTGCCACTAGATGCAGCGGTAGCTGCTTGGCTGCTGTTGCTCACACAGGAGACGAGGCAGCTCAGGATTGGGCTGTAAGGCTAGACACGAGGAAGAGTTTAATGGTGTCTGGCACTCAAACAGCTGTATACAGTTGTGGGCTCTCCTTCACTGGAAGTTTTCAAGCACAAGCTGAATAGCCACCCATCAAAAGTTGCTGCAGCAGATGCTTGCATTGAGCAGGAGGTTGGACTAGACCATCTTCAGATCCCTTTTCAACTCTTATCGTTCTATGATTCTACACACAGTTTACAGACGCAAGCCTGCCCATTCCTCTACCACGGGAAGCAGTCCTAAGTGACGGAGCCACACTCCACTTGAGACACTGCTTCACCCAGCAACTGGTTAATCAAAATGACGCAGTTGTGACTCTATGTTCTAATGCAGCAGGGCGAGAAGATCTTTCCTGAAAGAAGATCTTTCCTGAAGAAAAAAAAGATCTTTCCTGTGCCCAAGCCGCTTGTGGTTTTTGGCACTTTTCCTTTTAGGTGTGTTATGAAAATGACACGGTGCCAGTCATCCAAGCTGCCAGGCACCAGCTAAGATCTGTTCAGAGGCAGAGTAATTTACACTTGGATGAACACCTCCCAAGAAGTTATCACTCGCGTACTCAAAGGTTTAGGTGCAATCCATGGCTTGTTAGGTAACTCCTATAATGAGCCTAGGTGTGATGAAATGGTTACAGGCAAACGTTCCATCAAGCTCACACAGGATGCGTTGTAAAGGTAAGTATTCTTGCATGCACACAAAGCACCTGCTGTATTATAAGGTATTAGTTCAGGGCTATAACATTGCATTTTGGAAGTCATTCTCCCAGAACAACTAACAAGACACTAGCCTGGCAAAATATCACCCTACAGATTAGATAAGAAACATAATAATACTCGTATTTATATACCGCCTTTCTTAGGTCATTAGATTACTCTAATGACTGTAACTCAAGGCGGTTTATGTGGGCAGGTTTTTACAATTTTACAGAAACGTTCTATCTTACAAGAACAACAACACAAACAGATGGATCTTTCTGGATTTAGTCTTCTTTCTAGCTGCATGTTTGTCTTCAGCTGGCTGATAAGTGGCTTCTCTACTCCCACCAGAGAAGCAGCTGACCCAGCACACTCCCCCTCTCATGAGGCAGCCGGAGACAGCTCAGCTTTTAATCAGCTGCAGTTTTTACAAGGTCTGCCGCTCACAGAGACTTCCGGTAGTACCGAACTGGCGACCTTCAGATCTTCTTTATCTTCAGGCAAACAGAGGCATTAACCCTCTCGACTAAATCTTCTGCCCAGTCTCCACATTCTTCACCTTGTCCCTCTGTCGGAGCGAGCATGCCGTGGTTTCATAGGTCTACACGTTTAGATGCACTAGACCAGCGGGTTCCCAAACTGTGGGTCGGGACCCACCAGTGAGTGACAAGCTAATTTCAGGTGGGTTGCGCAGCACCTAGATCAGTCATATTGAAAATATGAGAAGATGGGATGCTGGAAAGGGAGAGGGCTGTGTGGTTGTTTGGCTTGTGTCAAGGTTGTAAATAGGCTTTTTTTCTTTCTGATTCACTTTGCTATTGAAAAATGACTGAGAAATAACCCAATTTATTGCTGCATTCTCAGAACTGTAACACAATGATGGCTCTTCCAGCCATAACTTCATAACTTGTGACATAACTTCCAGTAGGTCCCAAACAGATTGTCATTCTAAGAAGTGGGGTCCAGTGCTAAACCACTGCACTAGACAACAGCCATAACAAATAGGAGGCTGGTCAAATGAGGCAGAGGCAGAACATTCCTCTTGTGACCAGAAGTCAGAGGCAGATCTAAGGGAGGGCAAAGCTCTAAGTTTTGCAAGAAGCCTTCCCTTGCAGTGGAAATCACTCCTCTCCTGCACCGTTTTAGCCAATCCTCACAGGGAACAGCAACATCTTGGCATTGCTTACTGGCTACAGCAGCAAGGGAGAGGAGGGATTTACATGACAGGGTAAGGCTTCTTGCAACACTTAGAGCTTTGTCCTCCCTGTAGAAACGCCACTGCCAGAAGTGACACTTTTTAGAACATGACCAGCCAGCTGCTATCCATGGCACACTATTATGGCAAAGAAATAATAGGAATAATAAGAGGAAAGAAGGTACAGTTTTCCCTCGGAAGCAATACCACATGACTGTGGAGTCCCTGCTGAAGGAACCTGGGCCCAAGTTGCGCCACATCAATATTTTGTTCCGCCAATCTAGTGCCTTGTTTTTCTTCCTATTAATACAGTATATGAAAGCCATTCACTTAGGTGAAAAAGTAAAGAGCTTTACTCTTGAATACCACGTCCATTGGAAATATCTAATGGTACCTGCCCCCTTTGTCTGGGATTAGAGTCAGATGTTCTCTGTCATTAAGAAATAAGCTGGTCTCTAACTTAAATGATACACACAGATTTGTGATTTATACCTTGGACTAATGCTAGACTGTAACAGAACCCTGGAGCTGACATCTCTCTCTCTCTCTCTCTCTCTCTCTCTCTCTCTCTCTCTCTCTCTCTCTCTCTCT
>JAJKFI010000054.1:2772049-2822817 GCA_029204185.1 Lerista edwardsae | reverse complement strand
TCTCTCTCTCTCTCTCTCTCTCTCTCTCTCTCTCTCTCTCTCTCTCTGTGTGTGTGTGTGTGTGTGTGTGTGTGTGAGAATATAAACATACTACTTATCTGGGATTCATGGTTCCAAGTCAACCCAGCATTTCATAGAAACATTGAAAAAGGAATCTGTGCTGTGTTGAGAAGCCTGACCTAGATCATGGCTCATCTGACATGATCAGACTTTTCTCCCCTTCCTATTCATTTATTTCAGTGGCGTTCCTAGAGGGGGGGAAATGCTAAGTTTTTCGGGCTCCTGAAAGCCTGTGAAAAGTGGCCCCTCCCCAATTTCAGAGCCATTTGTGGCTGTGAAAGCAAAGTGGAGACGCCTCTTTTGTAACCACGAATAGCTCTGAAGGTGAGGGGGGGTGCTTTACACAAGCATACAGGAGCCTGAAAAACCTTATACTTTGCCCCCCCTTTAGGAATGCCCCAGAATGCCAGATGCAGGGGAGTTGCAGCGAGATACAAGTATCTGGTTGTCTTGTGTGCTCCCTCAGGCATCTGGTGGGTTGCCGTGAGAGACAGGAAGCTGGACTAGATGGGCCCTTAGGATAATCTTTCCGTAATAGTCTTTTGATCTTTGGCTATGTTCGCATCAAATGTGAGGCTCCTAGGTTTTACAGTTAAGTAAATGTAATTCCTGCAAAACTCTAGATTGCTATGACTTACTTTCTGAATCAATTATGAACTTATAGTCTAAGTTTTAAAAAAATTCAGGGTACAGAAATTTATTCTTATGTGGGTCAGGAGCAACAGACGGCATAATTTGTATTTTAGAAAAGATTTCACAGATGAAAAATTGATTAAATAATTGATTAAATTGATTGATTAAAATGATTAAAAATAATAGGAATAATAAGAGGAAATTAGTCACAAGTGACTAATTTTTCAGTCATGAAATATACTGAACACCCGTAAACCCATTAACCTAAATATCGAACCCACTAGTTTTGTGCCTTATTTGGTTTCCCCACTTCTGGACTCATGCATGTGGTGCTTATGTACAGGCAACTGTACAGAGCTGAATGAAGCTCTCCATATTTGACAAAGAGGACAAGCCCAATTCCTACAAGAGTCTGACAAGGCCTGGTTTCAAACGGGAAGGGCCCACCACTTCTTAGGAAGCTCTCTCCATGTCCATTTCAACTTTGGCCACCTCAGAGAGCCTGCCGAGTATACTGGCAATTAATGCCAGCTGTGGTGGTAATTTTTATAATATGGACATCAGGTACAGGCCTGAGAAGACTGGCTCTCTTCATGTAGACTACCGAACAGCTGTTGGATGGTAATAACTTCTAATCACCACCGACATTTGAACCGGCAGTGTGTGTACTGCTTAATGGGAGTTACACACGCAGCTGGAGCTCGGAGACTTCATTGTTATGCATTTCTGTGTAAACTGTGGCTTACACTTAATGCAATGCAGACTCGAAAGATAATATATAGAATTCACAAAACTAGAGCAAAAATATGCATTTTGTTAACAGAACTGTTTTTTCAACTGTAAGCTATGAAAATGTGTCATGGAAATACTTTACGGCCATGGAGGGGAAGGAAGCATGTTGGAGATAAACAAAGTTACATTTTTCAAGTACTGTATATACGTTTGTAGATTTTGATTATTAGCTCTTCAACAAGCTCTTCAACACTGTAGGCTAAAGGTTCTCTGGAGGTGTACGCTTCAATCAAAAACTAAGCTTATTTAAATAAATGAGCAATTATTATTTCCCTTTTCTTTGATGCCTAATCAGAAATCTGTTTTATCTGAACTTCCCAGCATTTTTCTCTTGCTCGCTCACTTTGTAGCTGACTTACTACCTAATGCTTTACAACACTCGCAGGGAGAGTGTAAGTAATTTTGGGCCTTCAAATACAGGTCAGCTTTTATCACTGATGAAAGAAACTGCCTACAGGATGTAGATTTTTTTTTTTGGGGGGGGGAAGTCTGACAAACATTAAAGAGTCAGCCAGTTTTTCCTTCTGATAACTTCATAAACTTCTCCTTTAGTAAGTGTGTGTATACAATATATATATTTGAGGTAGCCTGGCAACTGGAGAAAGGCTTGATTGCAGTAGCTGTAAGGAACCAATAGAACTTCTATTGTTTATGCACTTCTTTTACATAACCAACTATAATACTGACAGAATACGGCTGCAATTCTACACACACATTTCCTTAGACTTATATTTGAGTAGGCTTGCATAGGATTGTGCTATAACAACCTAGGCTGACCTGCTCCCAGGCCAGATTTCCCCCTGTCCTGCTTTCCTTCCTCCCCAAAATACCCCCCTTCCCCTGCCACTCTCCCCATGCCCCCAGGCCACACTTGCAACACAATCATAACCCACTTCTGGTTTTGCGATTGCATTGTAAAAATGTTCCGTGGCTTAGGGAACCCTGCAGAGGGCCCCCCCCACTCTCCCCAGGTGCCCCCACTGCCAGGGGTAAGTGAAAAACAAGCCCCACTGGCCAAGGCAGCAGTGCCCGGTTTGGGTTTCGCAACTCACCACTTTGGAAACCACTGACAGATAAAATGGTTACCTTGTTTTCTCATAAAAAAGGAACAGGTATCTTGGTGTTTGGTGTGTTTCCAGAGGCATCTGGTGGGCCATAGTGAGATACAGGAAACTGGACTAGATAGGCCATTACAGAACTCTTCTTATGTTTAAACATTCCAGCTTTGTATATTACATTAAAAAAACCACTTATAGATGCTTTTCAAACTCTCTTTGAAGACTATATAGCAGATGTTTCCATATATAATACACTAAGTCTTCCATTTCATTCAGTTTACAAGGATGTATATCTATAAATTGAAATTCTATTTCATAATTGCAAAATTATGGCAGTTTACAATTGACTAAAATTTTATGTTTATGTACGATTACTCAGAAGAAAGCCTCATTATGATCAATGGGGTTTATACTATGCATGGTAAATGTGCATAGGATTCCAGCCCAAATAGTATTCCAGAAAAAAAAATAGTTAAAATAATACTGGTTACTTGCTTGTGAACTAATACTTGCTTGTGAACTAAAGAATGGGCTACAACAGGAAATTCTGGTGCACCAGTCCTTTGGGATGGTCACTGCTCTCATATTGACAGAGAGTAGAGGATTAAGAGCTCAATCAAGAACCCTCCAGCTTGAGCAGTACGAGTGTAACAGTTGTGCTGGGGTTGTAAAAGTGGCGTAAGGCACATGCAGTAAGCAGCAGTAAGCTTTTCCAGCCTACACTGTGGCACCACCAGCCTCTCACTCCCCAGAGGTGGCAACACCACATTAGCGAGAGGTAAGGTTACCCCTCACTGGCGTTGTGAGGATTCTGGGCAGGGTGGAAGTTCCTGGGAGGGAGGAGGGGGGCCTTGTGAAGGGGTGATGCCCGGCAGAGGCCCAGGCAGCCAGACATGGGGCTACTCAAATCACTGTTGGCAAAATTTGGCTACTGCTACACCTGCAGCGGCCAGACGGTTCTGGATTGGGCTATAATCCTATAGAGAGTCTCCCTGTTCCAACACAGTGGAACAACAAATTGGTGGATGCATTTAACACAGTGGTTTAGTTTTTCAAGATATCTTTTGGCTGTTCTCAGGGCTAGACTGGTGTTTTGGAACTACATCGTGTTCTTAAGGTTTATGATCCTATAAATACCAAAGGAAAGTTTCACTGACTTTAAATGTACAGGTTCATTGCATCATTTTACTTAGCCAAACACCAAAGAATTGCATATTTAGCATATTTAGAGAAACCGAAGGATCACACATATATATGACATGTTGCAGTGAGTACTGCTGAACAACTGGGAGATACAGAAAAAGATAACGCAGAAACATAAACTGGACTATTCCTGTGTAATTTACTGTGACATTTAATAGGACTCTACTAAAATTTTGAAAGCAGGGCTACCTCAAGTATTTTAAGGTTGTGTATCATCTACTGTCTAGGTCAGGGGTCTCCAAATGTTTCAATAAGAGGGCCACATCGTATACTTTACACACTTTTGCAGGCCAAAATTCATTTATAAATGATGGAATTTAATGAATGAGTAAGTTTCAGAACAAAAGAAAACTAATGTTAAATTTTATATTTTTATGTAATGCCGCCTTGGGTGCCTTCGGGCATAAAGGCGGGATAAAAATCTAATAAATAATAAATAATAATAATAATAAACTGAGAAGGACATATAATGAGTAAAAATGTCAAACTTAAGAAATGCTCTTACAAAAAAGAGTTGCTGCAAGCCAGATATAATCTTGTGGGCCCCAGGCCATGGTTTGGAGACCCCTGCTCTAGGTCAATCCAAGCATCAGCAAAAAGCATAACAATCTTTTCTATGAAAAGGTTAAAAAGTAAAGGTACATGTATTTATTTAAAAGATTTGTACCCTGCCTTCCCTCTGCCAGGGCAGATGCCCAAGGCGACTTACAATTATTAGAAGATGATGACGACGATGATGATGATGATGACGACGACGACGACGATGATGATAATAATAGTACAATAAAATAAGCAATTAAAAATATAAATGAAAACAGGGTAAAATAAATACAAATCATTGGAGGAAGGCAAACTATTTACACTGAGATTCTGCTGCAGAGGTACACAAGTCAACATCAAATGCCAGACAAAACAGAAAAGTCTTCAGCCCACACCAAAATGCTATGAGGGAGGAGGAAGATCTTAGATCCCCAGTGTGGAGTTCCGTAAGTGTGGTGCCACTACCAAGAAGGCTCGCCCCCAAGCCACCCAATGTATGGGTGAAGGTGGTCTCTCAGGTAACCTGGACCTGAACTGTGAATGGCTTTAAAAGTCAAAAGCAGTACTTTGAATTGGGCCTGGAAACCAATGGGCAGACAGTGCTGTTGCTGAAGTAGCAGTCCAACAGATTCAAACCACCTACCTCCAGTGGTGTCATTCAAATGATTTAGGAACAGGAACTCACTTCTGATTGGCACTTGTCGGGAACCCGGAACCAGCCACGGAGCCCGTTAGGATCCGGAACGCCCATTCTGGTCCGTTCCCCCGAATGACATCACTGCCTACCTCCCATAACTACCCTGGCAGCCACATTCTATGCAAATTGCAGCTGATCAGAAATTTTTGAAAGCCTATCTACAAGCAAACCAACCACACAGCCGTCTCCCTTTCCAGTATCCCATCTTCCCATATTTTCAATATGGCCGCTCTAGATGCTTTGCAGCCTACCTGAAATTGGCTCGCAACCAGGGCCATATTATCCATTAGGCTGAGAGGCTGAAGCCTAGTGACCTCACAGGGACAGAAGCCCATCAAATTGGCATGCCTGGGCATCAGCCTAATACATGGGTCTCCAGATCCTACCCCTGGGGACTTCCCATCTGGCTCGCTGACCCTCCAGCGGGCAAGAGGCTACAGCAAGCCCTACCTTGCAAAGGTGAGGAATGTAGAGTTCTCCAAGAACCATGTGGGGCAAGCTCCACATCCAGAGATTAAGCTGGGCTACACATGGAGCATACATGTGAGCCTGTGTCCATTTGTGAGTTCCCCCCTTTTGAAAACAACTTAGAAGTCCCTGACCTGTTTTTTGCCCCTCAGATTTCTGCCTGTGTTGCTGCTGTTTGAGGAGTGTGGGTGGTGATGGGGAGCTGATAAGTTATTGTATTGCTTTTCTAAAGAGTTTTGGATGGGCCCCAAAATACCTGAAAGCCTAGGGGCCTGACCATGGGTTAATACGGTCCTGCTTGCAACCCACTGGTAGAAGGCTTTGACCTTCTCTGGATTTAAGGACTGGCAGCAGTGGGCTGTGTTTGCCTGTTTAACCCCTGCTAACTGGGCAAGAGGCACTTTTTCAAGTGGTGTTCCTCTTATATTTAGCAGGGGGAGAATAACTGTCCATCTTCACCCCTGCACCATGTGTTTTCTAGTGGCTGTTGCTGGGGGTGTTCTGCATTTTTTTGATATTGTGAGCCCTTTGGGGACAGGGAGCCATTTAACGTTGTTGTTGTTGTTGTTGTTGTTGTTGTTGTTGTTGTTGTTGTTGTTGTTGTTGTTGTTAATTACCATTTGCCTGTAAACTGCTTTGTGAACTTTGTGTTGAAAAGGGGTATATAAGTACATTCGATTGATTGTTTTGTAGTCTCTTAGAGACAACCCATGACTAACTCTCAGTTGGGCCTGGCAGTTTGGCCTTCTCCTGCAGGAAAGCTGAGAGGGTCATATCAGAATGTCAGCAGAGAAAAGGGGCTCAGGATTGCTGAAAAGTGTTCCTGCCGGAGCCCAGACAGTCGGAGTGAAGATGCTCTGGACTCTGGCTTACTTGCTTTGCAGCTTGCACTGGCACTAATAGGAGGCACTAGTGACGTCTTTGTGGCCGCAGTGTGCTTTATGGAATGTTTGCGACTGCCTGTGCTGGCAGAGCATGCACTTCACATGTGCAAGTGGAGGGATAGGATTGGGCCATTAGAAACCTACAATGTTTCTAGCTAAAGTTAACAGAGAACAATAGTTGCTTACTGTAGATCCTTTTAAAATTTTCACCCAAGAAGAAGGAGAATTTTCACTGGAGGCCTAGAGGACACCACACTCCTGATTATGGCTAGAGAGAAGCTGAAAAGCCAGCCAAAGGGTAAGGCTCCTGGTACAAAAGCACACCGTTTGGTGTCCCTTCTGTTCTGTCTAGGTGGTAAAAATTTTTTGCTGAGCTCTGTTTATTCTCCTCAGTGGAGATAGCCATTCTTCTTCTCAGCCCTATCTATGTGCCCATTGACAATTCCAGGGCTGAATGAATGTTTTCTATTCTTCCTTATCTCTAGCCAATCTCACTGACTCTCCAAGCTTCATTCCTTTCACAGCACAATCCTTCTCTGTGACATCCATCCATCTATCTCTTTCCTGGCTTCCCTCCCACCTGCATTCCTTTTCAAAGTGCTTTCTTTCAGACTTCCATAGTCATCACATCACCAAACCATTTAACCTCTTCCTATTTCTTTGAGTCTAGTTTCTGGGTGGGTCCAAACAGGCAACAGGAAGATCCAGGGCAGTCTGAGTAAGGTTTGTCACTGAAGTCAGCGAGGAAGTTTTCAGGCAGCACAAAGCTGTTCCTGATTGTGTAATCCCCTCAACGTGTTCAGTGTAACAAAGTCAGTTTGACTCACTTCACTTTTATTTTCCTTCTGAGCCACTTACCAGGATTCTTGATTTATACTGCACATATTTATGCGTTCTCTAGAGTCAAATGGGGACAGACCATAAGTGATCACACTTGCCTGATCCTGCTTTTATGCAATTTGGTGCATTGTGTGGCATATTTGCATGGAGCCCACACACAGAGCCCAATATGCATATTCTCATTTTGTATCCTACTGATAGCAGGGGTTGGACCTGCAGAGGTTAGGCTCTAGGTCTTCAGTGTCTCCATCTTGGGTGAGATGGAGGAGAGACACCTCATAGGGGGTAGGGCATGCAAATGCAATCCTGATAGCTCACCTCAACTATTCCGCAAGCAATTGCACAGGGCTCTTCAACCAAGTAATCTTTTCTGTTGTTGCCTCTCCCGCCCTCCACTTTTTTCAGTCTCCAACATTTTGATCAACTGGCTGTACTATCAGAGGACTTTGTTGCAGTCTCATGGAAATTAGGGCAGCCTCCAGCTTCCATTCCAAACAATGACTGCAGGCACACAAAAGCTGCTTACAGTCCTTTGATATCTGTGCAAAGTACAACTCAGCAACAAAAGTTTCCAGCTTCCTAGCATGACAGTTAAATCATACCTGCAAGTTCAGTACTTTCAGAAACTGTCTAAAACATGGGAATACTCCCCTCCTTCCAACTGACATGCTATCCTTCACAAGGGCTGCATATCAGCCTATTTCCAGCTCTCCCGGAGCATCTTTAGTTCCCCTTAAAACCACTTCATTCAATTACTAACAGCAAAATCTATTATATGTTCAAACAACAGCAATATGTCTTGGATAAATAAGTATCAGCAAACTGAGGTGTTACCACAGAACATACAACCAAGGAAAAACTAGTTCAGGAAGAAGAAAAGGAAGAAAGTTCAGGAAAAATTAGTTCAGGAAGAATTAGAAATGTTATAGGCACATAAAGGCCAGTGATGGCCTTTACATTTTTAAACAACAAAATACACTTTGGAAATGAGGTGGCGGGAAAAGGAAATGCATAGGATAATATTTTGAAAAGATAGCCGAACATGCTAAGGCTAGCCTAACCTAGTAAATGTTTCTCAGAAACTTGTACCGTGGACTGAAAGGACATTTCCTGCTTATGCAGCCCTGGTGTATCAAATGATATAGCATACTAAAGGTGATTTATTAACTATGAGATCATTTGATACAAAATTTTGATACACAATTGGGACTCCTCTGCTATAATTGTAAATTAGTTGTTATAATTCAGTAGGCCCCATTTTTACTTCCAATCAATTTGTAGTGGGATATTTGGGCAAATTCTACTTCAGATCCCCTTTCCGACACAAAACTGCATTTAGGGCCCAATCCTATCCAACACTGCAGCTGCAATGCAGCCCTGGAGTAAGGGAACAAATGCTCCTTTACCTTGGGGAGGCTTCCATGACTTCCCACCACCACAGAATGCAGCGCACCATTGGGATGGCTACATCAGGGCTGGAAAATTGGACAGGATTTGGCCCCCAAACAAACAAAAACCATCAGAAGATTTGATCACACATGGTCATATCTGGTTTGGCCTTTGACACTTCTAGGTAAAAATAAAAATATAATCAGAAATAAAAATACTATGGATAGTCCTTTTTGGTACAATAATCTAAAGTCTAATCATCAAGCAGCAAAAAGCATACCTAACTGTATCTGAGATAAACTACAGCTAGGTTAACTATTGGAATCTCAGTGTATTTACAAAGTTCCAGCTATGGGTTGGATTTAAAACACAACAGCAACACAGAAGAAGCTCCCTGCCATAGGCTGCTGTCTTTTGCACACCACCAGCCATCCACTAGGGTGGCCTACATATTTTTTTCCCCTTCAATTTCCTTATTGCATTTCATCCCAATGTCTACTCAAGATCTAGGTTCACTGCATTGGTCTTATACAGTAACTGAAAGGATATGCAACAATTCTATGGAAGAGTTGAAATTTGAGTCTAGTCCACCCAAAAAAGAATCAGTTTCCTTAAAAGCCATAAAAAGTGTCAATGTCAAGTTTTCATTCTCACCCACAAAATACTGTTGGGAGGGGAAAAAAATGTCTTTGGTATGATTGATTGTTTGAATCCCAATTAGCATCCCCTCATGCAAATGGGTTTCTTTCATCAGCTGTTCCCTCCATAAACAGGCCTCACATCAACCTCCCCCACTGTCAGGATTAGTTTTTTTTTGGGAGGGGGGGGGCTGGGAGCAGGTGAGAAAACTCCATGCTGTGAGCAGTGTTTCACCTGAAATTCTCTAGATCCACGTCAAAGCTCACATGCTTTGTAATTTGTATTATTGTTTTACAGCCTGCAGATTATCCTTTTGTCATGTGTTCCTTTCAAAACTGCTTCTCTTAAGAATTCTTGTGAAGTTCACAATTAAAACTTCACCAACTTTGTTATCAATTCAGTTTCCTTCTTCCATCCTCCTCACAGCTGGTTCAAAACCAGGACTCAGAACTCCCAGCAGCACTAATATAAGAATCTGTTGCTGTTCCCCAGCAGACAACCTTCCCACAATTAACCATTGATCCAGCTGCTAGCATCATGACAAGGGAGCTCAAACTCCCTCCTCCTTGAGGCAATCACTCCATGGGGAAACGTTTGAACATCACCAATTCTCTGAGCACACTTCTTAACTGAATAATCAGGCACAGAGCCTATTTCTCAAAGTACAATAGAACTGATACACACATATAAACACATGCGCACGCGTATTTTAATTCACTCCAGACTGGTTTTTCATGATAGGTCTGTCCATTTGTACTGTATATACTGTATTTGAGCCAATTTGGACAACACTGTGCATATGCTAAGACTGATGAATAAAAGTCATGCTTGCAGTGTGATGTAATCATCTTTTTGTGTTTTGTTTTCAAAATGTACTATAAAGATTACACACTATTGTATGTCACAGAGGTTTTGTGCAAGCAGCTGTTGCTGACGGAAGAGTGTGTGAGCTATCCAATAGCAAAGTCAACTCTCCATTTGGATGGACAGTTCCTTCCATTTCAGTGGAATATATTTACCACTAAAGCCCAAATCTTTACAGAAAATTGAGTGATACTTGAAATTAACTCCAAAGGAAGTGCTAGTTAAATTGATTATGTATTTCAGACGTTTCCTATCCCATTCATTTCAGGAACAACTAAATATTCAGGTACTACTTTCCTGATTATTCCTTTGGTAACTGTTAGCACGTTGTCTGAGAATCTCCAGGAGCATGGAAGATTTAAATCTATCATTCACTAACTGGATATCTAATTAATGCTGATAGAGAATCAACAGACAGGCCATCACCTGTCCTGTCTGGGGAAGCACATGATGCATACTGCTTTCTGCCATCTTAGACACAATGATTTTGCCATTTTTCCCCCTGAAACATTGGGGATGCCCAGAGAAATGCACCTTTTTGTTTGTTGATTACCATTTAACTATCCAAAAAGCTATCTCATATTTGTTGCACCTTCACTAACAGTGCAAGCCTAGGCATGTCTTCTCAGAAGTAAATCCCATTGTACTAAATGGGGCTTACTCCCAATGAGGTGTGTATAGAATTGAAGCATAAGAAAGAGGGGAAAGTCCCTGGCTAACACAGATTGAAAGGACATTGAAGAGCAACCAAGACCAGACATCATGGTCTGTCTCAAGCCCAACATCCTGCATAAGCTGCACCAAATTCCCTCTTCTGTACATGGGTTAAAGATATAAGCACTCTGTCCCTTTGTATCTGGTAACCCTATGCATATGCACATCTGTCCTAAGGTTAAAGGTTTCCCCACGACTGAATGGTCTAGTCGTGACCGACTGTAGGGGGCAGTGCTCATCTCCATTTCAAAGCCTGTAGAGCCGGCGTTTTGTCCGAGGACAAGCTTCTGTGGTCATGTGGCCAGCATGACTATATGCCGTAGCACACGGAACGCCATTACTTTCCCACCGAAGTGGTCCCTATTTATCTACTTGCATTTTTAGGTGCTTTCGAACTGCTAGGTTGGCAGGAACTGGGACAAGCAATGGGAGCTCACTGCATCGCGCAGTCTTGAACTCCCAACCTTCCGGTCGGAAAGCCCAGTAGCAGCGGTTTAACCCGCTGCACCACCACGTCCCTACACATCTGTCCTACTTGGTTTTTTATTGTCTTCCTTTTACTCATTTGACTATTAAAAGTAAGTCAAATGAGTAAAGGGAAATGAGTAAGTAAATCTATTAAGATTCACCCACAGTTGTGTTAATTTCCAATTTGTATCCACATGCGGCCCTTAAGATACAGGTGAATTATAATTTACGCATAGAGAAATAATAATGAGGACAGGGTAATAAAGATAGTGCATTTGTGTAATGTATGTTTACCATAAGAAAACAATCTAGCTAGATTTGCTACAGTCCTGCTCTGAAGGCACCTTGTTTCCAGGTGATTAAATGTGCCAATTTGAGGGGGAAATGTCTTTAAAACCAAAACAAGGAACGTGAGCAAGTGTAGCTTTTCAGAAAAGAGTGCAGAAAAAGCTGCACCTGCCAAAAATGTCCTATATTCTAATAAAATGGATTGCCTGCCCTCCTGTTACCAGCAAATCTCCTTTCCCCAGTTTTCTTTACATATATGTATGCCAAAGTATCATGATGAACTATTTCACCAGGACTCATACACACTGAAATGGACACCAGAACTCTTCTTTTCTAGCCATAGGTTAAGTTTCTGAAGAACTCTGGTCACCCTCTAACTGCTGTTCCTTACAGCCACGCCCTGGAAGGAAGAAGATAATCCAATTTGTGTGACTACCTGGCTGTATTGTTCTCAGTTAAATGTAACCTCCTTACTCTGTCTTGTTTGTATTTGTATCTCCCCTCTCAATTGATTGCACTCCACCTGTTGTATTGTAAAACATCTGCATTTTAAATTCCAGAATGTATATGAACATTTGCAGTTCAGCCTCTCCCAGCAGCAACATCCCCTACCCTTAATCCTGGGCCAGGAACAGGCACATTGGCCTCTATTCAAAAGCCACCAAGCAAGGGAAATGAGTTCCTGCCACTTTTCCCCTTCCTCCCCCGCCCCTCTGCCACCTTGCTTATGTATCCAGTGCGAGAAAGGCAAATTGGGAGGCTTCGGAGGGGACATGAACAAATTCTTGCCCACAATTCTTGCACACAGTTGTGGAATTCCCTCCCCTTAGAATTAAGAACAGCTCCCTCACTAGCAATCTTTCGGTGGGGTCTTAAGACCTTTCTTTTTAAGGAAGCATTTAATTGCTGACATGTTGGGCTGGTGTTTTAATTTGTAATTTAAATTGTAATTTTTAATCTGTAACTTTAATGATTGTATTGTCCGTTGTGGTCTGTCGTTTTTTAATTATCTGTTATTGTTTTTAAATTTTATTCTGTATTTTTTTGTTGTTAAGCCGCCTTGGGTGCCCTAACAAGGAGCAGAAATGTGGGGTCTAAATAAATAAATAAATAAATAAATAGACTTGCACACAATTCTCTGTATGCGGCCTCTGGATAAAAGGGTTTTTACCCTGGAGACTGACCTTAGGGGAGTGATTGCGCCATGAACAGTGTAACACGTGACCCGCATTTATATAGGGTAAAGGGGAGATTGCTTCATATGGCCCATACTACCTATGTTTGTTTTATATTGAAGTTGTTGTTCATTCACTGAATTCATCTTCAGCATAAGCCGTAGCTTCTTCCAGTAGTGTGCATATGTACAGCAGAGGTGGATCATCCACGGGGCAACACATGGCATTTGCCTGGGACACAGAAGCTGCCGCCCACAGCGTGTATTTGCCTGCCCACCCTCCCATGCATCTGTTTGTCTCCAAAATTGAGAGTTCACAGACACTGGGTGTGTGGCGGGGCAGCACAGGGGGTGGAACGGTGGTGCTAGGGGCACGGTGACACAGGGGGCAATGTCACAATGTCACTCTGCCCCTGATGTCATCAAAGCCCATTACAGCTCTGCTGTACATTATGAGTGATACTCAGGATTTTCCACAGTTCACAAAAGTGTATATCTGCCTAAGGTTACAGGCAGCCCAATCCTAAGCCCCAGCAGTACCTATAGTGGTACCAAAATGGCTGCCACTGTATCCTATGGGGCTGGAATAGCTGCCAGAATCTCTTTGAGGTAAGGGAGTATTTGCTCCCTTACTTTAGGTAGTGTGCAGCTGGTGGCAATAGGTCTCCTCGAATCTGCGCCCGCTATTGAGTGGTGCAGAGATGAGAAGACCTGGGCTGCCGAGCTTGGGAGGGGGCATAGAATCTGCCGCCATCTCCCATCCCATCCCTGCCCCAATCCTCACCTCAGGCCACCTTCCCAACACCCAGTTCCACTCCCACTTGCCTTTTCTTCACCTTCTCCAGCACTCAAAACTTGCAACTCGGGCTGGCTGCGACACTGCCTCCAGTGCCTTGGCGTTGTTCTCCCGGCAATGAGGCACAGAGCTAGCTGGCACTGCATCAATGCCAGCACTGCAAGGCTCGCGCTGGTGTTAAAGAACCTTATCTACTAGCATACCGCCGACACTGAAGCCAGAGGTTTGGGCCCTAACCAAGATTCTGAGGACCATTTTGAAAATGTCTGCACACTTTCAGTGTTACCGGATGAATCTAGTCAAGAAAAGAGGTTACAGGCACCCCAGTTCATAAGTGTTTTGACTGGCGAGTTGAATAGTCACATAGATTAACTTGGCTATTCTTGCAGAGAAACTGAATTCCAATTATTAGGGATGGTTGTTTCGGTGATCAACACGGAATGCTAAATAATGAGAAGTTCTACTGAAAATGCAACATAAAACCGAATTTAGGTCAAAACGTGAAAAACACCACTTTTGCTTATTTTTGAGAGTTTGACCCACATTTAGATCAATTACACAAAAATAATACCACTTTTGTTTATTTTTGACACAGTTCTGAGGTATCCACATAGTTTCCAGTAAAGGATCAGGCAGAGGAGTGGCAGAAACAGGAGAAAGCTTGCTTAAACTTGCATGAACATTCATGTTCCTAGTGCACACTGGGGCAATTTTAACGAAATGTGGAAGTAGTAAGTAGCAGTTTCTTGATGCTCCAAGAAGCAACCAGTGTGCGGATTGGGAATTTTTGAGCAGGTTATTTTGGGCTGGGGTATGTGCCAATAATTGCTTGCCTCTGCCATTCACCCTTATTTATTGCACTGTTTGTACAATCTGCAATAAAAATTTGGATAAAAACACATAACACCGCAATTTGCTATTTTAATCAATAAATTTTGGAAAAAAATATCACCAAAAAAAACCCACCCTACCAATCAACAAATCTTCAAGCTGGGGCCAAGTCTTGGCTTGTGATTCTCTTGCAACAATGAAGCCTCAGATGTGTTTTGAGCAAGAATGGTCAGTCTGAGAACACAATCCTACCCTGGAGTTAGGTCGGCATAGTTAGGCCAGCAAAGTTTGGCCGGCACAAGGGCCATTGTAAAGTACGTTTGGACCATGCTTGGAGTCAGAAAGGCCAGCACACAGATGTGTGCCATCCTCCCTGACTACAAGCGTGGTCGAAACATACTTTACAGAGGTCCTGATGCCAGCCAAATTTTGCTGGCCTAACTGTACTGGCCTAAATCCAAGTTAGGATTGACGCATGGCAAAAATGTTCAAATTTTCACCCTAAGCACACCAATGTCCTGTCTTTAATCAGTGCTATCTCACAATATGGAATGATTAGAGAGAGAGAAAGAATGTGTTGTAAAGAGGTCACCAAGGCTAATGTAGAAACCTGTTAGCCTTTGCAATACGGAGGTCAAACCCTGGGTCCTGAAGAAGAAACGCACAGTTCAGGCAAGGGGTGTGAAGAAAAGGATCTTCCCAGTTCTTGGACTTTCTCCTCCTGGCCAATTTCCAGGTGTAAATGAGAAATGTCAGAAGGCTTGTTAAAACTTAATATTGGCCATGGATTGACTGAAGAGAATACATTTTGCAGGTAGGCACCTGCGTGCTGCATTTCTTGGCTATTTCTGTATTTTTTGTTGGGAATCTGCTCTTGGGGGTGGCAGGTGAACCTAAATAATGCTTGATCTTACTCAGAATCTGATCCGTCCTTTGTCCCCCGCCCATGAAAAACAGAAACTACTTCTCTAATTTCTAACTGTAGCACTAAAGTGGAACCAATGTGACTTATTTTCAATTACCATTTTATGACCGGAGAAGAAAAGTCCTCGATCCCTTATGCTGATAACTTCAACCCCACTACTGTATCTGTAAATCAGCTTCTGCAGTTAACTCCCAACCAGTATTTAACTTGAAATTCCTGAAGTGGGTGCAGATAGCATGTGGCATCTCCCCAGCGTCTTTGTGTCAAACAGGTTTTTTCTTTCTTATTCTTATATTTTGTGTTCACACAGAATATACATAAGATTCAAAAGGATAAGATTCAAAAGGAGCCCTGGTTAGCACATCACACTTACAGCCCAATCCCATTGGGATGCTGCATCAATGTGGTGCAACAGCTGTCATATACTAAGCCAGTCCAGCCCAAGAGGAGAAGGGGCATACCACAAGCCAGGCAATGGTACTCTGGTGCAGGCCCTCCCACTAATGCCGCAGCATCCATCCAACACAGCTTGTCATCCATGGAGCAGCAACCTGATGCTTTATCAGTGCAACTTGAGTCCTCATTAGTTGGGTCCTCATTGCAATGTTGGTGCATCATTGGTGTGAAGTCCAAGGAGAAAATGACTGCATCAGCCCCAATGCCAGCAGGCAGAGAAGCACCACCAGGGATTAATGAGCAGAGAGTAGGGAACAGGGCCAATTGGGTGAACTGGTTATCTCAGTTAAGCTTGACAACGTTGATGGGGATTATTTCAGTAACTGGATGCTGATTTGTTGGCAGTTCATTCATTTGCAATGTATATTACTCAAAACCCTAGTCTCATAACTGTTCCAGAAAATACTTTACTCCACAGTTCTAACGAACACAATAAGACAAGGAAAGAAATATAATTCTGGCAAACCTAATGGTGCCTGCTGCACATTTTTGAAATGGTTTAATAATGTTTCGACATTGCATGCTTTCTAAAAACAAAACCATCAGATACATGAGATGAAGGCCATTCTTCTGCATATTGATAGTCATTTATAAAGCGATGAGCACGATTCCAATTCAGAAGGCAGCCAGAAGAGAGTTTCTGTCTATAATTTTAGTTCAATGAAACCTGAAAATAAGAGTGTTCAGGAAGGCTTTACTCAGCTGAAATGTGTCATTGTCAGTGCTAGTTTCCCTGGGAAAGGAAAGGCTACTTCTAAGTCACTGTGTTCTAATCTCACTAAACCACAGACTGGAAAATCCAGTAACAGCAGCTACATTATTTACCATCAATCATTCACTATTTCTGCGTACACAAAGCATAAATGACCTAAAGGAAGCAGATAGCCAAGCCAGCATAGGTCACCTAAGGCAGGTGGAAATGCCAAAGTGATGTGTTCCATCATTTGGTGCCTGGAATGAGCCTGGGTCCTTGGATAGGGTTTTAGACACATTTTGTGCATCTGATCATCTTTGGGGGCACAAACTGTGGCGATGATGATGTCTTGCTGTATCAAGTGTGTGATGATGTGGAAAAAAGATAGTCTAAACCAAGGTGATGTGAAAGAGAATGAAAAGGCTAAATCACGGGAAGAAAATACTTCCATGTCAGAGGGTGAATACCGTCTCACAACACCCAAGTGAGGACTCTTGGATTGTTCACAGGCCCCAAAGAACAGCAAGCAAAGAAATCATTCATTGAGCAAGGAAACCATTCATTGGACATCATCGTAACAATAGCAGGGCAACTGAAGAATGAGAATTATGCAAATAATATTGGGAAGCCCACAACGTGTCTTTACTATTCCCCCCATTTTGCTTACCACTTAGCTGATGGAGAGACTCGTATAGGATTTGAAACTTGCTGTTTGACACTCTGCTACTTTTTGATTGCTCCAAAAGCAACCACAGGCATTGCCCTACTTTTGATGACGGATTTTTCTTCTAATGGCTCAACATGGCCACCTGTAATTTCGCAAATACTTCTGTACATAATAGTTGTGTATAATTGCAAAAGGAGAGGTTAAGCCGTGTTCTAAAAAAAATGTATCTGGTCCCATTTAATGAGAACAGCTTTGCTTTTGGGGGCGCAATCCTAACCTGGAGTTATGCCAGCACAGTTAGGCCAGCAAGGTTTGGCCAGCACAAGGGACATGGTAAAGCGCTTTTGGACCACTCTCAGTCAGGGAGGATGGCCCATATCTGTGTGCTGGCCTCTCTGACTCCAAGAGTGGTCCAAAATACTTTACGGTGTCCCTTGTGCCAGCCAAACTTTGCTGGCCTAACTGTGCCGGCCCAACACCAGGTTAGGATTACGCTCTAAAATAGATGTTGATAACCCTGAAAGCTGGAAACTGGTTTAGAAAGAAAGTTAGAATTGTCAGAATTTGTGACCAACTCTACCCACAGAGCTCCAAGGTAAACTTCTAGACATGGAGAACAACCGGCTTGATCATGCTCAGATTGTACCTGTGAGGACTAGTGAAGATGCTGGCAGCATTGGGATATTTCTCCCATTTTCCCAACTTGACAGGTTACTTTTTGTAGCAACAAAGCTTAGAATAATACAACACACTAGAATACCATTGTATATGATCACAAAGCAAGAGCTTGCTAGGCTTCTAGCTGTTTTTGACCTTCTCTCAACCCCTTTGATTTTATTTGTTGGAGACCTGTACTATGCATGACCCCTACTTTTATAAAACCCATGGCCAATTTCTCTGCCCAATTTAACTACTATGGAGTCTTTTTCTCTGCGTTTTTCTGATACTTGATACTCCAGTTCCTTGGAATCTCTGGGTTGGCTCCTGATGTCAAATGGTTCATTCGAAGGGCAGCCTTGCAAAATTTCCTTGAAGCAAGTGTCTGTTTCCCTATACTTTGCTAGACATCATTCATGCAGCACTACAAAGGTCAGGGATTTATCCCCTTCCTTCCTTGAGGGCTGCTAGCAGATTATTAATAAACTAGCTTTGTCCACTTGTCAGTACAATATACTGCAGCCAGACAAACCTGGCTACCTTCAAACCATGAAGCCTAATAATTTGAGACTGTGCAGCAGATGACATGTGAGGCTGCTAATGCATGTCTTTTCTTGCAAACAGGAAAGCAGAAAGTATTCTCACAAAAATGTAAAATACGAGCATTGCTCAAGTGCTGCCTGCAAATCTGGGCTGGTAAGGGACTGTCGAGATGTTAGCAGTAGCAGCATTCAAAAGATACAAAATCAGGTATTTCTTCAGCAATTTTGGCTAGGGTGCTTTTCCCTTTTCTCTATTGATGCTTCTGTGAAATATTTATATCAACCTATAAATAAGGTGGGGCTCTTCTTGGTTCATTAAAAAAATTCAGAACAGTGATTATAATACAGTATTCACAAGTTGAGAATTTTAAACTTTTCTTCATTTCAATTTGACTTTTTGATACAATAAAAATGTATCTAGTGTTTTTGATTACAGTACTTCCTCTTTTCAAATATCCAGATTTCATAGGAACAATGCAAGCAGCTTAAAAATTGATCTAATCTTTACCATCATTTATTTTTTGGCTGCCTTTCACTCCTCACAGTATAAATTTTCTGATCTTTGAGGTCCAAATACCACAGATAATGCTTCTTGAGTGTAGACCTTCAGTATGGTCAAAGTTGGGGTCAATTTGAATTTCATGCACTGGTCACACACACACACACACACAGAGAGAGAGAGAGAGGGGGGGGGAGAGGGAGAGGGAGAGAAGGAGAGAGAGAGTTAAGTATAGTCACCTCTCCCAAGATTTTGTTACTGTCAGCCTTTGACCCACAGATAATCAAAGTCAAACCATTCAAGGATACTAGACAAGCCTTAGTCCATGAAACACACATAGTTGGAAACTATAGAAGCAAACAAGAAAACAGACAAAACCCATAACTTATTATGACAGATGCAGGGGAATGGCAACAAGATGCAGGCATCTTGTTGTCTTGTGTGCTCCCTGAGGCATCTGGTGGGCCATTGTGAGATGCAGGAAGCTGGACTAGATGGGCCTTTGGCTTGATCCAGTGGGGCTCTTCTAATGTTCTTATTCCCTTGGTTCTCAAACTCCTCAATGGGTGCAGTAGTGGGACAAAGGCAGCAGCACTACCCCCAGGATTGTGCTGCTGCCATGGACGGTGGTGGTGGTGGTGGTGGTGGTGTTTTCCACTTACCTGAGTGAGCCCCGGCCTCCTGGGGTGTGTGGGGAGCCCTGCAGACACCTCTAAAAATGTTTTGAGGCTAAAAAAAAGCCATCAGAACCCACTTTGTGGTTTTGCATTTACTCAGGTAAGTGCAACACACCCCCTCCTGTCCCTGGAAGTAGCAGGATCCTGGGGAATCCTGCTGCTGTCTTTCCTTCCCACCCCACCCCTTAAAGGGACAGAGACAGAGTTTGTCAGGCTTGGGCTTCGCAATGCCCCAGTTTGAGAACCTGTCCCCTATCCAATTACATATCCTAGCCAAAGTAGTTAATTTAAGTTTTAACTATTATGTTTACATAAAGGCATTAACAAGTAAGATTTAAGCATACCTGGGAATACATTTCATAGAACAGAGCCAAATTTATGTGGAAAAAAACCCAATTTAGGATAAGGAAACATAGAGGACTCTGAGAGCTGCTTCACACCTACAATTTTTTTCTTACGGTCTCTTTATAGAAAAAAAAGATGGCACCATAGGAAGACAGCACAACTGTCCAACTTGAGTCTGAAAGCCGTAGCATCAATCAGCTTCTTGGCCTCTGTATTTGTGGCCAAATAAACACGCATTCAGGATTCACGCATGACAGTGTACACATTTCCTGCAGGGAAGCTATTTACATATAGGAAAAGTTGCCATAGTAGAGGCTCTATTTATTGAAAAGCAAGTTTGGAATGTGAAGTGTATAGCATAGCCTCGTTGAGATGCAGCATAGTTTTAGTAAATCATCATTCCAAATATTTGCAAGTGATTTATGAACGCTTGACTGACTTCCTGGTATACACCACTTTATGAATTGATCATTCTTTTTTTCTTTTCTCAAAATTATCCCAGACTTACAGTCTAAATTTTGTCTGGGCATTTTAACTCCAGTTGTGCTGGGTAGCCAAATGTATAAGAAATTATTGTAGAAGGGTCTCTTGAACAAGGAATTCATGTGTGTGTTTCTTTTCTCAAAAGTGTTAACACATTATCAGACCTGAACTTGGTGAGTGTGTGAGCAGAAGAAGTTACATGATTTTGGAGCTCTTACCAAACCCTTTGTTTGTGCCTTTGTTGCATGAATCAGTGGTTCCCATAAGTCTTAGCACTTGGACCCACTTTTTTTAAACTATTCTTTGTTGGGACCCACCCAGCTTTAGGTGGGTCCTGATAGAGTGACAAAAGAAAAAGTGTCACTTTACCAGCTGCTCAAGCCTCTGCTTTTATCCTTTTTACTATGTTGGGGGGACCGCATTAGTAGAGCTCCACGTTCATCAGATTGGGACCATTCTAGTTCCCCTTTGCCAGGCCCATGATAAGAACTGAGGCACTGTGCATCTACTCACAGGTAAATGCACACATGCAGCTTGGATTCACTTTTCATAGAGCTCAATACATTTTTCCTTGTCAGCTTGGAGGGGGTAAACAAACACTTGAGGGTTGTTGTTGTTGTTGTTGTTTGGGGGGGGGTACATTCATCAGATCAGAACCATTGTGGTGGTGCTGCATTCTTGTCAGCCTGTGAACTGAGTGAACTGAGGAACAGTTGCCTAATCGTGAGTCAGGGCACACGGGCAGCTCAGTTTCACTTTCCATAGGGCTCAATATATTTTCCTTCTCAACTATTAGCTTGTTCGTCAGGGCTGCATTATCCGTTACTGACTAGGCTGATGCCTATGGGCCTCGCAGAGACTAGGCCCCATCAATTTGGCACTGTTATCTGTACCCCAACCTGCTCCGATGTTGGAGCACAAGGCCCGAGCTGGGCCCTGTTGCTTACAGCAGCCGGCTGTGAGCAGTCCACCCCAGCCACAGGGAGCCAAACTGTGGCGCTCCAGTGAAGGCCCGGTTTACCCCACAGTGCCCAGGGGCAGTAGGCAAGCCATGGTTTTGCGACACCTGTGTGACTGGATGCCTGGCCCCGTGTCCAGAGGGCAGGTGTCATAGGACTGAGTGTGTTCAGTGTGCCAGAGCTGAGTGGCACCTGTGCATGCGGCCACCCACAAACCCAGCTCTCGGAGTCAGACCATGCAGCACCGACACATTCTCCCTTCCTCCCAGGCCAGCCAGGGCTCCCTGCACTGCCAACTGGACCTTTAGCATGAGCTGCCCACTTGCTTGGGAGTCGGGGGAAGACGGGAGGAGCAGAGGGTCGCATGCAAGGACATGGGCAATAATAAGAGCTAGGGTGTGACCTCCCTTTCCTGAAGAGTTTAGGAGGGGACCCAAAATACCTGAAAGCCTAGGGGCCCAACAACGGGTTAATACAGCCCTGTTGTTAGTTTCAGTTTCAGGGCCCAACAACAATCAGGTCATAATCTACCATTGGGTCCCGACTCACAGTTTAGGAAACACTGGCATAAATTACATAGGGGGTGATCCAGATATACTCATACTTCAGGGGTATTCCAAGTCCACCTTCCAGTGGCATGCCCCCTGACACCTGAAAAGCTTGGCTGAGAACTTTGAAATGGCAACTTAGGAGGTGTGTGAGTCTGCCGTCAGAACGAAACACTGACCCTTCCACTGTGCATGCACAGAAGCTGTTTATGGAGCAGTGTGGCAAAGCCCCATCTTAATCAAAAGGATGTGCCGGGGCTCATATGCCTATCATTGTCTGGTGAGAACATTCTAAAGTCTTCTTTAGAGTTTAGAACACTTCTTATGTTTGGTGTTTCACTAACGATTGCTGTACCAGCTTTTGACTACGAAAAATGAGCTACATCATTTTAATTAATTATTACACATGTACTCACAAGAAGTTTGGTATTTCAAGAGCTGACATTGTACAGTGTCACATATTCCTTTGGGCAAAAAAGAAAGCCCTTATAACTAGTAACCACAATTTTAAATACATTCCACATTGAATTATGAGTGTCATGTTTCATTATAAATTAATTTATGACTGTTTGCTTAAGCCCTCATCTTTATTTCCTTCTCAGTGGTGTAACTTTTGACTGAACAGGCTGATAGAAAATTGAGTGGCTTTTTTTATTTAATATGAATGGCTTTCTCGTATATCCACATACTGTAATCACTCACGGTGATTGAATTTTTTTCTTCATTTTTGTAGATAGTTACTTTTTTCAGGTGCTATTGTTGCAGCTTGAACTCTGGGTATTTTTTAAAAATTGCAGAAATTTGATTCCTCATTCTAAGGTTCTACACATGACAACATGCGTTGTTGATAAATGGTTTAAGTTTTCTTCTATCTGAAATTTATCCTTGAATTGTTAAAATATATATACAGGTAGATTACCCTTATCCAGACTATTCCAAAATCCAGACATTTTTTGTCCAAGACTTAAAAAAAAGTTTTCTGTAGTGTGAACACTAGAAGGTCTTGTGCTCATTCCCAAGTATAGGTTGTAAGTTCTAGTATCTGCTCTGTGATGTGTACCTGTACAGACATTGTTGAAAAATGTCCAAGAGACTAGTAGACACCCGTATGGGTAACAGTGAAAAGAGCAAGCATTTCTCATTATATTTATGCAGTTATTGCAGACAAAATCCAGACACCTTCCCATTCCAAGCCATCTGTATAAGGAATACACAACCTGTATTTTTTTTTAAAAAAAATTGTGGCCCTCTTATTGAAATACTTTCTGGGATTCAGGAGACTAATGTAGGGGAGAGGCTGCAACAAGAAGGGGAAAATGAACAGAAGTGCATTTGGGTCATGCAGGGGACCTTTGGATTCTCTACTTTGACCAAATCTCTAAAACAATGACATTTGTTTATCAGCTATACAGTAATTATCCCCCTATGGAAACAAACAAAATGGGCCTTACACACAGCCAATTATCATAGTGCGAGAGCAGTAAGAAGGAAATATCTAAAACTTATCTCTGTTGCTGATGCTCAAGGCTTTCCTTAGCCTGGGGGTACTCTAGTGCTTTCCGACTAAATTGCTCAGGTATGAAGAAGATCCCTATCTTGCACTTAACCAGTGCACATGCTCAGGTCAACATCATAACACCAGTCTCCAAACTCCAATTACTTCCAAGTTTTAGGTTCTCACATACCACCAGAGCCCATTGCCCTCCACTGCTAACTGATAATGGCAGGTAGGAACTGGACAGGGTGCCATTTCCACCGGGGCACTGAAAAACAATGACTTGACAAGGAGAGAAACTCGGAGCAACAGATAGTGATCTAAAACGGGAGAATTCTAAAGACAAATAAGAAGCCAACTCAAAGACTCCATTGTCTGAGAGTTGAATCAACTGCTATTCACTCCCATGATTCCAATGTTTATGTAAGAGACCTGTTTCTGAGATAAGCTGAAGATGACAGCCTAAAGAACTCAAACCCACACCCAACAATGCACTGACAATCCAGCTCTCAATCAGACCTGTGGGTTGGAATTTTTTTTTCCCCCCTGAAATTCAGGTTACAGTATTTGATGGCAGAAGGTGGTTTGTTGTGGGCCTTTTTTTTCTTTTTTTTCTTTGGGTGGGATGGCGGCGGCGAAGAAACACACAAGGGAGACCAAAATCCCCATAATGCATTTACTATTGCCCAACACATTGTTCGTCTAAAGCCAAGAAATAAGTCTACTGATATCAATAGCAGCCCCTCTCCCCCAGCTTGCCTCGGAGGAGATCAACACCAACAAGCTTTGTGGCATACACTTCTGTGTTGCAATATATGTGGTCATCTTTAAAGTGCCACAAGGCTCTTCTTTGTTTTTGTATCAATTTCCAAGCTAAGAGGGCTATCCCTTGGGAAGACAAGGATGAATGACACTTACTTGATATATCCCTTCAGTATTTCATTTGTCCACAAGAGTCCTAATTTAAAGTCAGTTAACATATTTGTAGAAATCTGTCTGCTCCTGACTATGAAACGACTCAATCCTTATGTAAACCTCAAATATTTGAAGCCTGAAGAGGGTCCTGTGTGATAATTGTTCATCGAGGCCTCTTGTTAATTTAGGGAGATGTTTTTAAAACTGTGTCATCGCCAAAGGCTATATTGACATTTTTAACACAATAATTGGAAGAAGCCACAATTCCAAAGCTTTCACCAAGATAATCTAAATTACTGTTTAACCATTGATGTGAGATACTGAAAGAAGCATTAAACAGAGTAAACAGGCAGACTAGAAATCCTTTTCCTTTTCAATGGCCAGTGCCAGACTTGGCACAATTTTGCCCATGGGCACACAATATCAAAATCCACACTTTTAGTCTTAAGGTCATATAGGGATGGAGGTTTGATGGAGGCCATACAGAGACGGAGGCCACGCACAGTGGCCCTTCTGAAATCTGTTGCCCAAAGCAAATGCTGCATCTTACTTCTTGGAAAGACCAGTTAATTCTTAGTTAGGAAGAATCAGATAAAATGTACCAAGACAAGCCAGGAATTGACTATTTTTCTAGCATAAATGGTGTGGCCGGAGTATGAAAAAAAGATTAGTAGAGATAAAGTAATGAAACTTAAGAGTGCAATCCTAAACTGGAGTTAGGCAGATACAGTACAGTTAGGCCAGAAAAGTTGGGCCGGCACAAGAGCCGCCGTAAAGTGTATTTGGACCATTCTCAAAGTCAGGGAGGATGACGCATATCTGTGTGCTGACCCAATTGATTGCATGGTCTCTTCAGTCACAGGGATTTCACTGCTGTCTCTAAAATCTTGCCATCAGTGGGTGGAATCTCACAGCTTTTCATTGCTTCTTTTCCTTGTGGTGACTTAGTTTGAACTCAGCCATTTGGCATTTCACACGTTTGTAACTTTAATTCAGTTAAAAAAAAATTGAGACTGGCATTCTAATCAGGTCTTAATTCTATAGGGCCAGTTGCGGAACTGGCCCAGTTGCTACCTGGGCCAGGACTGTAGGCTGCGGGCCCCCCAGGCTGCTACTGCACTCCCGACTCATCTGGCCCTACAATTTTGTTAAATAGCTTCGGACGGCCTCCAGAGGGCCCAGGACGTTGCGTGTGCCTGCTGCCTGGGGGGCATTTGCCCCCCTGGCATAATAGGAGGACCGCCACTGTACAGGCCCCCTAAATATGCAGTCCATGTTCACATAATTTTACTACCCTAAGGCCAAAGAACAGATGTGGTGGGAAGGATGGCTGCTGCTAGTTGGAGGGGATTAGACACTAGAGTTGAAATTGGACCATGCTGTCAACGTATTGGTCAGCTACCAATCACTGCAATATGAACGTTGTGGGTGTATTCGAGCAATATGTGAAGGATGTGTGAGCAGTGTGTTAGTCTGAATCAATATAGTGTGTGAAGGTATGTAACTATGTTGCCAATAGAACCCTATTTCTCCAGCAGGCTGATGGCAAAGATTACTCTCAGGCCATTTGGGGGACTGTCACTGGGCCTCTCCCAGTATCAGATTTCCCCCCCTTTTTTTTTTTCATGGGTTGACAGTCTTATGACATTACAACGCCTCCTCTCAGGGTTTGGAACGCATCCAACTTGTTAATCCTATATAATATCTGAATGAGAGAGGATGAGACGGGAAAGAATATGGAAAAAATCTCACACAAACAAAAACTCATTGATGAAATTATGCAGTTCTCCACTTGTCCTAGGATAAAACAGAGTATAAAATTGAGGGTGCAATCCTAACCAACATTCCAGCATTGGGGTCAGGGCAACGCAGCTCCAAGATAAGGGAGCAAACATTCCCTTACCTTGAGAAGGCCTCCGTGATTACTACTCCACCGCAGGATGCAGCACATGCCCCATTGGCACAGCTGCTAGGCTGTTGGTTAGGATTGCGCCCTAAGGCTGCAATCTTAAAAACATTTACTAAACACATTGGAACACACTTCTGGGTCAAGATGTGCAGGATTTCACTGTAATTCTGTTTCAATACCCCTGAATGAATACGTGACCCTATCACAAATTTTCCACCGCCTGTCACATTTGGATCCACATCCTCATTGCTTCCACTCCAACACAACAAAACTGTTGGAAATGTAGAAGTGTTTAAAATCCTGGCTGAAAAGCATTGGCAGAACTGAACGAGGAAGGCTGCACATCACCTATGCACAGAACTCCTGGCTCTCGGAAATGCAATTAATCTTTTGTTTTAGGAGCACGAAATTTATCAACAGCTTGGAATCATTTAAAAAGGACATATATCATATGGTTCAGATGTCCTGGTGACAGGCAGTAAAATAAATAAATCATGAAATCTTGAGCATTCTCTCTCTGTATAAAAGATCATTTTCCACCACTCTTAATCAGAGGAATAGCCACGGAGAGCCTGAATTAAATTGTAAACCCAGAATGCATCTTATCAGTCTTATATTGAAGGAAAATGCAATAGCAAGGAACCTGAGAAGTGCTGATTTTTCATTAACTTTAATGGAAATGGCGGAGCGTCTGGTGCCTCTTATATTCTAGCATTAAGTAACTAGAGCAATGTCTATAAAAATAAGAGTTAAGAACTTCAATAGCTCTTCAGCATGAAGCTGTCAACCATTCAGGATTCTCTTGCGGTGACATTGATTTGTCCATTCCGACAAGGAGGCAGGCGGAAGAGGGAGAGTTTTGCACAGGGGAATGAGAGGAAGAAATAGGTTTAATTAATCTTAAATGTCTTTGCAATCCATGAATTGTAGACCTGGAAGAGTTCCTGTACTAACATGATTAGCAAATATTGACTTTTGAGTACAATAATAATGTGTCATCTGAAACCCTTGATAAGTAACTTAAGTACTTCCTTAGCTTGCACCTTATTAAATTAGATGAGGTATGGTTGAGACACATTACACAAAGCCATTGAAAAGGAGAAATCCAACCTAAAGATCTTAACATTGATTAAAGAAGAGCAATGTTATAATAAAATACAATTCGCCCCGCCACAGTCTCAACTCTGCGCCGGGGGCATAAATTTAGGGCCAAACTACATGAGGTGGGGGGTAATCGTGTCTGGTCCGGCTCACTTCAACGAGGTCTTAGCAGAACTGGTAGACTCAGAAGTGGTTTCACTCTCCTGAGTGAAACTGAGGGCCAATAGTCCTGTCAGTCATGAGTGTTTAAGTTGTGCATCCCTTTAATGGACCTTAGATTCGGGATTAGGGGTGCGGGCATCACGTTTTTGCCAAGGGTAGGTGCAGGGAGCTGAAAAGAACTTTACTCTTCCCTGTGGTATCTTCCTGTGCTCTGTTCCTGTAGGTGCTGACGCAACCAATAACTTGAACTAGGAGCCAAACTACCCTAAGCAATGGAGTGCTGAGTGGGAAGCATCAGCTCCCCTCACCTATATGCACCCTTTCTTGTAAAAAAAAAATTACCCTTACTTGAGGGTAAGGGGTCAGGCACATGACCACAAATTTGACCTTCTCTTTGCCTCAGTAGGCTGCAGTGCTGCAAATATTTCAAGGCCATGGTCTAAGTGATGGTGCCTGATTGGCGTGTTAAGCACCCCGGCCAGAATTTATCACTTTTCCTACTTATCCTGACTGTTCGTCTGGGTTCTGTGCAACTGCAGGGCTGCTGAAGGTTGGCTTTTGACACCAGCAGCCCACTTGCTTGGTTCTGGCCATAACTCCCCACTATCACCAAGCAACTCTTTGTAAGGGCATGTACAGTACGCAGAGCAGCAAGAGACAATGTTGCCATTGTGGAGCTCATCTCCAGCAGGCCAGTGGGTGGGTGGCCACTAGAACTAGTGGCAACTACCTTTGCTCCCATTGCAATGGGAACTTGAAAAGCAACAGATGATCTCCAACTGGCTTATTTGGCAACCACAGAAGGCCTTTATCAATCAAAATTCTTCTGCAAATGAGCCAGAGTCCTCGACTGACCATTGCAATGAGTTTGCAAAGCACTTTGCAGACAAAATTATTTGCATTCGCCATGACTTGGACTCTGATCCAGCACCTCAGACTGTCATCCATACGCCCTCTACAAACCCTACCCGCATTAGCAGTAACTTGGTCTCTGATCCAACATCTCAGACTTTTACCATGGATTCCTTTCAGCTTATAAAGCCTGATGAGGTAGACAGGATCCTCAGAAGCTTGAGACCATCCTCTTGCCCACTTGACCCCTGCCCAGCTTGGCTAGTATGAACTGCTCGGGCTGGGCTAGCTGACTGGATGGAACCCATTGTAAATGCATCCTTGCGGGAGGGGGTAATGCCAAACATCCTGAAGACTGCAATTGCGCCCCCTCCTGAAGAAAAAAAAACATCTCTGGATCCCACTAACTTAAACAATTATTGACCAGTTTCCAACCTGCCTTTCTTAGGGAAGGTGATTGAGTGGGTTGTAGCATCCCAGCTCCAAGGGTTCCTAGAAAGAGACAGATTTTCTTGACCCTTTAAATCTGGCTTCAGACCAGGGTTTGGGACAGAGACAGCTTTGGTCGCCCTCATGGATGACCTTCACCGTGGACTAGATAAGGGAAAGGCATCCCTACTGGTCCTGCTAGACCTCTCAGCAGCCTTTGATACAGTTGACCATAGTATTCTTCTGGATCGGCTAGCAAAGCTGGGGTTAAACCAAGAATGTTAGATACACTGGATGGGCCATGATGTCACAGACTTGAAGCCATGGGTATATCTCAGATCATTGCTGCGAAGGAGGATTGCCGCCGCGGCGTCACGAATAAAAATCTCCCTGCCCGTGTGGTAAAGTTAATCTCAACGTCTTTAAGCATGCCTGCCTGTTCTGCATACGGGTGCGCGAATCGCTGGACGAAAAATGGGATTACTTTGCACAGGTAATTAAAATCATTGTGATTCGTTGCTACAGAAAAATATTACTTCCTAAAGTATGCAGCCCGTCACAAACTGAAGTAGATATGAAGAAATAAAATAAAATAAAAAATTCCCCCCTCCTTTTTTCCCCCTTCCCGTTTACACATTTTTTTCCCGCCTTCCATTTTCTACTGTAATATTTTTGAAATTCCGAACATTAACAGAATTTGTTTTATGGGGGGGGGGGTGAGTGTAGAAGTTTAAAAAAATACTCTTAATAGCCTAGAAGTGAAAAAGAACTACTCTCCTATTTACGACTACTTGTGTTATACATTGAGAGATTTTAATGTAATTTTCCTACATATTTATCCGATTTTTGCCCACCCTCCCCTTTTTTTCTTTCCTTCCCGTTCACACTTTATTTTTGCTTGTGTAGATTTCAAAACATAAGTCTGTCAAAGCAGTGCAATCCGAGTTTAAATAGACATTTAAATGCAAGCGGCATTTCGCCCGGTATGTTCAGTAATATAATTCTGCGGAATTAAACCTTGGAATTGCATATTGAATCGTAATTAGGTTACCAATGATGTTTCTCCATGATCACACGTTGTTATTTTGGTAAGTTTTTACTTCAGGAGTAAACTATTAAGTCCGAAACATCATGTGAAAACCCATTTGAAATGCTTGGAATCAGCATTGTTTTGGGTATATTTACGTCACCGCTAACCCCGCCCACTAGCGTCAGTCTCTGCCTATGCAAATAACAACGAGGGCCGGGGGTTGGGTTAAACGGAACTGCTCTGAAATGGTTCCACTCCTTCCTGGCTAACAGGTCCCAAATGGTGATGCTGGGGGATGCCTGCTCTGCACTTTGGCCTTTAAAATATGGAGTGCACTCTCTCTCTCTTTACCATCCCAAACTGAAGAGGCTGTGAAGGTCCTGGGGCACTGCCTGGAGGCAGTTGGGATGTGGATGAAAGCCAATAGGTTAAGGCTGAATCCAGAAAAGACAGAAGTCCTCCTGGTCAGGAAACTGTCAATGCAGACACAAAGTCTTTCACCCACTCTGAATGGAGCGACACTTCCCCTGCAAGAAAAGGTGTGCAGTCTAGGAGTGCTCCTAGACTCTCAGCTGTCTCTGGAGAACCAGGTGGCAGCTGTAGCTAGGAGTGCATTTGCCCAGCTTCAATTGGTGTGCCAACTACGACCAAACTTGAGCCTTTCTGACCTGGCCACGGTAGTCCATGCGTTAGTGATTTCAAGGCTGGACTACTGCAACTCGCTGTATATATGGCTTCCCTCAAGAACAGTTTGAAGGCTACAAAATGCAGCAGCCCGGATGGTTACAGGTGCTAGACGGTTTGACTCAGCAGGACACTCCTTCAGCATATACGGTGGCTGCCCATTCAATTCTGATCTCAAGATGATAGTTCTGACCTTTAAAGCCCTTCATGACTTAGGCCCAGCCTACCTAAAGGACCGCCTTCTCCCATATATACCAGTTCACCCTCTTGGATCATCTAAAGGGGCTCTCCTTCAAGTGCCCCCTCTGACCCAAGTTAAAGGGATGGCAGCTTGGGGATGAGGCTTCTCTGTAATGGTTCCACAAATATGGAATTCCCTTCCAGCAGTATTAAGAACTACACACTCCCTCATGGCCTTTCAGAGACGGCTCAAATCATACCTATTTCATCTGGCCTTTGGATGATTGCGTGGCTGTCTACCCTCTGTCCATCTGGTACAGTGTCATAGTTTTGCTCGCTCCCTGGTCAAATGTTTTTTCCCTCCCCCAAATGACCTGATATGGAGAATTGGGTCTAATTTTATTCTTGTTACTCTCATTGTTCCCTTTAATGTTTAATGTTGTTGTTCTTCAATTCTTGTTTTACTTTTGTGGTTACATTGTACCTTGTTTGTTCTCTGTATGCCACCTTGGGCATTTGCTTCGGGGTATAAATTCTTCAAACAAATAAATCAAACAAACAAAAATTATGCCAATAAATGAACGATGATGATGTATCAATTAGAAATATTGCATGAAACACTTGACACCTCCTTGTCTTTCAATCAATAGTTTCCCAATAGCTCTCTCTCTCTCTCTCACACACACACACACAGAGAGAGAGAGAGAGAGAGAGAGAGAGAGAGAGAGAGAGAGAGAGAGGCTCATGTTCATTTTGCCTGTATTAGCTACTTTCACCACATGGTGGTCAGAGCATCTCCTTCCAACAGTTCTCTGAATCATTGCTAATGACTGATGAAGAAACATGCAAAACTCTCTCTTATGGACTCCATTCACAGCTTGATCTGGTAGCAGCAGTGTGGCATCCACCTGAGGACAGAAATTCTGGGAGAGAATGTGTGCTTAACTTATATCTATAAGGTTTTGTTGTAGTTTAAATGAATATGTAGTCTTTGTTATCTTTTGCTCGGTAAGTGTCATGGTTTTGCTGTGTAACTGTGGTGTACATTCATTATTTGTGACATTCTGACAGATGCAATCAATCAGCAGATTATGTATGATGACCGTATAATTTTAGTTTTATGGAAGGCTAACCAACACAGATTGTCAGGAGCTTTTGAAGTTAATGCACAGAAGGAAAGCTGCGTCACACTTGTATGCCTGTGAATATAGGCAAGCATCATTCATTCAGCTCTCTTCATAAGGTTTAACTTAAAAATGTGTACATGAAACCAACCAAGAAAAGAGTTAAAAGATGTGATCTTCTTTCACTGCAAGTTGACAGATCTTACGGTATTGATTAGTTCCCCAAAGGTTGTGCAGCCAGGGTGCTATAGTTAACAGAGACTTTGGAAAGAGAGGAGATCTCAAATGGATGGGGGGGGGGGGAACAGAAGAACTCCAAATGTCATCAAAGCAAATGGGCTGTGAATGTTGCTTCAAAGCTTCTCATTAGCGGGCAAGATAGCTCACCACAAAGGTTGTAAAGAAGCTTTTCCTGGAGGGAAAGGTATGACAACATGCAATTCTTGGCAAGTGCTTTCTGCTCAAATTGCCGGCCACATTAATTCTTGCTTGATACATAAAATTAATTAGAGGATTAACGTCTTTTATGAAATTTTGCCAGAATTACTCTGAGACCCCCCCCCTCCAATTCTCCTTACCCCTTTGCCAGGAATAGACCTCAGGCCATTTCTGTACACTAATGAAATTGCAAATTGACTTGTGTTTCAGTGATGCTTGACTAAAACGAACAATTAAAAAATGTGTTGCTTACAATGTGATGGATCAGCTGATCTTTTCAAGAAAGATTAATTAGCTTCAAGAACAGTCTTTCTTATGTAACAGACTAGGGGTCAAGCAATCATTGCCTTTAGTGAAGCAACAATCCTATTGACATCTTGGAGCCCAACTAAGCTCTCATATGTCCTGCTAGTCATTCAGTTAATATTCAGAAAGTGCAGTATGATTTACTTGCCATTCACTGGGTGCTAACTGGGGCTTAGAAAAACTGTGAGGTAATGAGTTTGTAGAATTTGCGTTCTGGTACAGATCAATCAATCAATCAATCACCAGTATTTATATACCGCTTTTCAACACAAAGTTCACAAAGCGGTTTACAGGCAAATAGTAACATTAAAGTTAAATGGCTCCCTGTCCCAAAAGGGCTCACAATCTAAAAGAATGGAGAACACCACCAGCAACAGCCATGAGAAAGACACTGTGCTGGGGTGAAGAGGGACAATTTATAGTGGGATTCTTCAAATTAGGGCTCAATCCAGAGGCAGCCTTGAGCTTACATATGTGTTCTGCCAAATTCCCTGCTGGGCCTCCCCGAGGGCCCCAATGCCCACACTAGGCTAACTAGTTTCCCCTTCAGAGCAGCCTCAGAGATAGGCAAGAGGGAGGGGGTTCAGTCACCCACTGGGCCTTCTCTCTTCCAGCAGCTTTGTTTGGGATCACCGGCTGGCCAGCCTCCTCCAGACTGCCCTCATCACCGGCTTAGCTCAAAATACCCTAATTTAGCACCAACAAACCCCACCACCAAACATTAGGCAGTCAGCTTGCCTAAACCACAACTGCCTCCTCCACTTGGCGGCTCCAGGGGTGTGGCAGCCATACAACAACTCCCAATAGTCTCCCACAACAAACTTATCTTCCTTTATTCAGTCCTTCCTTTATCCAGCCTAACAATCAGTCCGTCTGTCCGGCTCCTACACCTACCTGGTGCCAATCACCCTTCCTTTAGCAATCCATCCAGCACCTACCTGGTGCCCTCCTCCAGCACCTATCCAGGTTACTTACTGCAGCTCCTGCCTCCAACTTTATACTGAGGCAGGCCAATCGGTGTCTGTTGCTAGAAAGGCTTTAATTCATCAGCCACACCCATCTGCACCTGTGCTAACCCCTTCATAGCCAGGGCCCTCATCAGCCTGCAGCTGTGTTCCTGCTGCAGGCAAAGCCTTTGGGGGTTAACCCTGTAATCCCTGGCTTATTTGGACAAGGGGCCACTGCTGATACCATTCCCTATCTCCTCGCGGTATCTCCTGCCTTTTCCAATACAGCATGTCAGTTGCATCAGTCAAGTGCTGTTGCAAATGTGCCATAAGGAGGATGCTGGGCTGGTGCGAGAGTTGCGACGACCCAGGCATGCCGCATGTCCAGTGCAGTATAGGATTGGGCTGCCCAACCAAAAAGAACTTAACGTTATATTGCTTTCCATAGCCGTCAACAGACTTGTACAAAGTAACATGAGTGTAATGGAACTACTCAGTTAGTGGAAATGGATCAAAGTCAATTTGATCAAGGCACAGAAGAGGCCTGAACCCAAAAGCTAACAATGGAAAAGAGGGCTGGAGAAACTGTGGCAAAACAGAACCGACGTCTTGCTTAGAAGAAGCGCACAAATCCCGGTTGCACGAATCCTGACAGTGAATGATATGACACCAGTTCTCAATAGGTCGTAATAGGAATACTGTTCTATATTGTCAGATGAGGGAATTATAATGCCTCTCACAGCAGTACCCCTGCGTCAGCACTAAAACTCTCAGACTGACACTACAAAGAGCGCAGGCCTGAGAGCGCCGAAGCGGAGCCTCCCTTGCATCAGCCGAACTCGGCTGGCGCAAGGAAGGTTCTGGGAGAAGGGAGGGTGGGGAATGGGTGTTTCTGGGTGGGGGGAGGGCAGGCTGTGGGCAGGCCGACAGGCATGCTGGCCAGGGCAGGCCTTGGATTCAGCCATAAGGCCGAATCCAAGGCCTCATCCCGAGGCCACGCGGCTCCGATTCAGGCTAGCAGGCGCAGATCCCAGGAGCTCACTGGGGAGACTGGAGCCTCCCCTCCGGTAAGGGCATGAATGTGCTTGCTGCTTGCTTCCTTCTCTTGCTGCAGGGAGGCTCCAGCCTCCCCAACACAGCGCCGGATATGGCGCTAGCCGGCCAGCCTCACCATTCTGACTCTGCGTAGGATTGCGCCCTCAGTGTTCATATCCATTAATTGCCAATGATACATTTGCAATGGGGATTAATAGCAATGCATTGCTTGCGTAAGTGGCCTAGACCATGGATGCTTCCTTTTCCCTGTGTTATCTAGTTCGATGTTTTTTCAACCTTGGAGTCATGGGGTTGTGAAACCCCAGCTGTGGGGCTGCGGCAACTTACAGGAATGGAAAAGACCACAGTGGTTAAAGACCACTGGACTGGAGCACCACCAGGTGGAGGCATCCGGTGTACCCCTTCAGGTTCCAGGAGATGGTGTCCCAGTCCTGCTCAGCTTCTTAGAAATTGTGCTACAATAGCTTTCACTAGTGCCAGGCAGGCTTCACGGGCACTTTTTCTGCTCTCTCTAAGTAGTGAACAGTGCTGAGAGGGCATCACGGGGCAGGGTGTGGGCAGTGACAGGGATGGGGTGGGTGGAGAGGGTCCTGAGAAGGGGAGGATTGATGGTGGGTCCCCAGGCTCATACTTTATTTGTTAGGGTTGTGGGATGAATAAGTTAGACCGCTGTGCTAGATGATCAGCTAATTTAACAAAAACCTGGACCCCTAGTAACCATCGACAGCCTTCCTGAATTATTAGATTAATACAAAGAGCTGCAAGAGACCTGGGCAGCCAGTGTCTTGACAGCGAAGCTGTTCACAGTATGTTCTCCCACGTTCAGCATGTCTGAATTAACGCTCAGTTCTTATATCTCGCTTCAGAGGCGAGCAGAACAGAAGTTGGGATCCATTAGGACACTGCTGGGAGATTTTCAGTAGGTCACCAAGTGGGTCTGACTTTCAGAACGCAATCCTAACCAACTTTCCAACAAGCAATGCAGCTCTGGGGTAAACACTCCCTTAGCTCGAGGAGGCCTCCGTGACTCCTACTCCACATGCAGCACATGCCCCATTGGAACAGCTAGGCCAGTGCTGGAAAGTTGGTTAGGATTGCACCCTCAATTGTTTAACACTGGCCACAACAAAACCCTAACCCTTCCCACCACAGTGAATTAGGCAGTTTGAATCCCTCAGATGCAAAATAGCAGGCGCAGATCCGAGCATCCCCATAGGGCTGGCTGGGGCTTACCCGGGTGCAAGGGGAAAACCTCCCCTTGTCCTGCACTGAGCTGCTGCTGCTTCCTGCTGGGCTTAGGATATGGCTCTGCTATGTCAGCCTTACTATGTCAGCCTTACTTAGGATTGCGCTGCCAGTTTCTGTCTCCAATGGATTTTTCAGATATGCTTTATGCTGAGTTGTGAGATCTAATTAAGATCCGATTGAGAGATTGGGAGATAAACTTGTATGCCACCCCTCTGTGACTTTTGTGACAGCACTTTGTCGGATAGCATTGCGCAAAGCCGTTCTGCCCTTTGGTTTCACAGAAGTCTTCAAGACAGAGTCGGAGTGAGCTGGAATTTCAAAAGAAGCCCCTGGCAAAATGTGAACATTATAACAACAAATAAAGAAGATATTTCTTCTCCCTTCCTCACTAGACCTGTTTACTTTGACACAGTTCTGGAAAATGTCATCTTTCTTTGGCTCCCCTTAAGTCAGATGTTCTCACTGCTGTGTGGTGTAGAATCCGCCTAAAAGGTGTATTTAGTATCGAGAGATTTGGTAAATACTGTTTTATTTGTGCTCTCTACTCCCTACAGGGCATTCTGAAGAGATGAATAATAAGCGTGAACAGGAACAGCAAGTTTCCAGTACTGTCAAATTAATTAGATCAGCATCGAATGAAGTGAGGCTTGCCATTAGGTAGGTTGCAAACATGCAAAGAAAATCACTCAAGCACGCACAAAAATGCAAGCCTCTTTTTCTGTGCCCCCCCCCCACTTTCTTCTGAGAATTGCATATAAAGAAATGTAGCTTTTGTTTTGCGTGGCCCATAATTGTGTCGTTTTCAAACAGTGCATCTTCAGTTAAAGCCAAAAGCTCAACATTTTGTGCACCTTCTAAAATGCAATGACAAGGGTATATAGGGCTTACATACTGAGACAGTCTAATTGCAAAGCATCTGTGGTGATGGTTAGGCGGCCAAGCTAGCCTCTCAGCCAAGCTAGCCTCACAGGGCTGCCATGAAACTACTCCTCAGAGCTTCTTTGAGGAAACACATCAAGAGGGCAATCGTAGAGGCCTGCATATGTGTTGCATCGGCCCAACGTTGTTGTGACAGTGCTAAATAGCCGGCGCAGGTCTGACTAGCCCCATGAGATGGCTGGCGCTTACCTCAGGGTAAGGGGACAAACATCCCCTTGCCCTGTGGAGGCTCCAGCAACCTCTCAACCTGTGCTGGATGCCAACCTGCCTATTTCAGCACAGGGTAGGAATGCACCCTAAATATAACACATAAATCCCTGAGCTGCGCGGACCTGGCCACAGTGACCCACGCCCTAGTGACATCTAGATTAGACTATTGTAATGCGCTCTATGTGGGGCTGCCTTTGAAGACGGTCCGGAAATTACAACTAGTTCAGAACGCGGCTGCTCGGGTGGTTGCTGGGGCACAGCGGTTTGACTCTGTCGAGCCGTTGCTTCGGCGACTACACTGGCTGCCGGTTCTGTTCCGGGCCAAATTCAAAGTGCTGGTGTTGACCTTTAAAGCCCTTTACGGCTCGGGCCCAGGGTATTTGAGGGACCGCCTCCTCCCATATAATCTGACCCGTACTCTGAGGTCATCTGGGGGGGCTCTTTTGACTGTGCCGCCACCAGGAGAGGTGAGAGGGGTGGCGGCCAGTAGGAGAGCCTTCTCGGCGGTGACACCCCAACTTTGGAATACCCTCCCCTTGGAGTTAAGAACTGCTCCCTCTTTGGCAGTATTTCGGCGGGGGCTGAAGACCTTTTTATTTCAGCAGGCTTTTAGTTGCTGACAGGCTGGCTGGCTGGCTTTTTTGCATTCTTTTTATATATTTTATGATCCTAGGGATTAATTTGTTGTATGTTGTATTTTTAATATTGTTTTTATTGTCTTTTAATACTGTTTTTAATTGTTTTTTACTGTGTTTTAACCTTGTAAATGCTGCCTTGAGGGCCTTTGTGGCGGAAAGGCGGGGTACAAATCAAATAAATAAATAAATAAATAAATAAATAAATCACTTATATTTCCATGTCACTTTGAACTCCCAGTTTGGCTTAGGGTTAGGGTTAGCTTCTTGTGCATTTTTTATGGGATTCTGTGTCTTATAGGCAGTTGGCAGTTCAGTCCAGTTGTTCCCATTACCCCTTCCCACAGCTATACCATGATTGTTTTTTCTGTCTGTTTTCATATTTGATTATTAAAACACATAAAAAGCATAGGAACAAATCTCATAAGGGCTTGTCCACAGTGAAATACATTTCCAGACAGGTAATTTCTTTTCCTGATATTAATATGTGTCTGTTGTTTAACTTCAGGCCAGCATTTTGCCAATAAGTGATCGTATTCCAGCATCTGAATTTCCCCCATTCAATAAGATTACACAGCAATAACATTTCTGCTCCCCAAACAGTGGATTTGGGATTGGCCCAGTGTGCATAGACAAGTTTCTACATCCTCCTCTCTCTGTTCCCTGAGAATTTCTGTGGCTGTTTTGTGATGTCTGTGAGATTTGTGAACTTTTAAGTTCCCTGTATGTGGGCCAGCATGAAAAAAGCTGACTTAAGGCCATTCACAGTGAGGTGCTTTGGAGAATTCCTTTGGAGGATAAAAATTCCCAGATAAATAAATAAATAAAAACATGCCCAGTGATGTCATTCAGGGGGAACGGACCAGAACGGGCGTTCTGGATCCTAATGGGCTCTGTGGCTGATTCTGGGTTCCCAACAACTGCCAATCAAAAGTAAGTTCCTGCTCCTAAATCATTTGAATGACACCACTGAACATGTCCATACTATCCTTAGGATAGGCTGTAGGTAAGCAATGCTTCCTGGAAGCTTAAAAAAAAAAAGATTAAGATGAATTTCATCAGCTGAAACTATTGCCTTCTTGGGACAAAGCGAAGCAAGCTACAGAACTAGCAAATTAATTAAATTTAGGGTCCACAGGTACAAACTGGGACAGAGTGCCTATACATACCTTTAACCTTCGTATAGAAGAAGGAATTTGGGTTGGTGCAGCTCATCATGGAAGGATTTCAAAAGCTGCACCTGCCCAAATTTCTCTTCTATACAAAGGTTAAAGGTATGTACAAGCACTAGTTATGAGGCTTCTGCTGCAGACTTACAGCACAATCCAATGCATGTGTACTCAGAAGTAAGGCCTATTGTGTTCAATTAGGTTTACTCCCAGGAAAATGTGTATAGCAGTGGTTCCCAAAATCCTCCGAGGGAGTGAGGGGGCAGGGAAAAGGCAGCAGCGGGATCCCCAGGATGGCACTGCTGTCGGGGAGGGTTTTTTACACTTATCAGACTCCAGCGCTGGGGTCCTGGAGGGACCTGCGGGTTTGGGAAGTCCTGCGGAGAGCTCCCCAAGCCTCCTTTTAAAAGAAAAAAGGGCACTTCCTGTTTTGTTGCGAAACTGGAAATGCCTTTTCCCCCCCTTCTAATTGAGGCTTGAGGAGCCATCTGCTGGGCTCACCAGACCTCCAGGACCCTCCAAGACCCCAGTGCTGGAAGCTGGTAAGTGTAAAAATCTCTTCCCATCCCCAGCAGCAGTGCAATCCTGGGGACCTTGTGGCTGCCTTCGCTCCCTCCCCGCCTTTTAAAGGGACAGGGAGAAGTGCTGGTGGTTTGTGATCCAACAGTTTGAGAACCACTGGTGTATAGGATTGCAACCCCAGTAACATCACATTTACCACCACCTAAATCTTTCATAGGGGATGTGGTGGCACAGCAGGTTAAACCACTGATGCTGGGCTTTCCAACCGGAAGGTTGGGAGTTCAAGACTGTGTGACGGAGTGAGCTCCCGTTGCTTGTTCCAGCTCCTGCCAGCCTAGCAGTTCGAAAGCACCTAAATACAAGTAGATAATTAGGGACCACTTCGGTGGGAAGGGAACAGCGTTCTGTGCGCTACGGCGTAGAGTCATGCCGGCCACATGACCACGGAAGCTTGTCCTCGGACAAAACGCCGGCTCAACAGGCTTAGAAACGGAGATGAGCACTGTCCCCTACAGTCACGACTGGACCATTCGGTCGTGGGGAAACCTTTACCTTTACCTTTTTAAATCTTTCATAGTTCTGCTTCCTTTCTCTGCTGACCTTCACAGATAATCACTATCATGTTTTTGGCCATGGAAGCTGTTCCAAATATCTTTTGCTACACAGGTTGCTTCCATTGTGAGGCATTGCTTTCCCATAATTATTTGAAAGTGGAATTAGATTTCACACAGAAATGTTTTTCCCACTGCCAAGATTCCTTACACAACATTTTCTCATAAGTAAGCCCCATTTTGCAAAGGTCCTTTCCAACGTAAACTAATTTTTTTCTGTGTGAGGTCTGCTCTGTGTTACTGCTTCCTGTCAAGTTGGGCATTCATGATGAATAACCTCTATTGTCCCTTTACTAGCCTCTCTTCATTGCCCCCAATGTCAGTTTCTGTTACGGTGGGGGAATCTTTGACTACCAGTTTCTTCGTATTTTATTTTCATTTTCCATTGCCAAACCGTACTTTACTATTGTAAAAAATAGAGGCATTCACTAATTAAAGCAGAAATGTACATGGGGAAATGAAGAGGCTATTCAGGGAGTAAGAAAAAAGGATATTCATCATCCCTCAACCCACTGATAGCTGTGATGAACAGGAAACAATGAAGTGGACAGGACCTACAAACAGGAAACTTTTAATCAAAGGCACTGTAGTCCTGGAAACCTCCAATATCACTTTGCTTGTCCATGGTGGAAAGGCTGGTGCTGCAACTGAATTATTGCAAAAAGAATCACCACAAATCTACACTTAGCTCTGTCTGTCTACACTCAAAATATCCGTGTCCGTTTCATAACTTACATAGTTATGCACTTACCACTTCCAAGCAGCAAGAAGTTATTGTGTCAGCGGTGCTGGAATTACAGTGCAATTATGGCGCATCTATTCATAAAGTAAGCCCATTGATTTTAATAGGACTCACTCCTGAATAAATATTTATCAGATACAACCTAAATTTTCTATGGATGAGAGAGCATTGGAGACTTACAGAGTCTTTGCAATATTTGTTTTATTTACAAATTATAAAAGCAGATCCTATGGCAATAATGCAAACATTTAAAAGCAGGCAGCAGATTCCCAAAAAGCAACTTGTGCAGGTCCACCAAGTCGGTATGCCCATCCTAGCTATCTCTAGCTAGAAGTCCTTAAGGGTGCAATCCTAGCCAACTTTCAAGCACTGACATAGTTGTGCCAGTGGGGCATGTGCTGCATCCTGCAGTTGAGGGGTAGTCATGGAAGCCTCCTCAAGGTACAAAAGTGTTTGTTCCCTTATCTTGGAGATGCATTGCCCTTACTTTGGTGTTGGAATGTTGGTTAGGATTGCCCTATAACTCTCTTTTCCTCTTGGTTTTGTCTCTCCCAATTTAAAAGGGAGAGACAATTTGCTCCCAATTTGCTTTTTCTATCCTGTATCTGGCCCCTTCCTCCAGCTGGTAGGGTACAATCTTCTCTGAGCTTTAAGAACATAAGAAGAGCCCTGCTGGATCAGGCCATTCTAGTCCAGCCCATCTAGTCCAGCTTCCTCTATCTCACAGTGGTCCACCAGGTGCCCCAGGGAGGCACGAGACAACAAGATGCTTGCATCCTGTTGCCACTCCCTTGCACCTGGCATTCTGAAGTAGCCTACTATTAATGTAAGGAGGTTGCCCAACTCATCATGAGGAGACTCACCACGATGGACTTTTCCTCCAGAAATCTGTCCGACTGCCCTTTTAAAGGCATCTAGGCCAGATGTCATCATCACCTCCTGTGGCAAGGAGTTCCATAGCTTAATTATCTGCTGGGTGAAAAAGTACTTCCTTTTATCTGTTTTAACTCTCCCCACCCTCAGATTTAGCAGATGCCCCCTGGTTCTGGTGTTTTGAGAGAGGGAAAAGAACATCCCTCTATCGATTCTGTCCCTTCTATGCATAATTTTGTATGTCTCAATCATGTCCCCTCTCAGGTACCTTTTTTCTAGACTGAAGAGCCCCAAACGCTGCAGTCTTTCTTCATAAGGGAGGTGCCCCAGCCCCATAATCATTTTCGTCGCTCTCTTCTGCACCTTTTCCAGCTCCACTATGTCCTTTTTGAGATGCGGTGACCAGAAGTGGACACAATATTCCAGGTGTGGCCTTACCATCGATTTGTACAATGGCATGATAATATTGGCTGTTTTATTCTCAACCCCTTTTTTAATTACCCCAAGCATGGAATTGGCCTTCTTAATTGCTGCCGCACACTGGGTCGATACCTTCATGGAATTGTCCACCAGCACCCCAAGATCTCTCTCTTGAGCTGTCACAGACAGCTCAGAACCCTTAAGCCTATAGGTGAAGTTTGGGGGTTTTGCCCCAATGTGCATCACTTTACAGTTGTCTACCTTGAAACGCATCTGCCATTTTGCTGCCCATTCACCCAAGAAGGATCTTGGAGAGATCCTTCTGGAGCTCTTCACAATCCTTTCTTGTTTTTACCACCCGGAAAAGTTTTGTATCATCCGCAAACTTGGCCACCTCGCTGCTTATCCCTGTCTCCAGGTAATTTATGAACAAGTTGAAAAGCACTGGCCCCAAGACAGATCCCTGGGGCACTCCGCTTTTCACTATCTCACTACTACTTCACTACTACCTTTGATGACTATCTCATTCAAAACAGAGCTTTCAGAACTACCACTGATGAAGCAGAACCAACTACTGCATGTTGGACTATTCAACAGTCCAGCAAACCAAAGGAATAGTCAGCCTGCAACCTCCACAGTGTCTTTCCTATAGATTGGTAGCTCCCAAGCATTTTAGAGGCCCTAGAGGCTGCTGCCTGATTTATAAATGACAAGGGGTGTGGCTATAATGGTGACTGAGCAGCACTGCTTCCCCCCCAAGTAGCCCTTCATGCGCAGGCCTAATCTGCCCTGTCATTTTTGCAAATCACCCAAAATTGTGTCATGGCTCACTGGCGGGTCCCAGATCCACAGTTTGAGAACTATCACTATGGACCATTATTCTAATATCCAGCCTCTATATCCAACAGACATAAAGCCTGGGTGATGAAGGATTAATGCCCACATATATAAATGCGTTTTTCCTCCACTGGTCATCAAAACGTTTAGGTGACACAGTCCTTTGGATGCCATTTTATGTCTGACAAGCTTTATAATTCATAATGAAAAGTTGTAAGTTGCTCCACTGGATCCAGGGCTTCTATTAATCCACAGGTAAATGGTTGGCCTGCATTTTGACCAATGTTTATGGTGTTTGGCCATGTGCCAGTAGCTACTTTACCCTGATATGATTAATTTCTTGCATAATGTGAGGCGTTACCTATGCAAAGCTGAAATAATTTTGGGAGGCAGAAGAGAAATAAAAAGAGCTTGTGTGCTTCATATTTTAAGAACGTCCGAAACAACAACATCAGGATTTGGAGTTTGCCAATAATAATACTGGCTGGCCATGAAAAAGGCAGCAAGCCCTGAAAGAGACAACCACAAGAGACATGAGGTTAGTGATGGGACTCGGCAGTGTGAAAGTAATGGCTCTGCTTTCAGAGCCAAGCGCACTGTATCATAACTGGACTTCCTGAAAGGTAAAGAAGTGGAAGGAAGAGAACTCAGAAGTTCAACATAGTGGCAACACTGACTGTCATTTTGCTAAATCTCTTTTCCTCCCAGGTTCACTTGGCCAACACCAGCTCTCCATTCCATGGATGAATTACAGTCTAGGGAATAAGTTGGTTGTTGATCCACCGGGGCATTAAATACCTAACTTTCATGTTTAGCTTTAATCCCCTTCAGTTCTCTGAAAGTATGCCATTTCTCTGAAATGATTCCACGGTGATCTTCTTGTTACCATCACCTTAGAAGCTAAAGAAGAAAGAGACCTAATATGATTTTAGGCTTGTGTAGTAAAAAGCAAAAATAAGGAATTGTTTTTACATTTAGGGCACAATCTTAACCTGGAGTTAGACCGGCACAGTTAGGACAGCAAAGTTTGGCTGGCACAAGGGCCACCATAAAGCACTTTTGGACCACTCTCAGAGTCAGGGAGGATGGTGCGTGTCTGTGTGCTGGCCTTTCTGACTCCGAGAGTGGTCCAAACATACTTTACAATGGCCCTTGTGCCTGCCAAACTTTGCTGGCCTAACTGTGCCGGCCTAACTCCAGGTTAAGATTGTACCCTCAGAACATTCTAAAAATCTAACATGATTAACCTCCTTAACTTTACCTCCTTTTAAAAAAAAATGCTGAAGAACAAAAGGTCTGTTCAGACTTATCCACCGAGTTTGTGCTAGCCCAGTGGAATTTTTTTTTCTTTTAACACCTCTCTCACAAACTGCTTTTCAAACTCCTGACCAACAGTTCAAAAGTTTGCCTTGCAGTCAGGTATGGGGAGATTGGGATTTGAATCTGTTCTCAAAAAATGCCCACAAGTCTAAAATGCTTTTGGGTTTACAGAGCCGCATCCCTTGTTTGAGATCCAAGTTCCTTTTTTTTCCCTAAAGGGAGAGAACAAGGTTCTTTGGGATATTACAGCAATATTGTTTTTCTAAAACATAATGATATATTTGTTGGATAGCAGACCATAACACAAGGGTGTACTTCAATAGTACAAGGATGGGTGAAGCTGTTGATAAGGATTAGCATTTAACTACTTAGTGGGGACATACAAAGCTCAAATCTGAAAGAATTATAGTCAAGTCTCATTTTCCAAAAGGAAATTAGATCTCCTCGAGGCATTTTCTTCATGGGCAGAAACCTCACTGCGGGTGCAACCCGAACCAACTTTCCAGCACTGACTGGAAATTTCCATGCTGTGCCAATGGGACATGTTCTGCATTCTGCAGTGGAGTAGTAGTCATGGAGTTCCCTTACCTCAGAGCTGCATTGCCCTTACCCGAAACTGGAAAGTTGGTTAGGATTGTGCCCTGAATTGTGATGCCTTGGCCATTTCTCATCAGTTTTGGCTGGTTCTTCCATGATGATGATGATGATGATGAATATTTATATACTACTTTTCAACAAAAAAAAGTTCACAAAGCAGTTTACAGAAAAAAATTAAATATTAGATATTGATTGCATTGGCGATAGCTTTGAGATGGGTCAAGTCTCCATATGAACATCTTCTAACTTAGTGATAGGGAAACAACATTAATAATATATCACCTAGTGAAAGAAAAGGGTTCTATTTGGTAAAGCAAACTGGATCTTTTCATTGTTTTACTGCCAAATCCAAAAGGCCTGACTTTGACACCATTGACAAAGTTCCTCTCTTTTCCTCCTTTCTCCACCCCTCTCTTTTCCTGCTTTCTTTCCTGTAGGCTACTCCAAACATTTATTATTAGTGTGACTCTTTTGGCTCATTTTTTAAAAAAAACAGATGCTCTTTCGGCTCATTTCAGTCACTTAGATTTTCACGGATTTAAAGCAATTGATGAGATACAATCTGCCATTGTGAATGGCTTTACAAATGGAAATTAATAAATATACAGCTGGTCTTTGGCTGTGATTGCGGGCAAGTTTGAAGCATCTTCGTATTCACTTATGAGTCAACATAACAAATTGCTGCCTTGATGACTATATCAAAAATCACTGGTGGCACCATTTGAAATGTTATAGACCAGAATACTGTTTGAGGATCTTCTGCCTGTTTTTTTTTTTCCTCTCCAGAGTATGCTTGCTTCCCAAAAACTTTGCGTGTAGATTTGCGGCCTAGTGATGATGAGAATTAAGAAAGTACAGTGAGGAACAACAAGAACTACTTACGTTACTGCTTATGAGGCATGTGAAAAGAGGCAAGATACCTGCCATTTGTTCCACAATTCCCTTAATCTTTGCTTTGGTAGACAGGAATCTTCCTCTGGTTGAAATGCTGTACACAATTACCTGGGAATAAGTCCCACGGAACACAGTGGGATTTACTTGTGAGTAGACATGCACTGCATCCTGCTGTTAGGGCGCAATCCTGAACTAGAATTATGCCGGCACAAGTTCCTTGTACTGGGCCCAGGAGTGTAGCAAACGCACCATAAAGCATGTATGGAGTCAGGGAGGATGGCATACATCCATGTGTCGGCCTCCCTGACTCAGAAAGTAGTGAAAATATGCTTTATGGCACATTTTTGATACTCCTAGGCTAGTGTATTGGAAAAGGCAGGAAATACCCCGAGGAAATGGTATCAGCAATGGCCCCTTGTCTCAGAATACGCCAGGGATTACAGGGTTAACCCCCAAGGACTTTGCAAGCCTCAGGAGCACAACTGCAGGCTGATGAGGCCCCTGGCTATGAAGGGAGGCCAGCACAGGTGCAGATGGGTGTGGCTGATGCTAGAGCCTGCCTAGCAACAGACCCCGATTGGCTGGCCTCAGTATAAAGTGGAAGGCAGGAGCTGGAGTAAAAGACCTGGGTAGGTGCTGGAGGAGGAGCTGGGTAGGTGCTGGAGGAGGGCACCAGGTAGTTGCTGGATGGACGGATTGGGATTGACTGATGGAGTGCTGGCTGGACTGCCTGCCTGAAGGACTATTGGGTGGACTGGATGGATGGATTGACTGGCTAAAGGAAGGTAAGCTTATTGTGGGAAATTATTGGGAATTGTTGTATAGCTGCCACACTCCTGGAGCCACCAAGTGGAGGAAGCAGTTGTGGCTTAGGCAAGCTGACTGCCTATTGTTTGTTGGTGGGGTTTGTTGGTGCTAAATTAGGGTATTTTGAGCTAAGCCGGTGATGAGGGCAGTCTGGAGGAGGCTGGCCAGCCGGTGATTCCAAGCAAAGCTGCTACAAGAGAGGAGGCCCAGTGGGTGACTGAACCCCCTCCCTCTTGCCTATCTCTGAGGCTGCTCTGTGGGGAAACTAGTTAGCCTAGTGTGGGCATTGGGGCCCTTGGGAAGGCCCAGCAGGGAAAATTTGGCAGAACACCAACTGCAGAGTTACAAAGGTTGAGAGACAGCCAAGACAGGCTTGAGCCCAGCCATGGAGCTTCCCATAACCAGCAACGCATTTATCTTTGCACCAACTCCAGGTTAGGATTGCAATCTTAGGGCACAATCCTAACCAATTTTCCAGATTTAAGGGCAATGCAGCTCAAACATTCCCTTACCTTGACTCCATGACTGCCCCCCAACTGCAGGATGTAGCACATGCCCCATTGGCACAGCAATGTCAGTGCTGGAAAGTTGGTTAGGATTGTGCACTTAATCTCTGAAATATTGAATTGCTCTGGAAAGAAGACTTGCTGGGAATGTCCAATATAAGACAAGACTGGAAGATGGGAATGAGTGGGAGTGCAATCCTAACCTGGAGTTAGGCCAGCAACGTTTGGCCAGCACCAATAAAGCATGTTTGGCCCACTCTTGGAGTCAGGGAGGATGATGCATGTCTGTGTGCTGGCCTCTCTGACTCTGAGAGTGGTCCAAACATATTTTACGGTGTCCCTTGTGCAGGCCAAACTTTGCTGGTCTAACTGTGCCAGCCTAACTCCTGGTTAGAATTGCACTCTAAATGTTGATGGACATTTGCTGTGGGGTAAATGCAGAAGTTATACTCACTTTGATGGGGTATTCAGTCATTTGGTTACAGGTTTTTGTTTTGTTTTTTAAGGAAAATGATAGAAATAGATTTTGGCGTTTCTGTGATCATTCAGTCAGGCTGCCGTGTCACGCTCTTGCAAGCCTACTCAGGAGGGTAATTCCATAGGCGAATTGTCTTTCTTGATGATTGAAACCTCACTTTCTGGGACTCAAGTGTGCTGACATTTTCTTTTCTCTGGAGACTGATTGAAGAAAGAGAGTTATTGCTCTGAAGGGATGGAATTGCCTGCTGAAGTTATCGCTAGCATTCAGTCCAAGGAGATCTTGGACTTTCTCTGAGAAGCAGGCCCTGCCCTTTCTCTGAGAAGCAGGGCAGTTCATCCCTGAATAAATACAGAGATGGAGCCAGACAGCCAGCAGTTGGGTGGGGGCTATCCAGTGTTTTGCACAGAGTGCCACATGTATGACTATATGCCTCTGGGGCATAAGTCGTGGGTGTGTCCTCGGTGCAAGGAGCTCCAGGCACTCAGGGAACGTGTCTGCTCCCTAGAGGCCTTGGTTGCCAACCTGGAGAAGCATAGACAGGTAGTGAGGGTTCATGGTGAGACTTCCGGGGACTTGCAGGCTTCGTCCCATTCTCAGCCAGGCAGCTCCTCAGCTGCTGGGGAAAGGAGTCTCAGGGCTGGAGGACGTCAGCTTGGAACAGAGGGAATCGATCCCCCAGCGGGGGCCCCTTCTTCCGGTGATGAGCCCGCATCCAGTCGCACTAAGGATGCTCCTCGGCGGGAGGGGGGTTGCGGTCTCCTTGTTGTGGGCGATTCTATAGTTAGGAATAGAGAGAGAGGGGTCTGTGACGGATGTGAGGACCGCACGGTGACTTGCCTGCCTGGTGCGAAGGTTGCAGACATCACGTCTCGTCTAGATAGGCTGGTAGGGAGTGCTGGGGAGGAGGTAGCGGTCGTGGTGCATGTTGGCACCAACGATGTAGGGAAATGTAGCCGGGAGGTCCTGGAAGCCAAATTTAGGTTGCTAGGCAGGACGCTGAAGGCCAGGACCCCCAAGGTAGCGTTCTCAGAAGTGCTACCCGTTCCACGTGCAGGGCCAGCTAGGCAGGCGGAGATCAGGGGTCTCAATGCGTGGATGAGACGGTGGTGTCGGGACGAAGGGTTTAGATTCGTTAGGCACTGGGGGACATTCTGGGACAAGCCAGGCCTGTACAAGAGGGACGGGCTTCACTTGAACCAAAATGGAACCAGGCTGCTGGCGCTTAATATTAAAAAGGTGGCAGAGCAGCTTTTAAACTGATCCCTGGGGGAAAGCCGACAGGAGCCGAGTGGCGTCCGGTTCGGAACTCCTCATCCCTACGGGAAGAGGAGGGTGGAGGAGTACCAAAGAGCAATGGAGGAGTAGGAATTAGAACGTCAAACCTGAGTGTAAGTGATAGTTTGTCCAGTACAAAGAGAGGAGGGGGAAAGGGATCAAAAAACAGTCCCTCGTTAGAGAACCCCATATATAGGTGTTATTATGCGAATGCCCGAAGTGTCCGAGCAAAGATGGGGGAACTGGAATGTTTGGTGGCTAGGGAAAACGTTGATATAGTAGGTATAACGGAAACCTGGTGGAATGCAGAGAATCAGTGGGATACTGCAATTCCAGGCTATAAACTCTATAGGAGGGACAGGGAAGGGTGTGTTGGCGGAGGGGTGGCCATCTATATCAAAGAAGGGATAGAATCCAGCAGAGTAGAAACTGAAGGTGGGACGGACTCCACCATAGAGTCACTGTGGGTTAAACTACCAGGCCGTAAGAGCAATGTAATAGTGGGGGTGTGCTATCGTCCTCCCGACCAAAAACTTGAAGGTGACCTTGAAATGAGGGAACAAATCAGGGCAGTGACCAAGAGAGACAGGATTGTAATCATGGGGGACTTCAATTATCCTCATATTGACTGGGTCAACTGCTGCTCTGGTCAAGAAAGAGAGACCGGATTCCTTGATGTGTTGAATGACTGTGCCTTAGAGCAGCTAGTCATGGAGCCGACCAGAGGACAGGCGACTCTGGATTTAATATTGTGTGGCACTCGGGACTTAGTGAGGGATGTATGTGTTACTGAGCCATTGGGGAACAGTGACCATGCTGCGATTGGTTTTGCCATGCATGTCCAGGAAAGAGTGCAGAGCAAATCTGACACAAGAACCCTTGACTTTCGAAGGGCAGATTTCCCTCAGATGAGGAGACTAGTTAGACAGAAATTGAAAGGGAAGGTAAAAAGAGTCCAATCCCTCCAGGCTGCATGGAGGCTGTTTAAAAAAACAGTAGTAGAGGCCCAGCGGAAGTGTATACCGCAAAGAAAGAAGGGTTCGACAAGGTCCAGGAGGGTGCCTGCATGGCTGACAAACAAAGTTAGAGAAGCTGTAAAGAGCAAAGAAGCTTCCTTCCGTAAATGGAAGTCTTGCCCCAGTGAGGAGAATAAAAAAGAACATAAACTCTGGCAAAAGACAAGTAAGAAGGTGATACGGGAGGCCAAGAAAGCGTTTGAGGAACGCATGGCTAGCAACATAAAGGGGAATAATAAAAGCTTCTTCAAATATGTTAGAAGCAGGAAACCTGCCAGAGAGGCGGTTGGCCCGCTGGATGGTGAGGGAGGGAAAGATGAGATAAAAGGGGACTTGGAGATTGCAGAGAAATTAAATGAATTCTTTGCGTCCGTCTTCACAGCAGAAGAACTTGGGCAGATACCACAGCCCGAACAGCCCTTCCTAACTAAGGAATTAAAGCAGATAATGGTGAATAAGGAAGATGTTTTAGATCAAATTGATAAACTACATATAAATAAGTCACCAGGCCCAGATGGTATACATCCAAGAGTTATTAAGGAACTAAAGAACGAAGTTGCTGACCTCTTAACTAGAGTATGCAACTTGTCCCTTCAAACGGCCACGGTGCCAGAGGATTGGAGGATAGCCAATGTCACGCCAATCTTTAAAAAAGGGAGAAGGGGGGACCCTGGAAACTACAGGCCGGTCAGCCTAACGTCTGTTCCGGGTAAGATGGTGGAAAGCCTTATCAAAGATAAAATCCTAAAACACATAGAGGAACAAGTACTGCTAAAAGAAAGTCAGCATGGCTTCTGTAAGGGTAAGTCTTGCCTCACAAACCTTTTGGAATTCTTTGAAAAGGTCAACAGGCACGTGGATGTGGGTGAACCTGTGGATATCATATACCTGGATTTTCAGAAGGCGTTTGACACGGTCCCCCACCAAAGGCTGCTGAAGAAACTTCACAGTCAGGGAATAAGAGGGCAGGTCCTCTTATGGATCCAGAATTGGTTGAGGGCCAGGAAACAGAGAGTGGGGGTAAATGGGCAATTTTCAGAATGGAGAGAGGTGAAAAGTGGAGTGCCCCAGGGATCTGTCTTGGGGCCCGTGCTTTTCAACTTATTCATAAATGACTTAGAGACAGGGATAAGCAGCGAGGTGGCCAAGTTTGCAGATGACACAAAACTTTTCCGGGTGGTGAAAACCAGAGAGGATTGTGAAGAGCTCCAGAAGGATCTCTCCAAGTTGGGGGAATGGGCAGCCAAA
>JAJKFI010000054.1:2751189-2772039 GCA_029204185.1 Lerista edwardsae | reverse complement strand
AAAAGGAAGTACTTTTTTACCCAGCGGGTAGTTAATCTGTGGAACTCCTTGCCACAGGAGGTGGTGATGGCATCTGGTCTTGATGTCTTTAAGAGAGGATTAGACCGATTTCTGGAGGAAAGATCCATTGTGGGCTATAGGCAATGATGGATTGTGCAACCTCCTTACAAAGGTGGTGGGCTACAGGTACCGGGTGTAAGGGAGTGGCAACAGGATGCAAGCATCTTGTTGTCTCCTGCCTCCCTGGGGCACCTGGGGTGGGCCGCTGTGAGATTCAGGAAGCTGGACTAGATGGGCCCTTGGCCTGATCCAGCATGGCTCTTCTTATGTTCTTATGTTCTTATCTTGGGTGCCCTCTCTAACAGATGTACCCCAGACCTGTGGGGGATAGCACATTTCAAAGCTTTCACTCTAACGTGGGGGTGGGAGTGGTGGAACAGAATTTTGTTCTGCAGACACTTCAGCTAACAGACCAAACACAATACAAAAACCGAATTAGGGGTAGCTGGATGCACACGGATTGCTTTCAAGTGACTTTCTAGCAAAGGAAAAACAACAACAGGTGGCTCAATGGGAATATCTCATTTTCAGTCTGTTTTAGGATGGGCTGATATAAGCTTCCAGTCCTGCTCCTTGGGTGATGTTTTTCTTCTTCACTAAATGTGAAATCTATCTATATGAGAGTGCTGGGAAGAGAGCAACATGCATTCACATCAATTCCGGACAGAAACTCAGCAAACCATAATGTGTGAGGCTTGTTGAGGTATGTTTTGGTGCCAATATTGGAGGCTTCCCACCATCAGTTTCGCATGGAAATCACCGCAACACTATTGGAAAAATAACAACCCACTTATGATTTAAAAAAGGTGATGTCAATCAACACTAATATAATTATATGAACTGTTTCTTAGGTACAGAGGTGTAGTCCACAAACCTTTTTGTTATTTATCATTGGCAGTCCTCTTATAGCAAAAAGAAATATTCTTGCCACTTGTATGCCACTGTTAAACATAATTAACAGTGCAGTCCTATTTTCTGCCACCCCATAGCATGCGGCACTGCTGTTAGGCTGCTCTTTGCATATTATGGAGGGCGTGAACAGATGGCCCCTGAGAGGTAAATAAAACCTTTTCCCACCTTCCCATAGTCCACCAGCTATTTTGTTGGCACAGGTCTGAGGAGACTCAGGGGTGCGTCAGCATAGGGAAAGAGGCATAGGCTTTTGGCATATGCTGCTGCCACTGAGATGGTCCACCTACTTTTCTGGCAGGGCATGTGGGAGGCAGTGTCATTCACACGGGGGCATCTGGTCATTTGCTCTGACAACCCCAATTGCCTGATTAGGGGTGCTTTTTTGGGTTTTTTGGTTTGTTTTTGCTGAAAACTGCTTTTTGGTGGTTATACACTACCTTTTGGAGGTTAAAATCTATATATATAAAGAAGAGCGTAGGTTTGTGTGTATGTGTGTATATATGTATGTATGTTTCGCATAGGCTCCTCAACGCCTTGAGCGATCGGCATAAAACTTGGCACGCATACACCTTGCGGCCTGGCGACAAACACTGCGGGGGTCGGGCCCCCCTAGCGCCCCCGGGGGTGGGGGTACGCGGGGGTCCCCACGTGAAAACAGTAAAAAACGGCCGAAATCGGCGTCAAATCCACAGTTTCCGGGGTCGCCGAGATGAGTGGTGCCGCTCCTGATGCTGTTGGAGTCTGGGTTTGGCCCCCCCTTGACGTGGGGGGCCAGAAGGGGTGCGAAACACAACGTCCGCCATGCCCTGCTGGAACACCTGGACCGATTGGCGCCAGACTCGGCATGTGGAAGCCTAGCGGCCTGGCCACAAACACTGCGGGGGTCGGGCCCCCTAGCGCCCCCGGGGGTGGGGGTACGTGGGGGTCCCCACATGAAAACGGTCAAAAATGGCCAAAATCGGTGTCAAATCCATAGTTTCCGGGGTCGCCGGGATGAGCGGCGATGCTCCCGATGCCGTTGGAGTCTGGGTTCACCCCCCCTTGACGTGGGGTGCAAGAAGGGGTGTGAAACAAAACGTCCGCCATGCCCTGCTGGAATGCCTAGACCGATCGAAACATAACTTGGCACGCATACACCTTGCGGCCTGACAACAAACACTGCAGGGGTCAGACCCCTTAGCGCCCCTGGGGGTGGGGGTACACGGGGGTCCCCACATGAAAATGGTCGAAAATGGCCGGAATCGGCGTCGAATCCAGTTTCCGGGGTTGCCGGGACGAGCGGCGATGCTCCCGACACCGTCGGAGTCCCGCTCACCCCCCTCAGCATGGGATGCGAGAAGGGGTGCAAGACACAACGTCCGCCATTCCCTGCTGGAATGCCTGGAGCGACGCACACCAAACTCCGCATGCGCGTGCCTTGCGGCCTGGTGACAGACACTCCGGGGGTCAGGCCACCCTATCGCCCCCGAGGGTGGGGGTGCATAGGGGGCCTGAAGTGAAGACGGCCGAAAACGGGCGAAATTGGCATCGAGTCCATAGTTTCCGGAGTCGCCGAGGCGACCGGTGACGCTCCCGACATAGTTGGAGTCCGGGTTCAGCCCCCGTCGGCGTGGGGGGGGCAAGAAGGGGTGCAAAATGCATAAACTGTGGAAGATCATTTTGTTACCCAGGCAACGCCGGGTAACAAAAAGCTTATCTAAATAAAAACACAAACACTGCATTTTGGGGTTTAAGATGTTTTCCAGAAATTAAAACAAGACTACTTTCCCAATTATAAATAATACTGGGGCTGCATCTGCAACACAATATCATCTACCTACTACTACTACTACTACTACTACTACTACTACTACTACTACTAATAATAATAATAATAATAATAATAATAATACTTAGTATTTATATACCGCCTTTCTAGGTCAGCAGATTGCTCTTTTGACTTTATTATTCAAGGCGGTTTACATAGGCAGGCATTTCTAAACCCAAAGAGTTTTTACAATCACAGTAAGTTCTAATCTCACAAGAACTGCTACATTTCAGATGACACTTTCAAGTCCAGCCTCTCTTTCTTAGCTGCACGATTGCTGTCCTGCCGGCTGATAAACGGCTTCTTGCTCTCACCAAGAAACAGCTGGCCGACACAGTTCCCCTCTCACAGGCAGTCAGACACATTCAGCCGCATTCTTCGAGGTCTGCCACTCACGGAAACTTCCGGTGATTTAGAACTGGCAACCTTCAGATCTTACCTTGGGGCAGGACTGCGGCTTTAACCCTCTCAGCTAGACGTCCTACCCTCTCAGCTAGACGTCCTGCCCTTTTAAAGCATTTAAAGTTAGTAAAAATGAGAACTTGGAATGAGAATGTAGAATAAAAACACATAATACTGCTATTAGCTATTTTAATCAAGACATTTTGGAAAAAAATATCACCCAAACACATACCCCTCTGCATGATGGTGGCATACCTTTTGTGCCCGCATGCTGGGCTTCATGGTGGTAGATCTATCACTGTAAGGCTCCCATATATTGGAATGTTCATTGGGTCTGGAGTGAGTGCCGCTCCACCCCATTTCATAGTCCTCCATTTTGACTTCATAACAGTCAGAATGTTATGAGTCCATTTTGACTCATAACAACCTTGTGAGACAGAGACACATCTTTCACTCATATATACAAATCTATCTTTTAATCATTTACCTCAGAAGTCTTCCTCTGTATTCCAAACATGGAACATTCAGGCAAGAGCAGTTTCACCTTCCTCCTCCCAGCTTCCTAGCAGTCTTACAGCGCAATCCAACCCTTGACGTAGCGTCGATGCCACGTCATTAGCACCGATGCGGGGGTGTCGGCCTGAGAGTGCTGATGACGAGCCTACCTCGTGCCAGCCAAACTCGGCCAGCACAAGGGAGGTTCTGGGAGGGATGAGGGCAGGGAACGAGCGGTTCTGGGTAGGGGTGGGCAGGCCGGCTGGCGGGCCGGCCTGGGGAGGAGGCGGGGCCAGAATTCGGCCATTAGGCCGCATCCTAGGCCTCATTGGGAGGCTGTGCGGCCCCAATTCAGGCCGTGCGGCTTCCTCGGTTCTGCGCCTGTTAAATAGCAGGTGCAGATCCAAGGAAGCTCACGGGGCAGCCAGAGCCACCCCTGGGGCAAGGGGACAAGTGCCCTTGCTTCGGGGAGGCTCCCCAGTGCACCATTGGATTTGATGCAGGCCTGCTGGATTACACTCTTAAATTATCTTCTTTTCTTTTGACATAAGGTACAAAATATACAAAAGATGATATGTAAGTTTTTATGGTCACTGGAGCTTTGTATGCTATGTACACTTATTTCTAAACTAACCTTTACCATAAATGCCAACATCACCAGTAGTGGAAAACAAAACAGCTAATAGCATAGTTCTAAAGAGCAAAACTCCAGACCTGTCATCCCTATGATAATGCTCTGTGCAGTAGGGATTGCTGCATTCATTTTGATATGTAGTAAACCTGGGGAATTATTTTTAATTACTCTAACTCATGGCTAAGTCAGAACTGACAGTCTCGTATACAAAACAGTCATAAGATGGCTCAGAATCAAGGGAGGGGGGTAAACAGATTTCACAGCTTCTGCCTTTGAAGTGGGCCGACAATGTACACAGAGCTTATTTAAGAAAATGCTTCCTGACAAAGAATTTGTGGTCTGTAGACGGCCACTTCATTTTCTGCAGGGATTTTTTGAAGAAAATTTTTTCTTCATCAAACTTACTAAACTTATTATCAACTGCATCAATTTATTGAACACACAAACTTCTTAAAGAAAAAGAGGTGCCACAATCAAGAGGAACACTGAAAGAAGGAAACGGCCGATATTTTTCATCTCTCACACAAAGCAAATTTGCAAATCTCTGAGGAAATGTTGTCAAACAAGAAATAGCATCCCGGATCAAGGAGACCAACTCGTTTTCTGCTGTGTTCACTTGGATTCCAGATGTTTTGCATAAGGACCAAATGTGTGTAAAAATAACTCAACCTGGTGAGAAGCTCACATGGAGAAACTTAGCAGAATTCAGAATGGTTACGTGGACCTTAGTGGCGTCAAAGAGAACTCAGCAAACGGACCTGCTGAAGACATCGTGACGGAGTTGGTCAGTGATGGCTTGACTGATCTTCACGGACAGGAATGTGACAGTGGTGCTCATGGAAATGGCAAGTCCAACTCCCATGTGTCAATAGTTTTGCTAGGCTTGTCTTTTCCACATTTCATTCAGCCAGTTTACTGGGGGTGCGTACTGCAGATGTCTCTGTGGATATGTTGTCATACTTTGGCACAGTTCAGCAAATATTTACTTTCTTCTCACATTTGGCAAGTTACTGGGGAAACCTCATGAATTCCCTTAAAACTGCTTGGAAGAACTACATTGATGCCAGATGGTTTCAATGGCATTTTTTTTAAATGAAAGATCATGTTTTTATATTTATTTCTTATTGATGTAATCCAGGCATTGCATAGCTGATCCGTGTGAACCCAGAAACCATTTTTTACATCTGCAAGCTTTATTGAGCCATTCTACTTCATTAGCATTTTGTTGGAGGGTGAAGGGAGGATGATCCTGTTTTGTGCAAGATGGATGGAACTTTTTTTTTTAATTTTTATTTCTGTGATTCTTATGATTCATATCATTTTTATGATTCTCAATGAAGAGAGACATGTTTGAATGTCTCTTCAACCAGCTGTCTTTTCCATTGAGAACACCACTACCAGGCCTGGTCGGCTTTGAATAGGTACGGGCGCTATTTAATTGCATCACAAGCTGAAAGAATCCCTTTATAAGCACTATAGCTTGAAAATAAGATGTTTGGAGTAGTGACTTCTTAGAACTCTGTAGAAGAAAAAGGGACATCTCAAGAACTGCTTTGCAATTGACTGAGTAGGACACACATTTTTTTAAACCACACGAGCAATTCTGACTATTCCCGTGTACATGTGAAAAACATGATGCATGAACCAATTTATCAAAGATGTGCCATTCAGAGTACAATCCCCCCACCGGGCTGGAATAGACAGGTTGACACACCTGCCCTATATCCAGCCCGGGGCTTAGATCTGCTACCACACTTCCTGGGGGGGGGGAGGGAAGGGGAATTTATTTAGCTCACAAAATCTATCTCACAAAATGGCACAAACGCACTTTACTGCACATTTACAATATTCTGAAGCCAGCGCAAGCGACTTGTGCTGCCAGCCTCCAGGCATGCTTGGATTGCGCTCACAATCCTATACATGTTTTCTTGGAAGTAAGTCTCATTATGGGGCTTACTTTCTAGAAAATTGTGTAGAACTGCAGCCTTAGTGCAACAGCAGCGCTCATGACAATGCTGTCACAATGCTGTAAAAAGTGCTGTAACAGTCCACAGGGTTTCTGTCATCTAGATTTGTTCCACATATTACATCAGTCTACATTAGCAAAGACTTGGGCCTGTTCAGAATGGCTTCCATAGTTATAAGTTTGATGCCTGAGGCTGGCTTGAAATTGATGTATTGTGGAAACAGGGGGAAAAAAAATAAAGCATAAAGATTAGATAGCTCTTCAGGAAAAAAAGTTTTTTTTTCTTCAGGGGCCCAGAAAAAATACAGTAAAAGTATGATTTTATTAAAAAGTGCAAGCAGCAAAAACTATGGGAGGCCAACCTGAGTCTTTCATTGTTGCTCAACCAGATTAAGTCTGGAATAAAACCTAGATTGGGGCTCCTCCAAATGTTGGCACAATAAAGCCAGTGGCAGTCCTGCCATTAGCCTGGGGGGACACAAATGCCCCCAGGAGGAAGGCCACATTGTTTCACTGGGCCCTCCAGAGCAGTCAGCTCAATGGCCCTAGGCGGCACATAACTGGGCCAGGGACACAATTAAAGCTAGTAGGAAATCATGGTAAGGATCTCGAAACATCACAAGTATGACAGTGTAGCCCATCAAGCTTTGTCCTGTGTTCTGCCACACAAGAGAACTTGACTTCTCTGAATGCATATGACAGCAGTACGGGCTCGGCTGGCACAGAGGGAGACAAGCGCAGGCGTCCGATGCCGGCGGTGCCTGCAGCACCAGTCTCGGAGTCAGAGCGCCGACACAGGGACGCGTCAATGCTACATTGCGCCTAGGATGGTGCCCTGAGTGAGTGAGTTTTCAGAATAGACTGCACCAACTATTAATGGTACATCAGGTACAAGCCATGTGATAAGTGGTTTGGTGAGTACATTTTCACAAGAATCAGGTTTGAATGGTTCTTGCTTTACTTGGGGTACAATGGAAGTAAACAACAGTCATTGTCCAGATGGCTTATTGGTATTACAAATACCTTCACTTTGTGTGTGTGTGTGTGTGTGTGTGTGTGTGTGTGTGTGTGAGAGAGAGAGAGAGAGAGAGAGAGAGAGAGCGAGAGAGCGAGAGAGCGAGAGAGAGAGCGCAATCCTACCTCATATGTAGCGTCAACGCAATGTCGTTTCGCAGACACGGGGGTGCCAACTGGCACCCCCGCGTCAGCGCTAGTGCTCTCAGGCCAATGCCATGAGTAGCGTCAGCCTGACAGCGCCGACGGCGAGCCTCTCCTGCATCAGCCGAAGGTGGCTGGCGCAAGGGAGGCTCCGTGCTGAAGCAGTACAGGGTTTGGGCGAGGGAGGGAGAATGTGGGTGGGGGGAAGGCGGGACGTGGGCAGGCTTGGGAAACAACCATATGGCCGCATCCTAAGCCCGTTTGGGAGGCCGTGCAGCCCCGATTTGGGCTGTGCGGTCTCTTCAGATCTGTCCCCATTATTTAGCAGGGGCAGATCCAAGGAGTGCATAGGGGAGGCTGGAGCCTCCCTTACGGCAAGGGAGCGCATGCTCCCTTGCCGCAGGAGGCTCCAGCCTCCCCCCGCTCAGCGTTGGATACGGCGCTGGGCAGGCGGCCATGCCATTCTAGCGCTAGGTAGGATTGCACCCTGTGTGTGGTAGAAGAGTGTTTTAAGCGTTTTAAGCCTCATCTATGAAAATGCTTATTTTTTATATTTGAGTATTATAATGGAAAATAGTCTTAAATGCTTTAAAAAGTAGTACTGTATTTCTGTATTTGCATTAGCCTTGTGGAGAAGGCTCGAATGAGAGATATAATGCTTGGCTCATGAAATGTGCTTTGCAGCTGAGTAGAGGCTCGGACTTGTGTGTCCATGTGCGTACCGATGCTTGGCCCGCATGTTCCCATTTCACTTTGCGCCTTCCTTAAGCTTTGCAGCCAAAGTACGGCAATCAATAGCATGTGGTGAAATTGCCTTAGAAGTATGAATGTAGCTCTTTCTTTCTCCGTATTTACTTACAGATCAAGTCACCATCAAAGAAGTATAAACAACTGAGAGCAAAAAATAAAGGAGGCTCAGAATAGTACTTTTTAAACATACAGTACCTTCTCCACTATAAATGTCATGATACTGTAAAAGTCAGTTTATTTAAAGGAGTAATATACATTTCCCCTTAAATTCATTTTCAGGAAAAAAAATGCATTAGTGAGATACATATATGGATTACAGGCATGTGATATCTGTACTTCAGATACTAACAAGTGACTTCAAAACTGGGACCAGCAAAATATTTTCCTTGACTGTAAGAGCAGTGTATGTGTATCTGATGTTAAAAGATGCTTATAGTCACTGTGTATATCCACATGCCTGCTTCCTTCTCCAAAAGAAAAGACAATATCCTGCCTTAATTATACTAAATGACAAAATGTCCATTGAGTTCAACCAGTCTGGTTCATCTTCATTCTGCTCACATTGGTTCTGTGTGAGTTTGTAAAACTTTACAAGAACAAAATTCCTGCATAAATTCCTATAGGGCTTTTTGTGTAAAATGTATAAAACACATATTGGGGTCTTAAACCTGTGCACACTTTCATGGAAGTAAGCCCAAGTCTTACTGATGAGGGTGAAAGAGGAAAGTGCAAAAATTGGCTTGAAGCTCAACATTAAAAAAATAAGATCATGGCAACCACTCCCATCACTTCCTGGCAAATAGAAGGGGAAAAATGGAAGCAGTGACAGCGTTTATTTTCCTGGGCTCCAAGATCACCGCAGATGGTGACTGCAGCCATGAAATTAAAAGATGCTTACTTCTTGAGAGGAAAGCTATGGCGAACATAGACAACTTAATAAAAAGCCGAGATATCACCCTGCCAACAAAGGTTTGCATAGTCAAAGCTATGGTTTTCCCAGTAGCGATGTATGGCTGTGAGAGCTGGACCATAAGAAAGGCAGAGTGCCGAAGAATAGATGCTTTTGAATTATGGTGTTGGAGAAGAGTCTTGAGAGTCCCCTGGACTGCAAAGAGATCCAATCGGTCAATCCTACAGGAAGTCAAGCCTGATTGCTCCCTAGAAGGGCAAATCCTGAAGCTGAAACTCAAATACTTTGGCCACCTCATGAGAAGAGAGAACTCTTTAGAAAAGACCCTCATGCTGGGAAAGATGGAAGGCAAAAGGAGAAGGGGTGGCAGAGGATGAGATGGTTAGACAGTGCCACAGAAACAATGAACATGAAACTGGGCAAACTCCGTAACCTAGTGGAGGACAGGGAGGCCTGGCGTGCTGTGGTCCATGGGGTCGCGAAGAGTTGGACATGACTTAGCAACTGAACAACAAGCTCAAGTCCCTCTCAGGATTAACGGAACTGAGCAACTTCATAGACTTTGGGTACTGATATGACCCTGTGTTATGCTCAACTTCTAAATCCAAATAAAAATCTATTGCTTCCAAAAGATGCTTGAGCTTAGGCTTTGGAGAACTCCAAGAGGCAAAGATCTGGATAGCACTGTAATAGAAAAAGAATATTTCTCTGCTTGCATTTATTGAAAAACAATGAGTGTACTTCAGAGGGTGATCTGAGCAAACCTTAGATTGTGGCAAGCACATAATGGAATTGTTGTTGTTGTTCAGTCGCTAAGTTGTATCCGACTCTTCATGACCCCATGGACCACAGCATGGCAGGCCTCCCTGTCCTCCACTAGCTTCCGGAGTTCACCCAATTTCATGATCATTGCTTCGGTGACACTCTCTAACCATCTCATCCGCTGCCACCCCCTTCTTCTTTTGCCTTCTATCTTTCCCAGCATGAGGGTCTTTTTTAAAGAGTCCTCTCTTCTCATGAGGTGGCCAAAGTACTTGAGCTTCAGCTTCAGGATTTGTCCTTCCAGGGAGCAATCAGGCTTGACTTCCTGGAGGATTGACCAATTGGATCTCCTTGCAGTCCAAGGGACTCTCAAGAGTCTTCTCCAACACCATAATTCGAAAGCATCTATTCTTCAGCGCTCTGCCTTTCTTATGGTCCAGCTCTCACAGCCATACATTGCTAACATAATGGAATATGTTGTTTATTATTATATACTTCTCTGTGGCAAAGGCTCATGGTGACTAACAGCAGTGTTGGAACTGTATATAGTAGTTGGAACTGTATATGAAAATAGACGACATATATGGGGGGGGAGAGAAAGAATAATTTGTTACTCTACTCTTGGAGCATAAGGCAGAAGAAAAGTTAACTCTTATCTGATCCAGGAACAGAAATGAATGTATGTTTGTCTGCCTCCTTTTATGCAGGGTAATCGATATTACACGGACCATTCAGGAACCAGATGTGGTGGAATTGTTTTCCACACAGATATCCAAAGATGATGAGGAAGAGACGGCGTTTCCCAGGGATTGGGTTTTCTTCTTCCCCCAGGAATGTGCCCCTGCTAACTTGCGTACAAATGAACACATTTATCCTCTAGTATCCTGGGTTTACAGCCATGCCGTTTCCAAAGGCAATTGTTGGGTACATCAGGTGATGCTTCAAAAATAACTATGAACTGGGAACAAACCTTGTATAGGGAGATAAGGCTGCATTGATCCTACAGCAGTATTTCAGTAGGCTCCTGGCTAGCACTGGAACAACACTCAATCCTATTTGTCTGGAGCCTAACAGGATCTGTCCTTGGTCCTGAAGCTTGCCTCCCCTTCCTTACCCTCTGGAACACCATGCCATTCCTGTTCCTGACTCATGGAATACTACAATTCACCACTTCTCAGACTAATGGTTTGCTCCACTGCCCTGCCCCTCCACTGAGCAGCACTGTGGGCCTCAGCTTTGAATAGGAGAAGGTGTGTTATGCTTCTGGCAATTGTGCTCCCTATAGAGAGCAAGATCAGTTCCAAGGATCTATTCCAAGAATGAATACCTGTAAATGATATACATGGAGCATGAGTCCTGAACTCTGTATCAGTGGATTCCCACTGCCTAAGTAGCTGAGCAACTTATGAAAAGCAACAACGCCCAGGTTTCCACACTGAAGGCTGTGCTTGATGCAATCTTGAGGCCATGACAGCAGGCTTGTGATTGCCAGTTTTCCTATGACCCCACGATCATATGTTGGGGCTGATGGATACATAAGTATATTTCATCAGACCTAACCTTAGGCTTTGGAATTAAGCCCAGATTTCTTGTTAACTACTGGTGCTAAAGTATGTGTGTGAAAGAGAGAGGAAACTAAGCCACACATTATTTTCTTATGACAGTGGGATTTCTTACAAGCATATCTTTCCTCTCCAGTAAGCTGAGAGCTAAAATATGCCATTGGAATCTACTGCATGTCCTGGGGGAACAAATGAATGGTCTGGCATGTTTCCATCTTGTATTTCTCTTCTCCCAACACGTGAACAATAGACTAAGTAGGATGTTGTGCATATTTTGGGAAAAAGAAGAGTGAAATATTGATAAACTGAGATTAAGGATTTTTTTCTCTCCCCCCCCCAATGTTTATATCAAGTGCATACGCTTTGCCTCTTGGCCATTATGGAAATGTCAGAGGTTTAATTGGCAGCTGTGAATAGCAGCACCTGCAAACAGCTCAGGGCTTGTTCCTGTGGTCTGGCAACATTCTTATTCTATGCTTTAAATAAAGGCTTACTCAGTGAGACAGAAATAACTGACAGTTGATGATTGATTATCACCCATCAGGTCATAGCTGACATCCACCATTCAACAAGCCTATTTGCAATCTCATTCCAGATTTCATTGATGAGAGAATGACATCTAGGAACAGAAAAGGTACATAGGGTGCATTCAAGTTAGTACTCTTGTTGTGTTGTCACCTATCTTGTGACTATGTTTCTGTGCAAAAGGGAGGCAAAAAGATTTGCAGTGGGGACTGGCTGATAAGGTTGAACCAAGGAATAGGGGCAGCGGTGTTATGCTGCCGGAACGCTGGGCGGGACATCCGGGTGATCGACAGCCCGCCCGTCGCATTCTGCAGCGTTACGCCGTTTGCGTAACCAATTACACCGCTTGTGTACATTACGCAAATGGCATAACGCTGAGGAACGCAACGGGCGGGCTGTCGATCACCCAGATATCCTGCCCAGCGTTCCACCAGCATAACACCGCTGAATAGGGGTCTTGGTGTTGGCAGTTCAATTGCCTTACTTTCCTCATAGCAAGGGAGCTGGGACCCATGGTGAAACTCTTGGCTGTCCCCCCTCCTTCCACTGTTAAAACAGATTTCACAGCATATTCTTCTGCATGTTTTCTTGTACACACACACACACACACACACACACACACACACACAGAGAGAGAGAGAGAGAGAGAGAGAGAGAGAGAGAGAGAGAGAGAGAGAGAGAGAGAACTGACAAATGCTAAATGCCAGTGCATGCCAACTAGCAAATATCATCAAATAGCAACTGTCCGATATTCAATATTGAAATCAAATCTCATTGGGTGAGACAGCAAACATTTCGCAATTAATCACAGAATATTTGACCAGCCAGAGAATGTTTGGAGACTCTTTTCTAACAAAATTCACAAAGGAACATTTTGAAGAGGTATTTTGGAAGCAAATATATTAAGTTTCAGCTCAGATATCTATGTGGATCCCTATACTTTGACAATCCTTCTTCAGGGTGTGATTGGAAAACTTGACTTTTTGCAAACTTGTAACAGTAATTGGCTCCTGAGCGGAATATTCAAGGCTGCATCATTGTAGTGGGGGCAAAATCTGTACCTTGTATTTGAACATGGGTAGATTAGTCACTAAAAATAGCTTCCAGGAGTCCCTGTGATATATAGAAAATAATATATATCCCTGTTAGAATGATATCAAGAAACCAAACAGACCTCCAATATGCAAGGGTGACATTATTTCTGGACCTTAATTAAATGCCTTCCATAAATGGCACCGGTTTCACTCTCCTTTCCTTCAATTTTGGCAAGCAAAAAGGACATAGATAAAGTAACAGCAAGAAATGTTCTACATTGTGATAAAAAATACTAAAAAAATATACCATATATAATCATGTATAAGTCAAGAAATTTATGCCTAAAAATTGACTAGAAAAACCTGGCCCCGACTTATATTGGGGGATCACAGTAAATACCTTAAAGTCACATAATGGGTGGATGGCTGAGCTGCTCCGAGTACGTTTGTAAGCTGCAGAGCCTTCTGAACATGCTCAGAAGCAGCTGAGGAAAATGAACAGAGTCCCATGGAAAGTGAAACAGACACACTGTTTGTTTACTCATGAGTAGGCAGCCATGCCATGGTGCATTCGAAAGGGCAGGTTGAGAGGAATGTAATGCTGCCAGAATGATCCGGATCTGTTGAACATAGGCCCCAAAAACGCTAAAAAAGGAAGTCTAAGCTGAGAAGTATTGGACCTTATGGAAAATGAAATGGAGCTACAGGGTTGTGTTTACTCATGCATAAGCAAGTGTTTACTGCAACATGTGAATTCAGGAGCCTCTGCAACCTCAAGGTGTAGGGATTGTGCTCTCTTTTGTTCCAGAAGTCTGTGATGCTGAGGTGCTGTGCAAATTATTGAGGAGGGAGAAATGGGCTCTTTTGTTACTCCCAAGTATTACTCCCAGGCAGGTATGCTGCTCTTCTCTCAAGGCATATAGGAGAATCTGAGGGAATTGGAGGCAACACACACCCTGCCTTTTCCTTGCAAGAACATAACAAACCAACTTAGGGGGAAGGGTAATAATTATGGAAATTGCGGAAGATGACTCCCAAGGGGATAGGGAATGGTATCAGCAGTGGCCCCTTGTCCAAATCAGGAATTACAGGATTAACCCAGAACCTTTTGCCTGCAGCTGGTCCACAGCTGCATCCAATTGGGGATAACAAGGGCCCTGGGGATAAAATGAGCTCCTGGGAGGATGTTGGTGTAGAGTGGTGGGAAAGGGTTGTGGACGGGGGAAATAGTTGAGGCTGTTGGGGTTGGGATTGTGGTTGGAACTAAGGTTGTTCTTGGAGACTGTGGGGAATTATTGTAGGGCTGCCATGCCCCTGGAGTCACCAACTTCCCCATGCCTTCCCCTTCCCCTAATGACATCCGTTCTGGTCCCCATAGGCTGTCATTTTCAAAAGTGGGTCCCAGTGCTAAAAGGTTTGGGAACAACTGGTTTAATAGTTGCTTGCTATGTTGCTGTTTTATTTTGTTTTTTCCCTGTACTTTAATAAATAGGTAGACTGTACAGTTCTTAGGTAACAATTACTGGTAGATCATTTGTCAGAATCTGGTGTTGGGTAAAATAAGACAAAATGATCTAATTCAAAGAATTGCAGATGCCCCTAAGTTTTCCCCTTGACTTACCCACAGGGCATGGCAAATCCCATGATTTTTGGCTTAAAATGTGCCCTCGACTTATCCGTGATATCGACTTGTACTCACGTATATGCGGTAAGTTAATATCTATTAAGTTCCAAGATAAAATAGTCACCACCCCCAAGGCCTTATAATAACAAATTTTAAATTGCAAATTATCCTCAACCACCAGAAAAGAGTAGGATAAACAAGCAGACAATTTTGTGCAATTATTTAATAAAGTAATGAATCACATTTTTTTTGGCAGGAGAAAACAGATGGATGATGCAAAATATAAGGGAATGCATGGTGGTTTGTTTTTGTAGTTGACCATTATAATCAGACATTCAGCCAAAATCTAGGCAAATTCCAAGATCCATAATTGTCTTTCCTAAGAACAGAAACATGTGCTCCTATAGGAACTCTTTGCTACCACTCTTATAAAAGTTTGAAATTCCAATTGGCTCATGGTGTTTTAAAGCTCACAGACCCCAATGAGTGCCATCACGCCCACGCAACAACACAATAATTCTAATGAGTGAGTTGCAGAGGCCCTATGTGTCCTGCCTAAATGTGTCCTGAAAAACAAGTTAGACTAATTTATTCAATTGAAAGGGAAAACTGTATGATCAGTAGGAAACATACTGAATTTTCACTGGAATAAAGTCTATGAACTCATTAACTACCCTGGAAACAAAAAGTTTCCAGCCCACAACACTTTTTTTCCTAAGTCTTCCTACCATGCATACCTAGTTAGTTGTTTTGAGGTGAAAAACAAAACCTTTTATAGAGCTTCCCTGCTTGATTGCCTAAAAGGAATTCTTATCCCTCCAGGGAAGGGGCTACATTAAGGCATCCATCCTATGCAGATGTACCTGGGAATAAGTTCCATTAAGTGCTATAGGACTTATGTCTGAATAAATATGCATGGGATAAACTGTAAATTGTAAGAAGTTTACTTATGCAATGTCCTTATCTGGTTGCTGACCTGTCAAGAGTTCAGTATTGCCATTGTAATCAATTTCTGTATGGATTATTACTAATGAACTTTTTTCTTCTACATGTTTTATGATTTGCTTGTTTGTTTTGCCCTTATGTACAACTACAGTGCATTACAACATTTAAATTTAGGAAATGATCTCTGGCAAATATTCAGTGGCCCTTTGATGGCTTTCATCACTATAAACCCCCTTGTCATCCTGTTTGCCTGTTCAGGAGCTTCAGCAAAGACATTTTAGGTAGCAAGGCTGCAATAAGCAAAGTATAACCAAAACTGTTCAAAACATTGCCAAAGATGACAGCTGAAATTGTCAAGGGAAAATATTAAACAGTAGAAATGGTTATCTGCTTTTTGGAGAGTAATGGAGAGTTTGACTAGGGACGTGGTGGTGCTGTGGGTTACACTGCAGGGCTTTCTGGCGAGAAAGTTGGGAATTCAAGACCACGCGACGGAGTGTCTGCCGTTGCTTGTGAGCTGCCGTTGCTTGTCCCAGCCCCTGCCAACCTAACAGTTCGAAAGCACCTAAAAATGCGAGTAGATGAATAGGGACCACTTCAGTGGGAAGATAACAGCATTCGGTGCGCTACAGCGTAGAGTCATGCCGGCCACATGACCACGGAAGCTTGTCCTTGGATAAATGCCAGCTCTACAGGCTTAGAAAAGGAGATGAGTACCGCCCCCTACAGTTGGTCACAACTAGACCATTTGGTTGTGGGGAAACCTTTATCTTTAATTGTGACTACTGAATGAGGAAGGGCTCAGTCCTAACTTGTATAGGAGCAGACAGGCCGGCAGGCTTGCACTGCATCCTAAAGCAAGTTAAGAAGCAGCTACAGTTCACGGCAGGGCAAGGGAATCAGGGCCACGTGGTCCGGGGACAGGGATTTGGACCCAGCATAACTGCCAGCTCCCAGCTCCTCCCCCCCTTCTTGGGCCGCCCTGCCCACAGGAACACCCTGCTTCCACCCTCCCTCTCGCCTTCCCCCTGCCCAGAAATGGCCTTGTGCTGGCCGAACACGTGGCATGTTTGCAACAGCACTGGGCCAATGCAGTGGACTTGTGTTGGCCCAACAGGGCCTTGGATTGCTCTGCTCATGACTTTACTCCTGTTGGACAGTATCTTTTAATGTGCCTCGTTTTTAGATAGTTTAATGTTTTAAAATTATTGCTGGCTAAAATTTACAGTTAGCATTCCACCCAGAGAGAGTTAAAAAAAATAACAACAAAGGATAATTTTTATTCTGCTGGATCCAAAGAACTATGGACAGACAGGAAACAGGCACCACCTCTGATTCGAAAACACTTGCCCAAGAATTCACACAATCCTGTAGTAGCAGACCTCATGATTCCACTTGTGCAAGAAGGTTGTACAAACTTTTGTGGTAGCAAAAGCACAAGGTTTACAGGCCTGATCCCACTCATCCCCTCAAATTCTTACCGGTATACCATTATTAGTCCAACTTTCCGTTTAAAGATCCTCTATAAGGTGTAGAATGATGGAAATGCTCAGGCTCATGTTGCTATAGGATATTAATCCAGCGCTCTCAGATCCAAGACAGGTCTGGCAGACTAACCATGAGTTTCTTCCATTACCTGCTATCATTGCCTCTTAGCAACCTTCTGCTTCGAAACATTCCAGCTAAAGGTTAGAATGAAAACATTTGGAATCATAGTATTGTCTCTGCTCATCTAAGGTCCTTTAGAGCACCATCCTAACCGAGTTAGGCTGGCACAGTTAGGCCAGCAAAGTTTGGCCGGCACAAGAGATACCGTAAAGTATGCGTGGACCACACTCAGGTCCAAGTCGGAGAGGCAAGCACACGGATGTGTGCCATCCTCCAAGAGTAGTCCAAACGTGCTTTGCAGTAGCCCTTCTCCAAATTTGCTAACCTAACTGTGCCAGCCTAACTCTCGGTTTGGATTGCGCCCTTACTCATTTTGGTCAAATACACTCCAAATATTACAGAGGTCTTTAATGTAAGACATGACTATACCAACATGTTTCACACACACACACACACACACACACACACACACACACACACACACACACACACACAAAGCAGTGGCTCCCAACTTTCAGGTGACCACAGAACATGGAGATGAAAATTGGAATCATTGTGAACCACATGCAAACCGCACCCCCTGTGCACAAAAAATACAATTAAATTTGTAGTAATTAGGGAAGATTTATTAGAGTTATATTAGGGATTTGTTACATTTATTATTTGTAAAGAAGGTATGTGGGTTGCTGCTTTTGTTGCCAGCTGCAGCTGTCAGTGATCAGTTCTCTGCCCAATATGGTGGTCCATGAGGAAGCATCTCCTGAGTGAGCACTCCCCCATGGACTACCAGAGAGGGTGGAGAACGGACCATCCACAGCTTCCGTACTGACTATCCCTGCGGGCGGTCCATTTGCTGTCATCTCTGGTGATCCATGGGGGAGCATTTGCTCAGTGTGATGTTGGAAGTGATCAAAACTGATTTTCTTCTGAGACCTCACGGACCACTTCTCAGGGTCTTCAGGCAGACCATGGGCTAGGAACAAGTGATTTCGAGCAAACAAGGAGTAGAAACCAAAATCTACCATCCATTCCAATTCTCACTCTCTCTCTCTCTCTCTCTCTCTCTCTCTCTCTCTCTCTCTCACACACACACACACACACACACACACACACACACACACACACACACATGTACGTGTGTGCACATACAGAAAGAGGGGGAGCTTTTGTAAAGTGTTGAACTTTGGAATCTGGGAATTGGAAAGAACCACTCCATTCCTAACATCTCCTCCTGGACACTTTATAAAAGCAGTTGAGGAGGAAAGGCAGTTGTCCCTTTCCAGTGTGCAGGGACATGCCATGACCCAGTGACCTGTGACCCAGAAGTGGCATTTCACAGTGCAGTCCCAACCTGGAGATAGGGCAGCACAGTCAGGCCAGCAAAGTTTGGCTGGCACAAGGGCAACTGCAAAGTGTGCTTGGACTACTCTCGGAGTCAGGGAGGACGGCACATGTCTCTGTGTTGGCCTCTCTGATTCCCAGAGTGGTCCAAACATATTTTACAATGACCCTTGTGCCAGCCAAACTTTGCTGGGCTAACTGTGCCAGCCTAACTCCAGGTTAGGATTGTGCCCTCAGTCACTTCACTATATATGTGCGGGTTGGCCTCTCTGTGTCTCCTTTATGAAGATCAAACTTACAGGGCAACCCACTGAGTTCAATGGGACTTATTCTGAGGTACATGTGTATTGTAGCTCTATTTTCTGAGTAGAACTACTTAGACAATGGACTATGTATATATATTTTAAAGGTTACTGTAAGCCCTACAGGTATTTAAGCCAATTGGCTTTCATCTGCTGCCTCTTCATCCACTGAGCGCATTTTAAGGTTAGCATAACCTGGGTTCTACCTCTCCAATTCATCCTCCGTGACTGCACTAATCCACCACTGTCTCTAAAAGCCTGTGAAATATGGCCCCAAATTACAGTGCAACACTCTGGATCTCTTTTTGACAGGTATTCCTTAGATTCACTTATCCAGATGGAGTTAATTTGGCTGAACTATGCTGACCCAAGTTCAGGATTTTAAAATGTAAATGGTACAAATGTTATTTTCCTTGCCAACAAAGTAGTTCAGTGTTCAGATTTCCAAGATCTGTCTCTGAAACAGACCTTATAAGGAGTGTATTCTCTCTGTTGGGATTCCTACAGTCATCAATCTATTACGCATTTCAACAATACAAAGAAATATGGAATGAGATCACTAGAATGGATGGTCTAGTGAATTCTACAGTGCACTTCTTTTTAATGAAGATTTAAATCTGACATAAGCTACATTTGTCATATCTTCACGTACATGGGCATGTATCTTTTTATTAACTTTTAAGGGTCCTTGGAAATACATAAATAAACCCCTGCTAACTGGGCAAGAGGCACTTTTTCAAGTCGTGCTCCTCTTACATTTAGCAGGGGGAGAGTAATTGTCCCTCTTCACCCCTGCACAGAGTCTTTTCTAGTGGCTGTTGCTGGTGGTGCTTTGCATTTTTTTTTTAGACTGTGAGCCCTTTTGGGACAGGGAGTCATTTAACTTCATCATCATCATCATCATTAGCCTGTAAACCGCTTTGTGAACTTTTTGTCAAAAGCAGTATATAAATATAATACTATTTGTTTCTTTGATTGATTTGTATTTGCTAGAATTTGCTGGGACTTTGGAATCACGATTTTTCTAGTGCTTAAATACAACGAAGTTAAAAAGACAAATTGGCTAACCATCCCAAAACATTCCCATTCTTGTTGTTGAGTACAAATGGAGTTGAGTACAAATTTGACCTTGTGCCCTATGAATCTTAGAGGAAAGCAGAGCCCTGATATAATGCTACCATAAGATGGAGCATTCTCCAGAATCTTCATCCCTCCCCCCAATGTTTATATTCTGGATTGCAGGATTGTTGCCAAGGATACATTTCTCAGCAAATCCTAGTTCATTGAGTGTACCACTCTAATGTACATGTTTCAGAACATCTAATTGTCATAAACTATAATTTCATCAGGCTTGCAGCCCAATCCTAACTTTCCATGTTGCAATTCAGCGGTGCCGAAATGGCCTCTGGTGTTTCCAGCACGGAAAGAGAGACAGCTGGAGATCTCCCAAAGTAAGCAGACACTTGTCCCCTTCCCCTGGGGTAAGCCCTAGCTGCTGCTATGGGGCTTTTCAGGCTTGCATCAGCAAAATCACTGGGACATGTCCAAGGAGCCTTGTCTCAAGAAATGAGGCACAAGAAGGGGGATAGGAGACAGTGGAGGCCACTGTCACAGTTCCTGCTACTCCCATTCTCTCCCTGTCCCCTCCCTGCCCCCTACTCCCACCAGCCCAACGAGACCTTATGTTCTTGGGTGGGTGCAGGTCTTTGACTGGCACTGGGAGGCCAGCACCAGCCTTTCTGCCAGGGCTACAAAGTCTGCACTGCTACAACATGCCTTAGGGCAAGTTTGCAACAATATGCACACCCCTCCCAATGGTAGAGGCCAGCATGTGTTTGTCCTGTTGGTCCTATTTATTTAGGACTCAGTCAGGACCAAAAGTTTTTCATTCCCCCCCCCCCCACTGTATTTCACTACAGATTAAAGAAGCATAACAAAGCTTGGATGATTGTGTAATTGTTTGGAGTGTTTATAGCAGAATTGGGGGCTTGTGGACCCATTCAGCGCTTGCCTAGCGCGATCGAAGCGGAGGAACGAAGCGATCGCTACATTT
>JAJKFI010000054.1:2741125-2751179 GCA_029204185.1 Lerista edwardsae | reverse complement strand
AATGGGGTGCCCCTTTGAACATCATGATCTCATGAGAAAGTGGATGTTTGCTAGCCAGCGCTTCCCGTGAGAAACATTGCCTGCTTATGTTACACTAACTAAAGGGAGTCCAGCTACTGTGTAGCAGATTGCACTAACAAGCTGGGAAGCTGACTACCTCAAGGACACGCAGGTGCTCTATCTGATCTGAAGACGGAGAGACGGAATGCCAGTTTCAACCAGTTCTGGAGTGTGTGGTGTGAAACTGCAACACACTTGTCCCCTTCCCCTGGGGTAAGCCCTAGCTGCTGCTATGGGGCTTTTCAGGCTTGCATCAGCAAAATCACTGGGACATGTCCAAGGAGCCTTGTCTCAAGAAATGAGGCACAAGAAGGGGGATAGGAGACAGTGGAGGCCACTGTCACAGTTCCTGCTACTCCCATTCTCTCCCTGTCCCCTCCCTGCCCCCTACTCCCACCAGCCCAACGAGACCTTATGTTCTTGGGTGGGTGCAGGTCTTTGACTGGCACTGGGAGGCCAGCACCAGCCTTTCTGCCAGGGCTACAAAGTCTGCACTGCTACAACATGCCTTAGGGCAAGTTTGCAACAATATGCACACCCCTCCCAATGGTAGAGGCCAGCATGTGTTTGTCCTGTTGGTCCTATTTATTTAGGACTCAGTCAGGACCAAAAGTTTTTCATTCCCCCCCCCACTGTATTTCACTACAGATTAAAGAAGCATAACAAAGCTTGGATGATTGTGTAATTGCTAATGGATGGTTCATGACCATTCACAACACTGAACACCATGTTTATTCTGTAGACATTTAAATTTTGCAAAGTATTATGGGTGTGCATTTTATGGTCTTTTGGTCTCACTGTTTAGTTGCATTGTTTTTATACTAATCTGTTTGTGCATGATCTTATGCCATCTAAGGAAGAGGAAACTACTTCATACTTTTGATGAAGTGGATTTTTGTCTAGAAAACCTTATGTCACAATGCATCTGTTAATCTTAAAAGATGTTTGTTTTTGTTTTTGCAAAAATTATTGTGAAGTGGTACTTCCTTATTCCGAAGCCATGCACAGGAAAGCAGGGCTTAGTTGTTGGTCTGCCAGTGAAACTTCCAAAATGACCTTTGTTTTTTGTATGGCTTAATTTTCATAGCCATTAGAGTGCTCTGCTCCCTCAATGACTTTCTGATTTTCCAGTCACCATAAAAAGCCACACATATAGAGCTATACACTAATTATTTCATTGATAGCACTAATGCAGTCATATGACACTTAGAACACAATCCTATGCATTTCTATTTAGAAGTAAATCCCATTGAGTCCAATGGGACTTACTCCCAGGAAAGTGTGTATAGGATTGCAGCCTCAGCTATGGTGTGCACTAAGGAAGTAATTAAACTGTGAATACAGTCCATAATAACTTGAACCGTATGCCCACCATCACTGCCTGCTTGTTTTACATAGACCAAAAATACAGTGACTGTCTATCCTACAGTCTACTATTTATCAAAAATACATGCTATTAGTTTGCAAACCAGATTGGCTCTTGTTATCCATGGAGGTTCTCTTCCCTGCGTGGATACTGAAATCCATGAGTATTCAAGCCTGCAGATTTGGGTCACCTCAATCCCCCAAACCTTAATGGATCTGTTCTCTGGTTGGGCCAGAGGGTTTTCTGAGTGCTGGGGAGGCCTATTTTAATTAAGAACTGCTTATTCAAAAGTGAACGTTCTTCAGTGGTGCAACTTTAATGCAGTTATTCTGCAAACAAAACCAAGTTTGTGAAACTGAAATGAACATGTGCAATGAACTGCTTTTCAGTTCTAGCTCTAAATCTATGAAAATAGCCTGAAATAGCCAGTTTATGGTCTCACTACCCAGGGTGTCAGCAGCAGTGGCAACTGGTGAACAAGCAGAACCACTGTGCCAGTGAAGTCGACTATATATTTAAGAGTACAATCCAGAACACTCAATGGGCCGGCATAAGTCCCTGGTGCCAGCTGAGTGTTGTCACAAACACTCCGGAAAGCATGTCTGCAGTGACTTCGGAGGAAGGTAGGCCAGCACCCAGATAAGGCCATCAAAACTTGGTCAGTGCAGAGAATTGGGGAGGGTGGGTGTGGTGGAACAGGGCAGGGGGGAGGCAGAGTGGGGTGGGGGAAGGCAGGGATGGGGGGCTGTGGGTGGCCCGGCCCAGGGAGAGGTGGTGATGGCAGGATCTGGCACTTGGGTTGGATCCTAACTCCCATCCTTGGCTGCTTTGATTTGCAGCACCAATTTCAGCAGCACTGATCTGAGTTGCCCCATTTGGGCTGCTGCTGTGTTACCCAGTGCAAGGAGAACAAGTTCTCCTGTCTCTGGGTTGTGCTACAGCCAGCCCCAACCCCATACTGGATAATGGGGCAAGCTGGTTGGCCTGCCTATTCCAGTTTGGGGTTAGGATTACACCCTAAATTCACTCATAGCACAATCCTAAACTGAGTTAGGCTAGCATAAACTAAGCCAGCATAAACAGGCATAAACAGACATGAGCCATCCTCCCTAACTCTGAGAGTAGTCCAAACATGCTTTATGGTGTCCCTTGTGCTGGCCAAACTTTGCTGGCTTAGTTTATGACAGCCTAACTCTAGTTTAGGATTGCACTCTTAGTGAATTGCTTATTGGTTAGCAGGGAATGAGGTGTAACAGCAAACCCAGTGTTGATGTTTTGATTCCTTTCCCAACAAATGACTTCCTTAAAAAACAAAACCAAACAACAAGAACGTGTACCAAAGAGTTTGTAGCCAGGCGAGTCAAACCATAAAATCTCTCTATAGAGAAGATGAAAGGAATTCACATGCTCGGCATCTCACATATTTAATGTAACTTCTGTAATGTAATGATGCATATATTCATCCAAACAGTTATAATATGGGTTCGCTTCTTTCTTATGAACTTGTCTAAAAATGTGACATCCGTGTCATGTTTTACAGGTTTCTTTAAAAACAAAACCCCCAAACCTGCCTATCTCAGCCGGTGCTTCTGCTATGATATTTTTTATCAAACCTGCTCAAAAATTATACCAGAAACTTTACCACAAGATCCGAGCCTGTAGTCACATTCACATTAGCCCAGGGCACATTTCTTGGGTTTGATTTGGAATGGATCCATCAAAAATGAGAATTCAGACTTGTTTCGGATTGGGACTATTCCAAGCTTCACATCTCATCACAGTCCTGATAATTTCATTGGGAACATAGTCAAGGCTGTAAGTAGCTCAACTTCCTCGTGTTTTGCTCTTTATAGTGGGGTGAATAAATGAGGCCTAGAAATCCCACAGCTCCATGCCTTTTTGCACACTTTTGATACCCACAAAAGCAGTGGTGTCATCTACTCACCAGTAGAGCGCCTGCTCGCCAGGGGGGATGGGTGGGGGGCGAGCCGGGTGCCTGGGCGAGCAGGCGCCCCCTCCGAGGCGAGGGAAATCCGTGCGGGGAGCGCGAAGAAAGCGGAAGTGAGTGGACGGGCTGTCGATCACGCTAAGTCCCGCACAGCGTACCGTCTACTGGTGAGTAGATGACACCACTGCACAAAAGGTATCTGGTGAGGATGTCAATGGCAAAGAGGGCTGCTTCAGCAGTCCTAAGGTTCCAGCACCAACCATGAGGCTCTGAGGTAAGGGAACAAACCTTTACCTTGAGGAGGCCTTCTTGACTATTACTACACTGCAGAATGCAGCAAAAGCCCCATTGGCAGAGTTATGTCAGTGCTGAAAAGTTGGTTAGGACTTTGTCCTTAATTTGGACCTTAGGTGCCTCAGGGCAGTGCCCTTGGCACCAGACTTGCTATAAATTACATAGTCACCAGGGTCCAGTAAAGACCCAGAACCCTGAGCAACAATCTTTCCCAGCAAATGTGCCACCTGGGACATTGCTGCATATGGTCCTGCGTACCAGGATTGCTGATAATTTTCTTTTGGGGCTTTTGGATCTTTATGAAAGACCTGGAAGCTCTGGGAAAGAACAATAACCAGTAGTCCCAGCACTCACACTACTGCTAGGCACATGTCAGAGTCCAAACTAATTATTACTAGCTGAGCCCAAACTTTGTAGGCACTTGGGTTTGGCTTACAATTATCTCCGAAGTTAGAAGTTGGGGGAATTTGTACTCCCAACCTTGCTATGTGGGCCTTCAAGTGCAGTCCTTGTGCACTTGTCAGAGAGCTCAGTTAACCTCCCACATATAAACGGTGGCATATTTGTAATATTATTTTGTGTACTTTCAAACAGCAGGCTCCAGGTTACTCAGAGGAAACACAGTATGAATGAACTGTGTGGAAGTTCTGATGCAATTAATCCATTTCTTTTAATGATCCCATATTTAGATCCATGAGAAATGCATTGCAGGCTGGTTCTTGTGTTTCATCTTATATGTGGAGTCATATGTTCTTACAAAAATGGATGGATGAAGTGATATCAGTTGATTGGTGGCCACGATGCGCATAATTCATTCTGCGGCCCTTGTAGTGTGCATGTCACAATGAGGCATCCCCCAAAGCATCAAGGATGCTAAAAATACAGTTGACCTCTTGTTTCTTTATGACATTTACTTGACCAAACAAGTGCAGTGGTTTATACTCATGCCAGTGTGATTTTCTCATATGTTTTTACTGAACATGTTTAGGAGTCCATTTCTTTTGTGAGTTTCCATAACATAAACATTAAAATGTTATCAGAATATACATGAAGTTCCTTTATATACAAAGGCTACAGTCCAATGCAGAGTTAAGCATGCTTAAGCCTACTGATTTCAGTCGACTTAAGTGCACTTACTCTGTGTCGGATTGCAGCCAAAAAAGTTGTATCATATTGCATATTGTTGAGCCATTGTTTTTATTGCTCCATGACAAGTCTGGCTTAAAGTTATGCCAAGCCATATGTTGGTATCCCATTGATTGTTATACACATATTCTCTTCAAGCATATATGTGCCCTCTTAGAGTGCATTCACCCCATTCTCTTTTATACACACAAATACAGTACTCCAGTGGTTCCCAAACTGCTGGGTCAAACGGGGGGGGGGGGCAGAAAATGGCCCAGAAATCATCAGCAATGTGATTGCCATGATTGCACTGCCGCTGGGCAGGGAAGGGTTTTTTTAAAAAGTGTTTTAAATTTTCACAGCATTTCCAAAGTCGGGGAGGATTGTGGAGGGGGTCATAGACTCCCCAGACCCTCCAGATAGCCATAGTGACCCCCAGATAAGTTTTTGAAATTTTCCTTCCTGGCAGCAGCACACTCAGGGCGTAATCCTAACCTAGAGTTAGGCCGGCACAGTTAGGCCAGCCAAGTTTGGCCGGCAGAAGGGTCACAATAAAGTGGGTTTGGACCACTCTCAGAGTCAGGGAGGATGGCACATGTTTGTGTGCTGGCCTCTCTGACTCTAAGAGTAGTCCAAATATACTTGACGGTGTCCTTTGTGCCGACCAAACTTTGCTGACCTAACTGTGCCAGCCTAACACCAGGTTAGGATGGGGCTCTCAGTGGCAACGTTGCTGCCCTCCCATACACAGGGTTCTCAAAGTCTGAGCACAACTTTGGGAAGCACTGCAGTACTCAACTGCCTTAGGGAGAGAAGTGCACAATCCTAACCTGTAGGATTTAGGCACAGTTAAGCCAGCAAAGTTTGGCCAGTACAAGGGATACCGTAAAGTATGTTTGGACCACTCTCGGAGTCAGAGAGGCCAGCACACAGACCAGGGAGGATGGTGCATGTCTATGTGCTGGCTTCTCTGACTCCGAGAGTGGTCCAAACATACTTTACAATGTCCCTTGTGCTGGCCAAACTTTGCTGGCTTAACTTGTGCTGGCCTAACTTCAGGTTAGGATTGCGCTCTGTAGCTCCTGGTTAGACCACATGCCTTGCAAGCAAAAAAAAATAAATCCCATGTTCAATTCTTAGTATCTCCAGGTAAACTTGGGAAAACCCAACCATACCCAGTCTGAAACGCTGGAGAGATGCTGACAGTTAGTGTCCTGAGCTAGATGGACCATTTGTCTGACTCAATGTATGGCGATTTCATAAGCCTTGAAGTGTTCTTCATGCAGGTTATTAGCATTGCAAATTTCCCTCCCTTTTTTCCTGAGCTGTGAAGAATTTTAAAGGAGCCTCAAGTACAAACTAGGCAGGAAAGGTATATCTCCCCATTGAGAAACTCTCATTTAATTATATACTGTAAAAGGACCCCGGTTTGGCTGCATTCACATTGCACTCTACTTAACAAAATTAGCTCCCTAACCATCAATGCTCATCATAAACCTTGTGCTTTGCAATAGTATTTAATGCGGAACTTTACAAGACTGTTAATTTATCCACACTAACAGGATTGCTGCACTGTTCGTCTTCCTCAGCAATAACTGTGTTGCCTTTTTGGGATAAAATAAAACTGCTCGGTTGATCCACTCAGGACTTATTGGGCTGTAAAAGCAGAGCAATATCCTCTCCTTGTTTAAACAATGCACGCTTTGTCATCTGCATGGTAATTGGTCAATTAAACAATGGCTTGAAATTTGGAGGAGAGAAGATGCTACTTGGAGGTAATAATGATTTTAAAACTTCCTTGACACAGAGAGGGAGGGACTAATTGCTGTGAACAATTGTTGCAGGATCAGGCTACAAAACACCCCTGATATGACGGTTGCCTCCACTTTGGAAATTAATGGCGGACATATTTAGATGGCAATCCTGACCACAATGACCTGGGAATAAGTCCCAAACTCAGTGGGGCTTACTTCTGAGTAGACATACTCAGGCTTGCACTGGTAGTACTACAGAGTCTTGGGGACTACAGAGTCATAAACTCTTATGGGCAGGAGGTTTAGTTGAGAGGGTTAAAGCCTCCGTTTGCCTGAAGATAAGATCCGTAGGTCACCAGTTTGACAACACCGGAAGTCTCCTTGAGTGGCAGACCTTGAGAAGTGTGACTGATAAGAGCTGTCTCCAGCTGCCTGTGAGAGAGGAGTTGTGCTGGGCCAGCTGTTTCTTTGGTGGGAGCAGAGAAGCCACCTATCAGCCAGAAAGAAAGACTAAACCATGAAAGTTCCATCAGTATGTTGTTGTAGTTCTTGAAACATAGAACTTCTCTGTAATTTGTAAAAAACCCTTGTGGATTTAGAGAAATAAAGCCTGCCTATGTAAACCACCTTGAATTAAAGTCAGAGGAGCAATCTAATGGCCAAAGAAAGGCGGTATGATGATGATGATGATGTTCAGAATCAGTGTAACTCAGCTGTTCTCAAACTCTCTGGTAGTTCGAGAACCACTATAAGTGCTTGAGGGGGTGGGAAAATGGCATCTATTGGGGCTGGGGGATTACCAGTGACTGCCCCAACATCTGGGAGGGTTGGGGTGCCCTTGGACCCCTCTGCAGGGCTCCCTGTGCATTAGAAAAGTTCAAAAGACGATCATGAAGCACTTCTTGTGACTGCCCTTGGCCTTTGTGGGCCTCAGAAAACCCTGTGGAAGCACGTTCTGTGCAGTTCTGTGCACTTTTGGAGGGCCCAGGTGGGACCATCTCCTGCCCATAGATTCTACGGATATCATGGGCCCACCTGTATAATAATAATAATAATAATAATAATAATAATAATAATAATAATAATAATAATAATAATAATAATAAAGAATATAAAGAATATGTTCTTCCCAACTTGTCCCAAAGAACATATTTCCCATTTCATTGCTAGCACAATTATTCATGACTTTGCCATGAATTTCTGATTCATATGTTATCATTTCATGCAGCTTTCTAATGGTAAAACTCTTAGTTCTCACCTCTAGCATTTATTTAATTTCTCTCTTTTGTGGTGGACTTGGGAGGGGGTGTATTACTTATCTCTAAAACTCAATGCAATTTTTTTTAAAGAGCGCCATAGCCTTTGCATACCATCTGCCTGGAAGACACTGCACAATAGAAAGCAGTGTCGAACTAGAATTCTTGCTCCAGCCAAGGTATCCTCCCTTCACATTCATTAACACAATCTTCCACTGCATATCAGTATCCTATTGTGTTCTATCATATGCCATTATTTCTCCATTCTTTGAAATATACACCCAGAAATACTTTTTCTTGCTGAAATGTTTGATCTTCACTGTCTGTCATTAGGGAAACCAGCTCCAAAGGAGCAACAAAGCTTGGCTCAAGTAGCAACAGTGACCTCTAGTGTGTCTTTTTCATTTCTTCCCTTTCCTTTATCCCCTCATTGTTCCGGTAACCTTTAGGGCAATACTTAATAAGCACACTTTTTGGGGATTGCGTGAACTAATTTTCTTATTGATTTCTAGCCTATAGCAGAAAAGGAATCTGAGCTGATCCTCCTTTATCCTCATAATCTATAATAAGGTAACTGAGAAGTAATGTGTGATTAAGTGATGTAGAAGTTGTATTTGAAGGGAGGGGGAACCCATTTCAAATCTTGCTTTTTTAATGTGAATTGCACTTCTGCTAAACATTTCATCCACCTTGCAGCAATTAATGTCTTGATCCCAGCCTGCGTCATTTGGCAATTTCTGCCAGATGTAACTACTGATTTCCTTATCCTTAAACATAGTTGGCTTCATCGCATGCACACAGTTCCGCCAGAGAGGAATGTTGCAAATAAAGTGCATATTTAGGTACTACAGACGGTAAGCTATTATCAGTGGGTCTTTTCCAAAGTTCTGAAAGCTAAGGGACCATCTAGAGATAGGAGATGAGCAAGTTCATATCTGCATTCCTTCCCACTGCATCACTTATTTACATCAGGGAGCATTCAAACATTTCCTGTTCCAACTGCAGACTGACAAAAATAATGTCCATTCTATCACTTTCAGCTAGTTGGCACATCTGAGTGAATGGGCATATCCTTGTTGTTCAACGACTCCATCCTGTTGCTGATTAATTAGACCAGGGAAAGTTCTGATGCTGATTTCCTCAAGTTCTGTGGAGCCTGTTCCACAGCCCATAATTCACATTGCCTTGGGGAGGTGAAGCAGAGGGAGGTAGAGTTTCTCCTCTCCTGCCTCAGGAAGCTTCTGGCTGGCTACGTTTGCTTGGCTTTCTGTTCGCTTGGCCGTCTTTGATATATTCAATGTAATCAAGATCCATTCTGGTAGCAAAACCAAAGTGGAAAAACATCTGGGAACGTTTCCTCACTACAAATCCAGTGAAGATGGCCTGAGAAAACGGCAGGAGTAGAGAGGCGCACAGGGATTCGATCTGCTTTGCGAGCAAAAGAGAAAGGAGGTGCAAGGGAAGAATTGGGGAAGAAGACGGGTCACTCGAAATGCTGTCCCTGTCAACAGCCTGTATAATAGAGGTAGAGAAGGTCAGCACACTGCTCTTTGGATATTCTCCATTCAAAGTTAGGTTAAACTAACCTAACTGTAAAAAGAAGCTCTTCATATTTTCACCCACTGCTTCAGAGAAATGTGGACAAGAAGGCCTTCTGCTGCCTCCAAAAGGCCAGAAACCACCACTTCTGGTTTACAGCCAAAAACTGGCTTCTGGAGTCAGTGGAAGGCCTTCTGGGGGCCAGGGAGGTTCTACACAGCCTCCCCGGTCCTTAGAACACCCTCATTCAGAGGGCCACCCTCGGTCCTATGATCTCAGTGACCCCACCCCCAGCTATGCAATTGCTTCCTAGCCCTGTTCTGTGAGGTTTTAGGAGACCTGACATGCTGCAATGAACTTGGGATCTTCTGTGTGCAAAGCACAGCTGTCCTACCACCGAGCTACAGCCACCGAGCTACAGAGAGAAAGGCTTGCGGTGTGGTGGAAAAATACCAGTACAGTGGCAGTGTGTGGCCTCCACCTTTCAGACATCAGCATTGTAGCTTGTTTACATGACCCTGACTCCAGGGGCTCAAACAAAGATCTCAATCAAGGATTTCTTTACTTAAGTGTTTGCAGCGCCCTGCCTACTTACTAAAGCTCTGCCTGCAGAGGAACAGCATCCCATTCAACAAATGTCAATTCTTCCCTTAATAGCAAGGCACCTCTCTCTCTCTCTCTCTCTCTCTCTCTCTCTCTCTCTCTCTCTCTC
>JAJKFI010000054.1:2696031-2720304 GCA_029204185.1 Lerista edwardsae | reverse complement strand
GATGATGATGATGATGATGATGATGATGATGATGATGATGATGATGAAAAGCAGAATAGTTTCCATTACTGTTAAAATAATAATAATCACGGCTTCTGAGGAAAATATATATAAACCACTGTAGTCATTTCCATAGCCCTCTTGCCTTTTTTTTTTTTTTTCCTCGTCCCACTTTTCCCCTATGAAACTTGGGAAATATCAGGATGTTGTAATCAGACTACAGAAACTCTTAAGGGGCAAATCTCTTCACAGACAAACTTCTGCTGCTAACAGTCAAATCCTAGTCACTCAGAAGCAATTCCCATTGTGTTCAGTGTGACTTACTCCCAGGTAAGGATGCATAGGATTCCATCCTAAAATGCAACAATTGCTTAACACAACATTCAAAATCACTGAAGCCAGGTGCATTCACACAGAATTAGGGTTACCAGATACAAACTGGGACAGAGTGCCTATACCTTTAACCACTGTAGAGAAGGGGGGGGATTTGGGGGTAGGTGCAGCTCATCATGGAAGGGTTTCAAAAGCTGCACCTGCCTAAATTCCCTTTTCTATATAATGCTTAAAAGTATAGGCACTCTGGCCTAGTTTGTATCTGGTAACCCTACACAGAATACATTTTTTTATAATTGATGTCAGCCGTTTTCAACCACTGTGCCGTGGCACATTGCTGTGCCATAAATGGTCCTCAGGTGTGCCATGGGAATTTGAACATAAGAAAAGCCTTGCTAGATCAGGCCAAGGGCCCATCTAGTCCAGCTTCCTGTATCTCACAATGGCCCACCAGATGCCTCAGGAAGCACACAAGACAACAAGCTACCTGCATCCTGTTGCCACTCCCCTGCATCTGGCGTTCTAAAGTACCCTATTACCCTTGCACCACCCCCAAGGAAGACACCAGACTGAGGGTGGGGTTTAACTTTATTGAACACAAATGTAAAACATGAAACCTACTGAACACTAGTCCCTCCCTCACCAGTCTGACTGGTGAAGGTGACTTATTAGTAAGACCATTGGGGGGATGTGAGCCCCCCCACTCACCGGCAGCACAGTGTGCCTTGGCCATTCTAGTGCCTTGCCAGTGTGCCGCAAGATGAAAAAGTTGAAAATCACAGATCTATGAATTCTGTATACAGCTTTTCGTACACTTTCGTGCTAAGATTTGGTTTTCAGTGTATTGTCATGTGAGTTCCGTTCAGGCAAGGCTAGCGTGCCAGGCCAAATGTATGAAAGGCTTTTGTTCACTTCTGAACTTTTAACATTAATGAGGAAGGAAACTGGCCAGAGTTGAGAAAAATAGCAAAGAGATTTTATAGCTTCACAAATAAAAGAAAGGTCAAAGAGAACATGTAGGGCCACTGTTGGGAGAGAAAGAGAGATAAAAGGAAATAAATATGTTCTCATATGGGATGGGGTTGTTCCAAATTGAAAGGTTATTGGCAGGGAAGTTTGAAATTGGTTAATCTGATAAAAGGGCATGGCCTGTTAGGTTTCTTGGAAGGATTATGCCTTCTTTATGATGCATCTTTATGATGCAGTTCCATTTTCAGGACAAAAATTGACCAGAAACATATTGTTATCTGCCAGAATTTGTATTTAATTGCTGAAATGGAGACTATGTGAAACACCAGTGACGGAGAAATGCACTAACATGGTATGTTAACAACAGAGGAAACAATAATATAATAGACCTTTATTTTTGGGCTTTGGGGGGGAAAATATTTACAGGTATACAAGTACTACGACATGCAAGTTTTGTTTCATATGTAATCCTCTAGTGCAGTGGTTTTCAAACATTTTAGACTGGGACCCACTTTTTAGAATGATAATCTATGAGAGGCACGCAGGAAGTTGTGTCATGGCCTGATGTGCTATCATTGTGACATGAGAGGGGTGGCCATCTATATCAAAGAAGGGATATAATCCAGCAGAGTAGAAACTGAAGGTGGGCCGGACTCCACCATAGAGTCACTGTGGGTTAAAGTACCAGGCCGTAAGAGCGATGTAATAGTGGGGATGTGCTATCGTCCTCCGGATCAAAAAATTGAAGGTGACCTTGAAACGAGGAAACAAATCAGGGCTGTGACCAAGAGAGGCAGGATTGTAATCATGGGGGACTTCAATTATCCTCATATTGACTGGGTCAACTGCTGCTCTGGTCAAGAAAGAGAGACCGGATTCCTTGACGTGCTGAATGACTGCGCCTTAGAGCAGCTAGTCATGGAGCTGACCAGAGGACAGGTGACTCTGGATTTAATATTGTGTGGTACTCGGAACCTAGTTGGGGATGTAAGTGTTACTGAGCCATTGGGGAACAGTGACCATGCTGCGATTTGTTTTGCCATGCATGTCCATGAAAGGGTGCAGAGCAAATCTGACACAAGAACCCTCAACTTTTGAAGGGTAGATTTCCCTCAGATGAGGAGGCTAGTTAGAAAGAAATTGAAAGGGAAGGTAAAAAGAGTCCAATCTCTCCAGGCTGCGTGAAGGCTGTTTAAAATAACAGTAGTAGAGGCCCAGCAGAAGTGTATACCGCAAAGAAAGAAGGGCTCAACAAGGTCCAGGAGGGTGCATGCATGGCTGATGAACAAAGTTAGAGAAGCTGTAAAGAGCAAGGAAGTTTCTTTCTGTAAATGGATGTCTTGCCCCAGTGCGGAGAATAAAAAACAACAAACTCTGGCAAAAGACAAGTAAGAAGGTGATACGGGAGGCCAAGGAAGAGTTTGAGGAATGCATGGCTAGCAACATAAGGGAAAATAATAAAAGCTTCTTCAAATATGTTAGAAGCAGAAAACCTGCTAGAGAGGCGGTTGGCCCGCTGGATGGTGAGGGAGGGAAAGAGGAGATAAAAGGGGACTTGGAGATCGCAGAGAAATTAAATGAATTCTTTGCGTCCGTTTTCACAGCAGAAGAACTTGGGCAGATACTGCAGCCCAAACAGCCCTTCCTAAGGAATTAAATCAGATAATGGTTAATAAAGAAGATGTTTTAGATCAAATTGATAAACTACATATAAATAAGTCACCAGGCCCAGATGGTATACACCCAAGAGTTATTAAGGAACTAAAGAACGAAGTTGCTGACCTCTTAACTAGAGTATGCAGCTTGTCCCTTCAAACAGCCATGGTGCCAGAGGATTGGAGGATAGCCAGTGTCACGCCAATCTTTAAAAAAGGGAGAAGGGGGGACCCTGGAAACTACAGGCCGGTCAGCCTAACGTCTGTTCCAGGTAAGATGGTGGAAAGCCTCATCAAAGAAAAAATCCTAAAACATGTAGAGGAACAAGTACTGCTGAAGGAAAGTCAGCATGGCTTCTGTAAGGGTAAGTCTTGCCTCACAAACCTTTTGGAATTATTTGAAAAGGTCAACAGGCACGTGGATGTGGGTGAACCTGTGGATATCATATACCTAGATCTTCAGAAGGCGTTTGACACAGTCCCCCACCAAAGGCTGCTGAAGAAACTTCACAGTCAGGGAATAAGAGGGCAGGTCCTCTTATGGATTCAGAATTGGTTGAGGGCCAGGAAACAGAGAGTGGGGGTCAATGGGCAATGTTCACAATGGAGAGAGGTGAAAAGCGGAGTGCCCCAGGGATCTGTCTTGGGGCCCGTGCTTTTCAACTTGTTCATAAATGACCAGGAGACAGGGATAAGCAGCGAGGTGTCCAAGTTTGCGGATGACGCAAAACGTTTCTGGGTGGTGAAGACCAGAAGGGACTGTGAAGAGCTCCAGAAGGATTTCTCCAAGTTGGGGGAATAGGCAGCCAAATGGCAGATACGTTTCAACAAGTGTAAAGTGATGCACATTGGGGCAAAAACCCAAAACTTCACCTATAGGCTTATGGGTTCTGAGCTGTCTGTGACAGCTCAAGAGAGAGATCTTGGGGTGCTGGTGGACAATTCAATGAAGGTATCGACCCAGTGTGTGGCAGCAATTAAGAAGGCCAATTCCATGCTTGGGGTCATTAAAAAAGGGGTTGAGAATAAAACAGCCAATATTATCATGCCATTGTACAAATCGATGGTAAGGCCACACCTGGAATATTGTGTACAATTCTGGTTGCCACACCTCAAAAAGGACATGTCGAGCTGGAAAAGGTGCAGAAGAGAGTGACAAAAATGATTACGGGGCTGGGGCACCTCCCTTATGAAGAAAGACTGCAGCGTTTGGGGCTCTTCAGCCTAGAAAAAAGGCGCCTGAGGGGGGACATGATTGAGACATACAATATTATGCACGGAAGGGATAGAGTCGATAGAGGGATGTTCTTTTCCCTCTCTCAAAACACCAGAGCCAGGGGGCATCCGCTAAAACTGAGGGTAAGGAGAGTTAAAACAGATAAAAGGAAGTACTTTTTTACCCAGCAGGTAGTTAATCTGTGGAACTCTTTGCCACAGGAGGTGGTGATGGCATCTGGCCTAGATGCCTTTAAGAGGGGATTGGATGGATTTCTGGAAGAAAAGTCCATCGTGGGCTATAGGCAATGATGGATTGTGCAACCTCCTTACATTAGTAGTAGGCTACTTCAGAGTACCGGGTGCAAGGGAGTGGCAACAGGATGCAAGCATCTTGTTGTCTCGTGCCTCCCTGGGGCACCTGGTGGGCCGCTGTGAGAAACAGGAAGCTGGACTAGATGGGCCTTTGGCCTGATCCAGCAGGGCTCTTCTTATGTTCTTATGTCCTTATTCTATCCTCTGGGCCCCTATATTTAACTTCAAATGTGACAGTCCTGATACAGGATTATATATTCTATGCCAGTGGTTCCCAAAATGTGGGTTGTGACCCACTATTGGGAAGATTTAATGGGCCATTCCCCCTTAAGGGGAGTGGCCCAGTAATGGTGCCCCAATGGCAGTTGTGGTGTCACAGATACGCAGGGGCTTGTCTCTTTACCTGGGTGATGGAGGGGGTCTCTTGCAGGGTCTGGGAGGCCCCCAGCCTCCTCCACATGTCTCCCTGATACAGTAAAAAGCCCCAATTTTCACTTGAAAGCACACTTCTAATAACCTTTCCTATTTATTTCAATGGGAAAAATTCAATTTACTCCAGGTATTTAATGACTTTTATAAAAGCAAAAGTTGGCAGCCCAACAATTACCATATCAAAATAAAGAATAGATAATTATGGGGAAAATTAAGGCATGATACACAACATGAAGCTAAGCAAATATGACAGGCCATGATGGGCACAAATAATTGTGTTCACAATGGTTTGCACAAATGAACAGTGTGACAAAAATCATCTGATCATTATTACAGTTTCGATGATATGAAAGAATAGATCAAGGCACAGTGCATTCAAACAAATAAACCAATTCTGGTAGAAAGCAGAAGCATCTTTTGCTGCAAAGTTCAACATTTCTTAACCCGGATGAATATTTGCAAGAATGTACCCTAGTAATTCGAGTGATCTCTACATCAAATATAGATGATTCCATTCAACTCCAAGCATGTAATCTTTCAGAAAAAAAATATATTGTGCCAAGTAGAAGTACAGCAAAGTGAGAAAACAAACAGACAAGCCAGTCAATATAATTGATCGCGGTAACTGCAGTTGCCGATCCAATTACATTTTATACAATCAAGGCATCATTTTGCTAGGAAAACTGGAATGGGAGATAATTTCACTCTCTGCATCAGACGACGACATTTCTGCTCCTACCAAATGCTAAATATTAAGCAGCAGGTGAAAAGCACCATTGTTCTGATCTAGGAACTAGAAACAGTCAGCGCTTCTAAATATATATAGCCTAAATTTCCTGGTCCATTTGCATGGGGTAGATTTCCCAGATGGAACATAGGAACAGCCCTGCTGGATCAAGCCAAAGGCCCATCTAGTCCAGTTTCATGTATCACACCAGATGCTTCAGGGAGCACAGAAGACAAGATACTTGCATCTCACTGCCACTCCCCTGCATCTGGCATTCTGAAGTAGCCTATCCTCAACCCTACCCACCCACCCAGTGAAGACACTTAAATATAGCCTAGTTTAGCTTTATTAAACGCTATAGCCTTTCCTCATAAGGGAGGTGCCCCAGCCCAGTAATCATTTTGGTTACTCTTTTCTGCACCTTTTCTAGTTCTACTATGTTCTTTTTGAGATGTGACAACCAGAACTGTATGTAATACACCAGATGCGGCTTTACCATCGATTTGTACAATGGAAATATTTTATTGGTTGTTTTATTCTAAATCTCCTTTTTTCATGATCCCAAGCGTGAAATTGGCCTTCATCAGCACCACTGAACACTGGATTGACACTTTCATCAAGCTGTCCACCAGGACTCCTCGATCTCTCTCCTGATCCATCACAGACGGCTCAAAACCCATTAAACTATACACAAAGTTTTGATCTTTTTTTTACAACAATATGCATTACTTTACACTTATTTACATTGAAATGCATCTGCCATTTTGCTGCCCATTCTGGTTTTCACTACCCGGAAGAGTTTAGTGTCATTTGCAAACTTGGCCTCATTGATACCCACTCTCTGTTTCCTAAAGGTAGAGGTTTCCCCACGACCGAATGGTCTAGTCGTGACCGACTGTAGGGGGCGGTGCTCATCTCTATTTCAAAGCCTGTAGAGCCGGCATTTTGTCCGAGGACGAGCTTCCGTGGTCATGTGACCGGCATGACTATATGCCATAGCACATGCAACACCGTTACCTTCCCACCGAAGTGGTCCCTATTTATCTACTTGCATTGAGGTGCTTTTGAACTGCTAGGCTGGCAGGAGCTGGGACAAGCAACAGGAGCTCACTCGGTCGCGCAGTCTTGAACTCCCAACCTTCTGGTCAGAAAGCCCAGCAGCAGTGGTTTAACCCACTGTGCCACCATGTCCCTGTTTCCTAGTTCTCACCTAATTCTTAATTCATAGGAGGACCTGCTCTCTTATTCCTTGACTCTGAAGTTTTCTCAGCAGACTTTGGTGAGGGACTGTATAAAATGCCTTCTGAAAATTCAGAAGGGTTTGCCCGCATCCACACACACATGGCTTTTTTGACTTTGTCAAAAAGTTATAAAAGGTTCATGAGGCAAGACTTACCCTTACAGAAGCCATGCTGATTCTGGGTATTATCTGGGTATAGGGAGACATGCATCATGTCTCCCTAAAGGGATAACATCATTTCTGGCACAGGGAAAATTTCAGGACAGCCCAATTGGATCCCCCACCAGCCTTGGTGATGCAGCAGTGCCTCCAGCATGGTTCAGCCCCACCCTGATCCTCCCCCAAATCCCCCCCCACTGCTACCTTTTACCTTAAGTATATCTTATCCACTAACTTCCCTTATACTGCTGACATATCAGACTGGGTAAGTCAGTGGCATGTGCGGGGGCCCTCTGACCTTTTGTGTCGAGGGCCCCAAAGTGCATGGCAGTGGTGCAGCTTTTGCACTGCTGGACTGGGACTTACGGCAGTGGATCGCAAGGGTGTCGTCTGCATCCAGATCATCCTCTGACTTTGGGCATTAAGGCTTGCTCCCCAGAAGGTGTGCCTGGCCACCTCCTCAGCACCTGCTTCTCCTTGCTCCTGGGGAGCAGAGCCCTGCCTTTGTCATAGATCCGACTCAGGCCCCAGAGGCTGCCCCACCCACTGCCTTGCAGAATAAGCTCTTTCATCAAAGACTGCCCCTGATCTCCTGTTGGTGGATCTACTCTCCCCTGACTGGGGGAAGCAGCTCCATCTCTCACGTTGCCATTGGCCGTTTGGTGGCCACCTCTGGACCAGAGTTGGGACTTGGAGATGGGAGTAAACCCAGAAGTGGCTCAACCCTGCCCACTACTGCTGCGGCACCTTCCTGCGAGTCTCCCAAGGGACTGTGTAAGGCTTCCTGTGCGGCAGCTAACCTAGGCAAGGCCAGAAGCACTGACGGATCTGGGTTGCTGGGCCCAGAGCAGCCTTGAAGAACTCCACTGCCACCTCCATCATCATCCCCATTGCTGTGGTTGCTGGGAAGTAAGTCCAACTCCAGACACTCATCATTTTAGAGACACTCTCATGATGTCACTGCCAACTTTGCAAGTAGTTTCAGCACAGTTCTAAGAAAGGCCTAATTCTTCAAGCTTACTAAAAATCATTCAACAGTAAAAGCGGAGGCAGGTTAGAGTCTTTGCCCTTCGTACACAAACACTGCCAGAATAAGCATTTGACTCTTAACACATTGCTTTGGCAATTCTTCAGATATTTTATTAAAGAAGGTGGAGAGAGGGTGTAAACAAATCCACTTAAAATTTAAATACCTACATGAACACACAGTTCATTTTATTGTTGTTTACACATTTCTTTTTTGAACCATTTAAATTACGACTCCTGTTCCATCACACCCAAGCCACAGCCATAGAAAAATGGCAAGCCAGGACAGCTGCCACATCATTCACATCTCATAGAATGGATGGGTTTCCAATTCCTACCCAGCAGGAAACTGAAATTTTGAAGTCAATATTTCCATTGCATTTCCTGTTCCATATCCCATCATGGCCCTTTTTATCACCCACATTTGCATTTGTTCCTGGAGCCAAGCAATAATACAAGTGCACCATATGGGAATCCCTAATTTGGTATCTGGCTACATTTCATGTAGCACTTATACTCTGTTTCTAAAATAAGCTCTTAGCAGCAAAACATTTCTCTGAGATGAAGTAGCTCGAGTAACGCTATAGGCCTGACTCTGCATGATTTCAAAAAACACAACCCAAATACTCTTACAGATCATTGATGGCGGTGCATGCTACAAATCAGGGAAAGTTAAAAGGATCGTGCAGTTCCATAGAAAACACAATGGGTTGGGGAAAGGGCAAAAAGCTTAACCAATGAGAACAAATGAACACTGCTGTGTCAGTCCCTGCCGCCAGCCCAGTATACAGAGTATACTGCCTTGTTTTGCCCAGTATACAGAGTATGTTTCTGGATGAACAAAATCTATCAGTAACCTGATCCAATTCGGAGAATTGCAGAAGAGTTCAGATATACAACAATGTTGGGTTGATGGACTGATGGACCCCATGACTTGAATCTCAAAAGGTATTGATGGCCCAGACACAGCACTGACTGTGCATGGACACCAGCATAATGTCCATCATATTTCAAGCCCATCTAGGCAGTGTTTTGAAGATGCAGCACCCCCCCCCCCCGGTAATAGTGGTGCACACATGCCACCAAACAGCACAGTACCCCTGACACAGTCCATCACCCATGGAGTGGCATCCTGATATCACAGCATCATTTGTGCAGTCAACCAACGTGCATCATCAGTATGATGCCAGTGCATCATTAGCTTGATTTCCAAGGAAGTGGCACAATGCCAGTGGCCAGAGAAGTGGCACTAGGGTGAACTGAGCAGAGGATGGGGACAGGGTCATGCCCTATAAATGGCCATCATTGGGCCAACCTCCTCTGCCAGCCACTAGGAATGAGTGACACAGCAATAGGCACCACTGCCAATCATGTGATAGGTCAGGTTTGATGCTGGAAGTAAGCCATGGTGGGATACAGGCCAAGAGCAGCTGTCAATCAAAAAAACCCACTTCTCACTGAGTTCTCAGTACTAGTTCCAATGGAAGCACCGAATGCACCATTAGATGAGGTGCTATGGGGGTCCACTGAAGGGCTTTGCTTCAGGGCTCCCAGTAACTCGGCGCTCACATTTCCTGTGGAAGGTGAGGCAGAACTGCCCCAAAGGAGTCCTTTGAAAAGTGTAACATGCTCTCTGAACAGTTGGAGAGTGTGGGTTGAGACTGCTTGCATGCTCAGCACTGCAGAATGTGGGCTTTTTGAAGGTTCTGCTGCCCCCACAGCACACATCCCTGAATGGAAGTACTGGAGCCAGCCATGCCCACATTCCAATGTGCCACCCAGCCACATCCCCAAGTGTTCAGTGGTGCCTGCAAAGAGCAGCATTGATCAGGTAGTGGGACCGTCCATGTGATTTGGAACCCTGGGCTACAGCCAAAAGCGTGGTTGTTACATTAAGAACAGACTTGGAGCTTCCAGAGACATCTGGCTGGTCAATATTGAAGTCTGAATATTGGAATTTACAGACCCTTGGCCTGACACAGCAATGCAGTTCTTAGCATGACTTCTCTTATGACTAGGGGTTTGTGCGTGTGTTAAAAAATACCACAAAAATACCACCTTTTAGGCTTAAAATATCTGAACAAAAACACAAAAACCATCACATTTTTGTGTTTAGGATATTTTCCATAAATTAGATTACTTTTCCAATTAGAAATAATGCTTGGCTGCATCTGCTGACACTATATCACCTACCTAGTACACTTTTAAGAGTGCAATCCTTACGTGGAGTTAGGCCAGCACAAAAGCTACTGTAAAGTGTGATTGGACCACTCTCGGAGTCAGGGAGGATGGCGCACGTCCGTAGCAGGCCTCTCTGACACCAAGAGTGGTCCAAACGTACGACATGGTGTCCCTGCCAAACTCCAGGTTAGGATTGTGCTCTTCAGCATTTAAAATTAATAAAAATGAGAACTTGGAATGAGAACTTAGAACACAGACACATAACACTGTTTTCTGCCTTTCAAATCACAACATTTGTGAAAAAATAACACCATATTCAAACATCCCAACTCACACCCCTCAAATGGTTCCAAAACTGTTGTGTCTTCAAACTAGTTGGTGGCTAGGTTCAGGCTACAGCATCCTCAATCCTTCATAAGAGCAACCCACAGAAGGTTGTCCTGTGTCATCTTCTTCCTCCTTGGGATAAGAAAAAGCCTTGCTGGATCAGGCCAAAGGCCCATCTAGTCCAGCTTCCTGTATCTCACAGTGGCCCACCAAATGCCTCAGGGAGCACACAAGACAACCAGATACTTGTATCCTGCTGCCACTTCCCTGCATCTGGTATTTTAAAGTAGACTATTACCCTTGCACCACCCCCAAGAAAGACACCAGACTGAGATTGAGGTTTAACTTTATTAAGCACAAATGTAAATCATGTAACCTACTGAACACCCATCCCTCCCTTGTCAGTCTGGGGTAGGCAAAAAAACTGCCATCCATGGCCAATTTGGATGACAGAAAAAAATTCCCAGCCCTCATGATAAGCAACCAGCTAATCTCAGACTGGACAGACCCATCATAGCTTGTAACCAATAATGGAGTTTTCCTCCATAAATCTATCCAATCCCCTCTTAAAGGCATCCAGGCCCAATGCCATCACCACATCTTGCAGCAAGAAGTTCCACATTCTAATTACATGCTGGGTAAAGAAATACTTTCTTTTGTTTGTTCTAACTCTCCTAACATTCAGCTTTAGAGGATGTCCCCTGGTTCTGGTATTGTGTGAGAGGGGGAAAAAGATTCCCTTTGTCTACTCTATCTGCTACGTGCATAATTTTGTATGTCTCAATCATGTCCCCGCTCAGGCGCCTTCTTTCTAGACTGAAGAGCCCCAAACGCTGTAACCTTTCCTCGTAAGGGAGGTGCCCCAGCCCAGTAATAATTTTGGTTGCTCTCTTCTGTAATTTTTCTAATTCCACTATGTCCTTTTTGAGATGCGGAGACCAAAACTGTATGCAATACTCTAGGTGTGGCCTTACCCAGTGATGTCATTCAGGGGGAACGGACCAGAACGGGCGTTCCGGATCCTAACGGGCTCCGTGGCTGGTTCTGGGTTCCCGACAAGTGCCAATCAAAAGTGAGTTCCTGTCCCTAAATCATTTGAATGACACCACTGGCCTTACCATTGCCTTGTACAATGGCAATACAATATTGGCTGTTTTATTCTCAATCCCTTTTCTAATTATCCCTAGCATGGAATTTGCCTTCTTCACTGCCGCTGCACACTGGGTCGACATTTTCATCGAGCTGTCCACCAGCACCCCAAGATCTCTCTCCTGGTCTGTCACGGACAGCTCAGAATCCATTAAACTATATGTGAATTTTTGATTTTTTTTTGCTCCAATGTGCATTACTTTGCACTTACCTACATTGAAATGCATCTGTCATTTGGTTGCCCATTCTCCCAGTTTTGAGAGATCCTTCTGGAGCTCTTCACAATCCTTTCTAGTTTTCATCACCCGGAAAAGTTTAGTGTCATCAGCAAATTTGGCCACCTCACTGCTTATACCTGTCTCCAGATCATTTATGAACAAGTTAAAAAGCTTGTTTACATGCCCCTCCCTGGTCTCAGGACAGATCCCTGGGGCTCTTCATGTCTCTCCATGTGAAAATTGCCCATTAATCCTCACTCTCTGCTTCCTGATCCTCAACCAATTCTCAATCCACAAGAGGACCTGACCTCTTATTCCCCGACTATGAAGTTTTTTCAACAGCCTTTGATGAGGGACTATGTCAAATGCTTTCTGAAAATCCAGGTATATGATATTCACAGGTTCGCCCACATCCACGTGCCTGTTGACCTTTTCAAAGAATTCCAAAAGGTTCATGAGGCAAGACTTACCCTTACAGAAGCCATGCTGATTCTCCCCCAGCAAGGTTTGGTCTTCTATATGTTTTAGGATTTTGTCTTTGATGAGACTTTCCACCATCTTACCTGGAATGGACGTGAGGCTGACCGGCCTATAGTTCCCTGGGTCCCCCTCCTACCTTTTTTAAAGATTGGTATGACATTTGCTATCCTCCAATCCTCTAGTACCATGGCAGTTTTAAGGAACAAGTTGCTTATTATAGTCAAGAGATCAGCAACTTCATTCTTTAGCTCCTTAATAACTCTTGGGTGAATGCCATCTGGGCCCCGTGTCTTATTTATCCTTAATTTATCAAATCTAACACATCTTCTCTTTTCTATCTGACTTAGTTCCCTAGTCAAAAGGGATGGTTCAGGCAGCGGTAACTGCCCAAGGTCTTCTGTCATGAAGACAGATGCAAAGAATTCATTTAATTTCTCTGCAATCTCCAAGTCCCCTTTTATCTCCTCTTTTCCTCCCTCACCATCCAGCAGGCCAACTGCCTCTCTGGCAGGTTTCCTATTCCCAATATATTTAAAGAAGCTTTTGTTATTCCTCTTTATGTTGCTAGCCATGCGTTTTTCTTTATGTTTTTCTTTATGTTGCTAGCCATGCTCAAAGTCTTTCTTGGCCACCCGTATCACCTTCTTACAAGTCTTTTGCCAGAGTTTATGGTCCATTCATTCATTCTTCATTTGGGCAAGACTTCCACTTATGGAAGGAAGCTTCCTTGCCTTTTACAGCCTCTCTAACTTTGCCCATTACCCATGCTGGCACCCTCTTGCATTTAGCTGAGCCCTTCTTTCTTTGTGGGATACACTTCCCCTGAGCTTCTACTACTGTTATTTTAAACAACCTCCATGCTTTCTCGAGTGTTTGGACTTTTTTCACCTTCCCTTTAACTTCATCCTAACTAGTTCCTCATTTGTGGGAAGACTGCCCTTTGGAAGTCTAGGGTTTTTGTATCAGATTTATTTGGCACACTACCCCCAACATGCATGGCAAAACAGATCGCAGCATGGTCACTGTTCCCTAATGGCTCTGTAACATTGACATCCCTAACCAGGTCCAGGGTGTTACATAGTATTATATCCAGCGTCGCCTGTCCTCTGGTGGGCTCCGTGACAAGTTGCTCCAAGGCACAATCATTTAGCATGTCAAGAAACCCTGTCTCCCTTTCTTGACTGGAACACGAATTGACCCAGTCAATATGGGGATAATTAAAATCTCCCATGACCACAATCCTGAACCTCTTTGAGGCCTCCTTAATTAGTTTCTTCATCTCAAGGTCCCTTTCAGGTTTTTGATCTGGGGGGGCGATAACACCCACCCACTGTTACATCACTCCTTGGACCTAATAGTTTAACCCACAATGCTTCTGTGGTGGAGTCAGACCCACCTTCAACCTCTACGCTTCTGGAATCTATCCTTTCTTTTACATAGATGGCCGCCCCACCTCCAACATGCCCCTCCCTGTCCCTCCTGTAGAGTTTATAACCTAAGATTGTGGTATCCCACTGATTCTCCACATTCCACCAGGTTTCTGTTATGACCACTATGTCAATATTCTCCCTAGCCACTAAGCATTCCAATTCTCCCATCTTTGCTCGGACTCCGAGCATTAGTATAAAAGCACCTGTATATGGGGTCCCCAAAGAAGGACTGCTTGTTTCCACCTTTAGCTCTACAGTCTTCTGTTCTGCTGAACTCACTGTCACTTCCCATCACGCTTCTACTCTTAATTCCTACTCTATCATTACCTTCTTCTTCTGTCACCTCACCACTCTTATTCCCTAGGGTTGAGGAGTCCCGAACCAGATGCCACTCGGCTCCTGTCGGCTTTCCCCCGGAGTTTAGTTTAAAAGCTGCTCTGCTATGTTTTTAATATTACGCGCCAGCAGTCTGGTTCCATTTTGGTTCAAGTGCAGCCCGTCCTTCTTGTACAGGCTTGGCTTGCCCCAAAACACTCCCCAGTGCCTAATAAATCTAAACCCCTCCTCCTGACACCATTGTTTCATCCACACATTGAGACTTCTAATTTCCACCTGCATACCTGGCCCTGTGCGTGGTACAGGCAGCACTTCTGAGAATGCTACCTTTGGGGTCCTGGTTTTCAGCTTCCTCCCTAACAACCTAAATTTGGCTTCCAGGACTGCCCAGCTACATTTTCCCATGTCGTTGGTGCCAACATGAACCACAACTGCTACCTAATCCCCAGCACTCTCTACCAACCTACCTAGACAAGATGTGATGTCCGCAACCTTCGCACCAGGCAGGCACGTCACCATGCAATCCTCACATCCATCACATACCCCCCTCTATATTCCTAACTATAGAATCTCCCACTACAAGAAGCCCCTGACCCCCCTCCTGCCGAGGAGTATCCTTAGTGCAACTGAATATGGACCCGTCACCTGAAGAAGGGGACCCCCGTAGAAGATTGTTTCCCTCTTTTCCAGAATGACGTCCTCCAGCCCTGAGACTTCCTACCCCAGCAGCCGAGGGGCTGCCCCTCTGAGGGTGGGATAAAGCCTGCAAGTCCCTGGAAGTCTCTCCATGGTCCCTCTCTACCTGCCTCTGCTTCTCCAGGTCTGCAACCAAGAACTCTAGGGAGCAGACTCGTTCCCTGAGTGCTTGGCACACCTGATCCGCCAAATCCTGTCCTGCAACAGAGAACTTAAAGTTAGGAAAGACAAGTGTTCCTTTAAATCTCCCTTCCAGGCCTCCCCAAGGACCTCGATGCCCACATTAGGCTAACTGGTTTCCCCACAGACCAGCCTCAGAGATAGGCAAGAGGTCAGTCACCCACTGGGCCTCCTCTCTTTCAGCAGCTTTTGTTTGGGATCACTGGCTGGTCAGCCTCCTCCGGACTGCCCTCATCACTGGCTTAGCTCCAAACAAACCCCACCACCAAACAATGGGCAGTCAGCTTGTCCCAGCTACAACTGCCTCCTCCCTTTGGTGGCTCCAGGGGCATGGCAGCCACACAACTGTTCCCCACAGTCATTCCCCACAATGAGCTTACCTTAGGCAGTCCTTCCTTTTTCAGCCAGTCTTTCCTTCAGGCCATCCAACAGGCAGGCAGTCCACCCAGCACAGCCAGCAGTCCAGCAACTACCTGGTGCCCTCCTCCAGGACCTTCGCAGGTCCTATCCCAGATCCCCAGGTACCATCCTCCAGTACCTACCAAGCTCCTTACCAAGGTACCATCCTCCAGTACCTACACAGCTTCCCTTTCTAGCTCCACAGGTCCCTTCTCCAGCTCCCATCCCAGCTTTATACCTAGGCCAATATACTGAGGCCAATCAGTGGGCAGGCTTTAATTCATCAACCACACCCATCTGCACCTGTGCAAGGCTTACAAATATCTTCTGGGATTAACCCTATAATCCCTGGTTTATCTGGGACAAGGGGCCTTTGCTGATACCACTCCCTATCCTTGGGGTGGCTCCTGCCTTTTCCAATACAGCACCTTGCAGCGAGGACACACCCACGACTTATGCCCAAGAGACATACAGTCATACATATGGCACTCTGTGCAAAACACTGGATAGCCCCCACCCTGCTGCTGGCTGTCTGCCTGCATAGCTATATTAGATGTGGGAATTGGCTACTCCTCTTCTCACAGAAGCTGAAGGGCAGTGTTTTGGGGCCCTGACTTCCTCACCCTGCTGCTGAACTCGCACAGCTGCTTAACTCATCTACCTGGCACTCGGTTCCGAGGCACTTAGTTCCAGAAGGAACTTCGTTCCAGGACGCACTCACAGCTCGTGAAAAGGGATACAAAGTTTAATAACGTTAGGAAGCATTTATGCAGCGTTCTGTTGAAGTTGCCACTTGGACATTTTAAAATTTAATATTTTAAGCCAAGTTTATTACAACAAGTCGGTGACAGTGCTTTTACTGGGTTCATAAATCAAGTGCCTCTCTTATCACTGGGTGACAGCTGTGCACAGCCCAGGAGGACACCTGATATGACTTCAGCAACATGGCCTCTTGGTATTGGCCACAAATACGGTTCTAGCTCTGGAGGAGGTTTCTGTTCACTTGGCCAAGTGCAATCCTTGCTTGCAGCTCCTGTTTCACCCTGCAGCAGTTGCCCACCTGCTCAGGAAAGGAGTGTAAAGAGCCATGTTTCTGTCAGATATTTGCAAGGGGCTGAATCATCAGTGACGTATTTTCATGATATGTGGAGCTATACAGGTGGGCCCTCATTATCTGCGAATTTGGCACCCGCAGATTTCATAATCCGCTGGCTCTAAACCTGTTGATGAGGGGCCCACTTGGATCCTCCAAACTAGAGTTGTGTGCAACCGCTCACAGAGTTAGGATTGCAAAATTTGGCCAGCACAAGGGACACTGTAAAATACGTTTGGACCACTCTTGGAGTCAGAGAGGCCGGCACACAGATGTGCACCATCCTCCCTGACTCAGAGAGTTGTCCAAAATGCTTTACGGTGGCTCTTGTGCTGGCCAAACTTTGCTGGCCTAACTGTGCCGGCCGGTTAAGATTGTCTCTAAATGCCCATTGCAGGGTGGGGGGAAGCTACTTCCAATTTTTGCAGAAAACTGGCAGTGACGTTTTTATGCTAGTATAAGGTATTCTAAGGCCCGAGGATGTCAGATGGTGGGGTGGACTCAAATATGCAGGTTTGAATGCCCGCAGATTTTGGTATCTGCTGGGGTTTCTGGAACAGAACCCCTGCGGATAATAATTGATCTTGTATCCTGTTTAGTTTCTTGATGAAGGCAGTAAATGCCCTAATTGAGCATCTGCACCACACACACAGTGAACAAATGAGGAGGGAATGGAAGGAGGGGTGTGTGGTGTAGGGGTGGAAGGTGAGGCAGAACTGCCCCAAAGGAGCCCTTTGAAAATTGCCACTGATGTTGCCACTGTGTAAGGTGTGAAGCTCTCACAACCAGCGACGGGATCTACGAATGACCTGGGGGAACGCTGGGCGGGACTTACGCGGGGCTTCCGCGTGATTGGCTGTCCGTCTGCAGCGTTCTGCAGCTGTCCTGGCCTGGGGGGGCTGCCCCCAGTTAGTGCACCCCACCGCTGCTCGCCCAGGCACCCAGCGCAATCCTCACCCATCCTCCGCAGCGAGCAGGAGCCCCCCCCCCAAGGCCAGGGCAGCTGTGGATCGCTGCGGACGGGCTGCCAATCACCCGGATGTCCCGCCTACGTCCCGCCCAGCGTTCCCCCAGGTCGTTTGTAGATCCCGTCGCTGCTCACAACCCATGCTCTCTGAACAGTTGGAGAGTGTGGGTTGAGACTGCTTGCATGCTCAGCACTGCAGAATGTGGGATTTTTGAAGGTTCTGCTGCCCCCACAGCACACATCCCTGAATGGAAGTACTGGAGCCAGCCATGCCCACATTCCAATGTGCCACCCAGCCACATCCCCAAGTGTTCAGTGTTGCCTGCAAAGAGCAGCATTGATCAGATAGTGGGACCTTCCATGTGATTTGGAACCCTGGGCTCTCACTCTGATGCAACATCTGGTGATGCTGAATTCAGACATTCAACCTTTACTTGCCAGCAAAAGGCATCACTGAATCCCTGAAGGTACTTGGCTGGCCTGGGTGCTCAGTCCCTTGGAGGAACCCTCCTTTGCTAACAGTGTTGAATGTGCAGGTGCCCAGGGGACATGGCCAGCTCATGCTTCAGTGTGTCATTGCTAACCCGTGCACTCCCATCACCCCATCAAATATTCAGTGAACATGCAGAGGGAGAGGCATCACCTGAATTGGACTAAAATGGAAATGTTGAACACAGTTGGGGGAACCAGCAGGAAGCATGTAAGATCCACATGAAAATCAATCATATTTTTCCATAGATGGCAGAGAGAATATATTTGTGCTGAAATTCACAATGCTAATTTCAGTGCTACCAATTTCTGCAGTGTCCTATAGAGCTCTCTAGAAAGTATGCCTGTCTCTTTAAGCAAAATAAATCTCTCACAGGCTGGAAGTGATTACCAGAGAAGAACAGAGAGTTGTAAGCTAGGATAGATGACTGTGCACTTTTGTTCAATGAAGTTATGTTAGGAAAAACTTAAAATGAGCATCTGTATATCCTGCAATGAGGTGGAACAACACAGAAACCTAGCAACAGGCAGGGAAAGCAAATAAACCAACTCATGCAATGGGGGAGAGAAAGGGAGAGAGGAGAGAGCAAATTCTTTGTGCAACAGAAGGGAAGAGAAACTTAAACAGTGTGACTTCTCCAGTTCTAAAATGATTGCCCAAGGCCTGCAACTGTTCCCACGATTCAAAGCGCATGCAGACACTGCTCCAGACAAAAGGTGGGGAAAATGTATGCAGGGGCTGCAAATCCAATTTCAAGCCTTTGGTGTCCCTGATAGGAGCAGCAAGAAGACTTTGGGGTTGAACTATTGTTAGCAGCAGCGCTTTTTAAAACACATGTCACATGCGCACGTGGGGGGAAAACCACAATTGTGTGCAGGGATCTAATGCATGTCTCAATCATTCTGTGGAGAAAACGATGATTGGGTATGATCAATTTGGAGTGGGCAGGTGGAAGTAAAGAGACAAGGGAAGGCGTTCTGAGATAAATGCATGCTTGCTAGCAATAAAGAAAGGTGTTGAATAAAAATAGAACAGCGTGGTTCAACGAGGCGAACAAGCTATAATCAAAGAGAAGGAATGGGTATAGAGCTTGAATAAAAAGTCAGGAATTGGCACATAAGGAAGACAAAATTGGCATTGTGTCTGTTAGGAAATGCCATCCAGAATTGGAAGAAATGTTTAGGGTTTCAGACTTACATATGCATATGTAGTCAAAATTCATTGATATAATACTAGACTGTTTCAAGGAGAAAAATAAGTGAATATCTGACCCCAGTGGTCCCTAAAAAGGGTATCTATATCAGTAACAAATACACATATATAGGAATGAGAAGAAAATAACTGAGAGCGCAATCCTAACCTGGAGTTAGGCGGGCACGGTTAGGCCAGCCAAGTTTGGCTGGCACACGGGCCCCTGTAAAGTATGTTTGGACCACTCTGCGAGTCAGAGAGGCCAGCACACAGATGTGCGCCATCCTCCCTCTGCCTACCTGCTTGTCAACTATAAGCTTCGTACTTATGACGCCCTGTAAAAGCAAGAGACATTCATTATTGGCACTACCATTAAGAATAAAAATGAAGGTAATGAGCATGGGTGGGGTGCAGAGGACCTCTCCAATCCTAACCTGCAGTTAGGCCTGCATAGTTAGGCCAGTGAAGTTTGGCTGGTACAAGGGACACCGTAAAGCACATTTGGGCCACTCTTGGAGTCAGGTGCACGTCTGTGTGCTGGCCTCTCTGATTCCGAGAGTGGTCCAAACATATTTTACAGTGTCCCTTGTGCCGGCCAAACTTTGCTGGCCTAACTGTGCTGGCTTAACTACAGGTTAGGATTGCGCCCTAAGTGACATCACGGATACTGGATCCGCGGATACAGGGGGATGCCTGTACACTTTGGGGAAAAATTTCAAACCAAACTGCCCTTTTGTAACTTACGTGCTTCTGGAGGCAAAATCATCACCCATCATCACGGAATCATAACTAATTTCATGCGGACCGAAAAGGGAATCGTTTTTAATCTCTGCTCAAGGTGATGCTGAAATGGGGGCTGCAACAAATCACCCGGGTCATTGTAACAAACACAGCCCACCATTGATCCAGAGTCCATTCATCTAAACATTGTGAGCATTTGGAAGCAGACTGCTATTCCTCCCAAGTGTAACAGCTGACACAACTGTTGTCATATAGCAACGTATTCAGTCCTGCCAGGGTCTGAAAGGTAGTCATTGCAGGTAAGCGTTGTGGTTCTATCCTAGCTAAATACAATGCAGAGCAGAGCTGCCTAGTCTAATGCCTTGGTAATAGGTGGTGACATGCCTGAAATAAAGGGTGTTGCAGGTGGAAACAAAAATTGCGAAGAGCAAGCGCTGCTTCTGTTTGAAAGATGTGTCTGATTTATGTTCTTTCCATGGCTTGAGTTCAGTTGCGACCTCTCAGCTAGAAGCCCGCTCTTCCCTTCCACCTGCCCAGTGAGAAAACAACCAGCCTCTCCATAAGCAGGGATAAATCTGTCATGCTGCCTTACACAATGAACTCTCTGCAGGAAGAGCAACGTTGTCCAGAGAATAAATCTCGTCCACAGCTGCAGAAGCCAGGCTGTCAGGCTTTACGGCATCTCCCTTTAACCCCTTTGGAAATGGGCCTGATTCCCGATCATGAGCAATGAGACCCCAAAGCCTGCACTCCGTTGTGACATGATGAATGCTCAAGCACTTCAGGCTCAACAAAACCCGGAGAGCAGACTGGAGGGGGGGGAACATGGCGATGACATCATAATAAGAAGATTTCCCCTTCCCCCTCTTGACTGCCAGTGGGTCTCCTTGGTCTTGTGCCAGCTCTTACCTGTCACAAGTCCAGGAGGGGACAAAAGGGGGTATATTGGCTGACTCCAAAGGGGGTAGTATTTAGACCACGTTGCCTGTGCTGGGGGCCACCCCCTGCCTCCGATATGCCCCCAGTCCTTCCCCCATTCCAGTGGAGTTCCTGTAGGGGGCAAGTGGCTTACGATTCACTTAACGCAGTGTAACGTGTAACGCCTGTGTGACGCAGCCCCTCCCTCTCGCCACTCACGGCTTGGAGAGCAAGGCTGCTCTCATCCTCCCACCTCCATCCCGTTCCACCCACCCGCCAACTTACTGACGTGAGCAGGGCTTCTCTTTGCTGCTTCCAGGTGCCGGGTCCTCCCCTGATTGTGGTGGGGACTTGGAGAAGCGCGTGGCTTGTGTGCTTCCAAAGGGCATCTTATGATGCCATAAAGTGTCAGCTGCCTGGGCAATGCTAGTTCTGATGGAATAGCGTTTGGTGGGATATAGTTACAGCCCAACTGGATTGAACCTACTGAACCTATATGAATTAATTTTCTTCTGACTTGTGAGAAGAAGTCTGTTCTAAATTCATCTGTTCACTTTCTACTTTCTGAAGCTCATAATAATGAGAACAGTAACAATACATTGCAATCTGGGCAGTGTCATCCTAACCCCTCTTGGGCTGATGCAAGCCACTTAAAGCACGTCTGCATCAGTGCAAGTGGCACAGGGCCAGTTGTGTTAGCCCAGCTGCGCTGAAGCTGGGCACAGGAAAGCCGCCCATCTGCTGGCCGGACAGCACAGGGCTTTCTGGGCAGGGGAAAAGGAAGAAGGGGGGCCCGAAGGGGGCGGGGAGGGGGGAGGAGCCAGATTCAACCCCCCCATCCCCAGGCTGTGATACATCAGAAATTGATGTATCAAAAACTTGAGATTTCTGAGGCTGGGCCTGATGATAAATGAACAAGACTGTTGAAAAATGAGAAAGGGATCTGGTACCAGGGTGGGGGGCTTGTGTGGGTGGGCAACCCAATAATGACTTGAGATTGAGCTATGCCTCCCACCTGCCTGAGAAAAACAGCTGCTGAAATCAAGTTTTGGGTGGCACATCTAATATTCATATAGGCTTGTGTAGTGTGCGTTTGGTTCCCATGCAAAAGCTGAGTGTGGAAAAATTTCCTCTTCCAGGCACATATGAAAATCCGAGCTCTTTCCTCCTTTCCACCTGATCCACAATACCTTGGACAACTGTGTGCACCTAGTCTACACCTTAAGGGCAGTGGTGGGATTCAAATGAATTAACAACCGGTTCTATGACGTCATAGCCGGAGCAAAAAAAAAACTGAAGCCAGCCAAGGTAAGCGAGTGGTCGGGGCCCAGCCATTTAGCAACCGGTTTTATAGAACCTGGGCGAACCCCCTGAACCCCACCACTGCTTAAGGGCGTAATGCTAACTTGTGCTGGAGCGGGCAGGCCGGCATGCCTGCGCCATATCCAGCGCACGTTGGGAGCTGCCTGGAGCAGCCCTTACCCACGCCCTTATCCTGGGGTAGGCGCCAGCTGCCCCAATGGGCTACTCAGATTTAGCCTAATGGTTGCATCCCAACTCCACTTCATTCCCCAGGCCAGCATGCCTTCTGTCATGCCCCGTTCCGCCCAGAAATGTCCCTGCTCCAGCCGAACAGCAAGCAGCATGAGCCGGCCCAAGGGGGGGGGGGTTGAAGGCGCAATCCTAACCAACCAACTTCCCAGCACTGCCAGAGGGGCATGTGCTGCATCCTGCAGTGGAGTCGTCGTCACAGAGGCCTCCTCAAGATGAGGGAATGTTTGTTCTCTTACCCCAGTGCTGGAAATTCAGTTAGGACTGCGCCCTGAATTGCTCTGTGAGGCACTCGTGTCACCATTTAGGACTGTGTGTGTATGAGTGTGCAGATGCCCTATTCAATTTCCTTCTGAGCAATGGGCAAATTCCCCCCCCCCTTCTATATTGAGATTTCGGCACATTCTTGTAAATATTGTGACTGAAGCCTGTCGAGTTTAGCTGCTTGAATACTGCAGGAGTTCTTCTTTGCTCAGTTTTAGCGGCAAAACAGAGCACACGCTTGAAGGTTTGGGGGGTTGTCTGTCCACCCACCCGCACCCCCAAGACAAATGAAACCAAGTACGTCATTCCTTCTTCCCAGCAATCAAAGACTGGAGCAGTGTTTAAAAAGTTTAGAAAGTCACTTCTCAGCACCAGGAAAGTGCTGACCCAGCTAGGGGCCCTGGGATTCAAAGCTGGGTACCCAAGAGCAGATGGCTTCACATGCTAGTCCATTAATCAAGTAAGCTTCCTGAGTACAATGATTGCTGGTGATCAAGTGCTCGGTGTATGAGAATTGCAGCTCCCTTTCTTTTTTTCCATCTCTAAATGCAGTCCTCTTCGCATCGCGCTTGCAGATGCTGCTGTATTTCCATTATTTATGTCCTTACAGAGCTGAAGTGCAACAGATGTTTCAGGTGCTTTAGAACTAGATTTTTCAGCAAATAGGCTGAATAAATCCTATACACCTTTGGATACTTGGAAGGCATATTATCGGAATGGAAGGAGCGTCAGTTTCCGGTAGAAAGGGCAAACCATTCTTGAGATTTACTTGTGCTGACTATAAAAAAATAAAAGAAAAACCTTTTCACTACTGCTAGAGAAGAAATGGAGTCCCAGAGCCTCTGACTACATATAAACTAAAATGAATTTCTTTCGTTTTTGGTTAAGCTTCTGAATAGTTGTATAAATAGTTCAAAAGGAATGAAAAGGCAGAGAACATTTCTGGTCTGCCCTATGAAAGTCCCTTGTTATGAATGGGAAAATACATCCATTCTAGTCCACACAGAGAAAAAGAATAAAAAAGCACCATTGAAAATAAAGAGAATTTCATGGCTTTTTTTGACTCTTCCATCTGCTCATGGGGGCTAGCATGTGGGAAGATCTTTCATCATGTACAATCTGAGTAACCTCCTTCTAGAATCCTTGAAAATATCTTGAAAATGTTGAATAGTACCCACGACATGCTCTGGAATTCGATGGGAAGTTGTGGATGTGAATTATTCAGATAGCGTTCTTGTCTTGGTTATGCTTGTGCTCTGATTTCACCATGATTGAATGCATGGCACTTGTAAATCAGGGTGACATTTACCCAGATAGCGCAAATCTTGGTTCGGTGCCATTACTATGAGCTAGATTAGAACCTGCATATTGAACTTCAGGAACAGAATGTAGGCATTGTCCTCCTAGATGAATACACTGCCACCATATTGAGTTTAATTTTTTTTAAATTTTAATTTAATTGTTTGGATAGAGAGACGGAAGAGGATGTCGACTTTCTGAAATCGCTTCAGGCCAATATCTTGTTCACAGAGATCAACGTGCAGAGCAGCTATTAGCAGGAATGCTGTATCATCATGTTTTGACATAGCTG
>JAJKFI010000054.1:2675520-2696021 GCA_029204185.1 Lerista edwardsae | reverse complement strand
ATAGCTGCATGCTAAGCCGGGGGAAAGGATAGGATTGGGTTGTAAGGAATGCAAGGAGAGGTGAATCAAGGAAAAACCGTATAACAGCACAATCCTAACCTGGTGTTAGGTCGGCAGTTAGGCCAGCAAAGTTTGGCCAGCACAAGAGCCACAGTAAAGCATGTTTGGACCACTCTTGGAGTCAGGGAGGATGGCGCACCAGTGGCGTAGCTACCTATGGGGCAGGGGCGCAGCACGCATCCTTGGGGGGGGTTACCACTGAACCCCACATTTTGAAAATTGTGATTTTATGGAATGCTGCCATCATGCCGGATATCATTGGATGCAGAATTTCACCTGGAATTCAATGGGGGGGGGGAGAGTGTAATATCTCTGTTCTAACAAAAGTTATGGCCAAAGCCCTAAAAGCCAAAAATGAAACTTATTTTGTAAGTATTTTTTAAATTATTTACTGTTTTTAAAATCACAGCTTTAAGGAATAATACATGCTGTGTACCGTTGGATGTGGAATTTCACCAGGAATTCAATTAAAAAAACCAAGAGTGTAATATCTTTATTCTAGCAAAAGCTATGGCCAAAAAACTATACAAAAAAACCCAAATGCATGGGTGTCAAACATACAGCCTGTGGGCCTGAATGATGAGTCCATGAATTTTGTCGGTGTGTGTGTGTGTGTCAAAAATTTATGGGCCCCAGGTGCAAAATGACCTAGCTATGCCACTGAGGTGCACATCTGTGTGCTGACATCTTTGACTCCAAGAGTGGTCCAAATATACTTTACAGTGTCCCTTGTGCTGGCTAAACTGTGCTGGCCTAACTGTGCTGGCCTAATTCCCGGTTAGCACTCTAAATAGAGATTCTCTTGAAATGTTTTCATTGAAAATGAGTTTTTGAAAGTTACTCCTTTCAGAAAAGGATTTCCTGCTGCAGTGTTTCCCACTGATAGTATGCAACCATACAGGTATCACCCCTCCACCCCCAGAAAAAAACAGTGAAAGTAGCAATACTGTTCACAAGTCTTTGAACTGGATAGCAGCACAGCTTGAGGGCAGCTTAAGCATTGTGCAAAGTTCACTAAGCACCGGGGTGCTTGGCTGCTGATAACCAAAATGTCATGTGAAGGGGTGAGAACATATGGTATCATTCCTGGTTCACTCATGTTATTTCCAGCAACATTTTGGAGTCTTTCATCCAGGCTGTGCTAAGAATGGTGTGTGTGTGTGTGTGTGTGTGTGTGTGTGTGTGTGTGTGTGTGTGAGAGAGAGAGAGAGAGAGAGAGAGAGAGAGAGAGAGAGAGAGAGAGACATGCTGCAAAATAATAGATGCTCTTTTAAACTTCCATCACTTCTAATTGGAAATGTTCCGGGAAGCTGTTCTCTAGAGACAGGTATATCTATTAGGGGTTATTGTATGTATTACACTTGATGAAATTAGAGGTCTCATTTTTGCTTTTAGACTAGCCTAATACATTAATAGTTCAGGTAAATAAGAGAAGGAAAAACAGTGAAAGATCATGTCAAAATGATCAGTGTAAGCATTATGCAAATATACTCCCATTGGTACCAGACTAAGTACAAAGTCATTTTTTCTTCTTCCAGTAAATGAGGTTGACCATATAAACAGTGGTGTTTATAAATGTCACCACATTGCTGTCACAAATGGGTCAAAGCTTTCATGCTGCAAATACAGTAGACATTAATGAAGTCCTTAACAAAAATGCATGGTTTCAGTAGAGAAACTGTTCTGACGAAAGGTACACTCTTAACGTTTTCAATTTTGAACACAGTATTTAGCAGGTGTGACCAAATTTGCCCCACAGATAGGAGTATGTATTTGGGGTTATTTTTCCCCCCAAAATTTCTTGATTAAAATAGCAAATTGTGTTATGTGTTTTTATTCTGAATTCTCATTCCAAGTTCTCATTTTTATTAATTTTACATGCCTTAAAAATGTACTGGGTAGATAAAATAGGTGATATAGTGTCAGCAAATGCAGACCAAGTATTATTTCTCATTGGAAAAGTAATCTATTTAATTTTCTGGCAAATATCTTAAACAGCAAAATGCTGTGGTTTTTTTATTCAAATATTTTAACCCCCCAAAAGGTGGTGTTTTGTGTTTTTATGCACTGCTTAACAAACAAATAAACAAACCCCTCCCCATAGGATAAACATTACGGGTTTGAGAGCTACTATATTTTAGAAGCATTTAAATTCATAAATGTATTTGCTCACCATGAAAATAGGAGAGCAGCATCTTGGTGCATCACTTGTAATTGTCCGTGAAAATGATCCAGGTAGCAAAACTCACCTGACCTTAATCTCAGGGCAGGTAACTATCTCTTTCCAGAGGTGTTTTAATCCAGTGTTTTAATCCAGTGGACTGTCAGTGTAATTATGAAGCTTGATTTTTTTAAAATTTACCTTTCATACTAATTGTGGTGCAAAAAATGAGTGAGCCGCACATTGTATATCAAAGAGCCACACGTAGCTTGCAAGCCACATCTTGGCCACTCCTGGTACACAGGTCTGTGTAGCATATTGGGAACCAGAATTTAACAAATGGGGCAAGCAATCCAACAGCAGGAGGCAATATTTTTTACTTACCCTGGGTAGGCTGCCTGCTCACCAATGGGTCTCTTCAGATCTCCAGCCATTTTGCTGGCATATGTCAATGGAGAGAAAAGGGGCAAGGCATCCTGGGAAAGAGGAGATAGGATCCAGTGCATGCGGATTCACTGAGATTTACATACTCACTCCCACACCTGGCCCCTAGTCCTCCTCCGATCTGTCCCCATACTCCTCATAGCGGGTAGTTAATCTGTGGAACTCTTTGCCACAGGAGCTGGTCATGGCATCTGGTCTAGATGCCTTTAAGAGGGGATTGGACGGATTTCTGGAGGAAAGGTCCATCGTGGGCTATAGGCCATGATGGATTGTGCTACCTACTTACAAAGGTGGTGGGCTACTGGTACCGGGTGCAAGGATCGTCACGCTCCAGCTACGCCTTTATTTTTGGGACCTGGTCACCTGTCAACAAGCCAACCCCAGCCTTTTAACTGAGTGAGTGATAGTATGCTTGAGATCTCCTGGCCAGGGTGAGAGTCTGGCCAGGAGAGAGGAAGGTTGTCCCTGCCTCTGTGAGAGGGGGGCAGGGAAGGAGTGAGGCCTTCGCCTCGGTGAGAGAGAGGCAGAGGCCTGCAGCAGCCCGAGCCTCAGTGTGAGGGGGGTGAGGGCTGCTGCATTGGTTGTTAGTGGGGAGTGTATGTGTATGTGTGCCTGTGTTTTAGTTTTTTGTATCTGTGCTGGTGGTTGGCTTGTAGGTCGCTCCTGCCGGAATTATGTGTCTGACATCTCGAGGGAGCTCAGGGGAGGGGAGGGAGGCCACCATCAGTAGAGTTACGGGTTACGGAAGGTATGGCGGTGGGGGCTGGGCCAGACGTCACAGGAGAAGGAGGGTCAGTCGTAGACAGACTGTCCCTCTTTCTGGCCCTCCCTTCATCCCTCTGACCCTTGGAAATCCTGGCAACAGTCCCCTGAGTCTGAAGCTGCTGCTTCTGAATGCCAGGTCGGTGAATAACAAGACCTCCTCAATCCATGATTTAATCTTGGAGGAGAAAGCCGACCTGGTATGTATCACGGAGACCTGGCTGGATGAGCTGGGAGGGGTCAGTCTTTCCCAGATTTGTCCGCCGGGTTTCCGGGTACTTCAGCAGCCACGACTACAGGGGAGGGGAGGTGGGGTTGCGATGGTCTATCGGGACTTCATCCGTCTCACCAGATACCCTGTTCAGCAGTCCACCGGGTTTGAGTGCCTTCGTGTTGTGTTGGAGGGGCGAGACAGAACAGGGATTCTGCTGGTGTACCGCCCGCCTTGCTGCCCAGCAGTCTCCCTGCCTGAGCTGACGGAGCTGGTCTCGAGCGTGGTGTTGGAGTCCCCCCGCCTTTTGGTGTTGGGGGACTTTAATGTCCATGCCGAGGCCCCGGCAACATCTGCGGCTCAGGACTTCATGGCCTCCATGGCAACCATGGGTCTGTCTCAAAAAATATCTGCCCCGACACATGATGTGGGACACACGTTGGACCTGGTGTTTACAGCTGGACAGGTTGATGGTGATCTGGAGGTGGAGGAGATTAAGATCACTCCTTTGTCATGGACAGATCACTGTCTGGTGGGATTTAGGCTTGTTGCAGCTTCTCACCTCTGCAATGGCGGGGGATCGCATTATATGATCCGCCCTCGGAGGCTGATGGATCCAAATGGATTCCTGAGGGCTCTGGGGGATTTTCCTGCTGCCAGAGTTGGAGATCCACCCGCTGCCCTGGTCGACCTCTGGAATATGGAGATGGCCAGGGCTCTGGATGAGATCGCTCCTGAGCGTCCTCTGCCCAGTCGCAGAATCAGAGCGGCTCCTTGGTTTTCTGAGGAGCTGCGAATGATGAAGTGGCAGGGCAGACGACTAGAGCGTCGGTGGCAAAAGACTCGTGCTGAATCTGACTGGACACGGGCGAGGGCCCATTTAAAAGCTTATTCTAGAGCAGTGGTGGTAGCTAAGAGGGCATACTTATCTGCCACCATTGCATCTGCAGAGAACCGTCCGGCTGAGCTCTTCCGTGTGGTCCGTAGCCTTTTACATCTTGCCCCCCTTACTGGTAGGGAGGAGCACATGGAGGCTCGCTGTGACAAGTTCGCAAAATATTTTGCAGACAAGGTCGATCAGATCCGGCATGACTTGGACGCCGCTGTGGGCATATCTAGTGATGTCCCTGGGGAACCTGTCTGTCCTACGATTTGGGATTCTTTTCAGCTTGTAGAGCCTGAGGATGTGGACAGGATTCTCTGGAGCGTGAGACCTGCTGCTTGCCCGCTCGACCCTTGCCCGGCATGGCTAATTAGAGCTGCCCGGGGAGGGCTGGCCGAGTGGACGGGGAGGGTAGTGAATGCATCTCTGAAGGAGGGGGTGCTCCCGCCTGCCTTGAAGCAGGCAATGGTACGCCCCCTCCTGAAGAAGCCCTCCCTGGATCCCTCAAATTTAAACAACTTTCGGCCAGTCTCCAATATCCCATTTCTGGGCAAGGTGATTGAGCGGGTGGTGGCGTCCCAGCTTCAGAGGGTTCTGGAGGAAACGGATTATCTGGACCCATTCCAATCTGGCTTCAGGCCGGGGTTCAGGACGGAGACTGCCTTGGTCGCCTTGGTGGATGACCTGCGCCGGGGGATGGACGGGGGAAGTGCGACCCTGTTAGTCCTGCTGGACCTCTCGGCGGCTTTCGACACCATCGACCATGGTGTCCTTCTGGGTCGATTGGCCGGGTTGGGGCTTGGAGGCACTGTTTTGAAGTGGTTCCGCTCCTTCCTGGCTGACAGATCCCAGAAGGTGGTGCTGAGGGATGCTTGTTCGGCACCCCGACCTCTTAGGTTTGGGGTGCCGCAAGGTTCCATCTTATCCCCCATGCTATTTAACATCTACATGAAACCGCTGGGAGAGGTCATCCGGGGGTTTGGAGTGGGGTGCCATCAATATGCTGATGACACCCAACTCTATCTCTCCTTTCCCCCTGATTCTGAGGAGGCAGTTGAGGTCCTGGATCGCTGTCTGGAGGCGGTTGGGGGCTGGATGTGGGCGAACAAGCTGAAATTAAATCCGGATAAGACAGAGGTGCTCTTGGTCCGGAAATCCACAGCTCGGGTACTGGACTATCGCCCTGCTCTGAATGGGGTTGCACTTCCTCTGAAGGAGCAGTCTCGCAGCTTGGGGGTTCTCCTGGATCCACAGCTACACCTGGAGTCCCAGGTGGCAGCGGTGGCCAGGGGAGCCTTTGCTCAGCTTCGGTTGATTCGCCAGCTGCGGCCGTACCTGAGCTGTGCGGACCTGGCCACGGTGACCCACGCCCTAGTGACATCTAGATTAGATTATTGCAATGCGCTCTACGTGGGGCTGCCTTTGAAGACGGTCCGGAAATTACAACTAGTTCAGAACGCGGCGGCTCGGGTGGTTGCTGGGGCACGTCGGTTTGACTCTGTCGAGCCACTGCTTCGGCGACTGCACTGGCTGCCGGTTCTGTTCCGGGCCCAATTCAAAGTGTTAGTTTTGACTTTTAAAGCCCTTTACGGCTCGGGTCCGGGGTATTTGAGGGACCGCCTTCTTCCATATAATCCAACCCGTACTCTTAGATCATCTGGGGGGGGCCTGTTGACTGTGCCGCCACCAGGAGAAGTGAGAGGGGTGGTGGCTAGGAAGAGGGCCTTCTCGGTGGTGGCCCCCCAACTTTGGAATACCCTCCCCTTAGAATTGAGAACTGCTCCCTCTCTGTTAACATTCCGGCGGGGGCTGAAGACCTTTTTATTTCAAAAAGCTTTTAATTGTTGACAGGTCTGGCGGGCTGGCTGGTTTATTATATTTTAGGATCCACTGGGTTTGTTGCTTTTAATTTGTACTGTTGGTGGTTTTAATTGTTTTATTGTATTGTTTTTTATATTGTTTTTGAAATGTTTTTAATGTTAGTTTTTATATTTTGTAAAGCCGCCTTGAGCGCCTTTAGGCAAATAAGGCGGGGTATAAATCAAATAAATAAAATAAATAAGGGAGTGGCAACAGGATGCAAGCATCTTGTTGTCTCATGCCTCCCTGCGGCACCTGGTGGGCCGCTGTGAGATACAGGAAGCTGGACTAGATGGGCCTTTGGCCTGATCCAGCAGGGCTCTTCTTGTGTTCTTATGTTCTTATAGCCTCCCCCTCCCTACCAACAGCATGCCTCTGCCGCCAACTTACTGCTGCCAGTGGAGGCTTCTAGAACTATTGCTACACATACCAATCCGCTGCCTGTTTCTTACAGAAACCTGGCACATGACAGTGGCCCAGCTTTCACACTGCCTTGCACCGCTGTCTTGCACCACTAGAATGCTAGTCCTGGCAGCTCAAGGCCCTCATAGGATTGGGCCCTTAGTTTAGTAAGATGTGTGTATGTAAGTGGAGAGCAAATTGCAGTCACCCTGCTGAAATGATTCTCGAAGGGAGCACACGGTTGCACAGAGCATTAAAGCAACATCAATATTTATTATGAAGATGTGTATCGATTGGTCAGTAAAATGATGTAGAGTAATAATGCCAGAATAAATCAAGCATTATATTGGAAAAAATGTTGCTAAGCAGAGAGTGAGAATTTCATGATAAAACCAATATTTGTTTAGATTACCCTGCTTACTGTTTGCAAAGAGGAGAAGGAAATACTTCTTCACATGGTTTCACATTATAGTTCCGTCACTGTGATCGCTCCCCATAACTATGACAGGATCCTCCACTGAGGGGGGGGGATGTGGAGGGGGTCCCTCAACTTTTCTGTCCTTTAAATAGAGACAGCCAGCTTAGCGGGCAGTTCTCACGGAACATAAGAAGAGCCCTGCTGGATCAGGCCAAAGGCCCATCTAGTCCAGCTTCCTTTATCTCACAGCGGCCCCACCAGGTGCCCCAGGGAGGCACAAGACAACAAGATGCTTGCATCCTGTTGCCACTCCCTTGCACCCGGTACTCTGAAGTAGCCTACTACTAATGTAAGGAGGTTGCACAATCCATCATTGCCTATAGCCTACGATGGACTTTTCTTCCAGAAATCCGTCCAATCCCCTCTTAAAGGCATCTAGACCAGATGCCATCACCACCTCCTGTGGCAAAGAGTTCCACAGATTAACTACCACATTCATCATGTGATGCAACCATGGCTGAGGGATAAAGCAGTGCCGTGGAAAGTGTGATGTGATGTGATGTGATGTGTTTGGGGGACCTACGCCAAGTAAAACAGCGGCCAAAATTGACCATGTATTGGTTTCAGAACCATCGCAAAAAACAGTAGGACAGAGCTACCCTCTACTTCTATGACACACATGGGTAATGATGACTTCAGCAACCTCTCATGATGTCCCAGTATTGGTTGCCCCAGGTCACCTCTTCCCCAGCAGTGCTGACAACAAAGACCAACTGCATCCTAAGGGACAGTGCCTGCCACCACCATCATCCTCCACTGCCCCCTCCACGCACTGCAGAGGTTTTGAGATGTACAACTGTCCAATGCAATGATTTCCATTAGAAGAATGACTTAGGAGACCCTCCCATGAGAACACAATGGAACTGCCATGGCAGGACTGGAGTCACTGCAGCATCGCCTTTTGTGTTGACAACTGTTGTGAGGAAGGATCCAAACTGAGAAACAGACCTGAGTGCCTGTTCCAGACAGAGCAAATAATAGCAGCATTTTTCTGGGCTGAATCTGGCCGTGCATAGCTAGCAGCTCTCTGGGGATGGCAAAGAGACACTAATGATTAATGATGTGCCAAATGGGTCAGAGACATTCCATTCAAACCCACAGATGCACATCAGTCCTCAAGGAAGGAGAGCAGCATCTTGGTGCATCACTTGTAATTGTCCGTGAAAATGATCCAGGTAGCAAAACTCACCTGACCTTAATCTCAGGGCAGGTAACTATCTCTTTCCAGAGGTGTTTCTGCCATCCTAGAAAACAGGAAACATATATAAAGCATCTGCAGGTCCTATACTTCAGTGGTTTCTCCAAACAATTTTCCAGATGATATTTTACATTACGGTGTGTCATTCCGTGTTGTATCAATCATATTATAGATGTCACTTAATGTCACATAATGCAACATGATTGACACTATCTGAGATGACTTGTCACAATGCAGCACATCAGCTGGCATATTGTGGTGGATGGGCTCCCCCACCCCGCCCCCGGTATCCTAGTGTATACCACTTAACATTTGCTTTGCCGGAGTCTAAACGTATTATAGTCTTTCCCATTAAGATGATCAATAAACATCTGCAGCATATACCTAATATTCCCCAGTTTCTTTCATACTGGACCACACCTAGCAAAAACCTGTCAATGTCCATGGAATTTTCTCACTGACAGTGTGCAACTTGTCTGACATAACATGTGCTTGACATGTGCTCTTGACAAGCACATCTTTACATGGAGGGAAATGTAATACAGAAAGGCTGGTGTATCATTATGTATGACAGAGAGAGAGAGAGAGAGAGAGAGAGAGAGAGAGAGAGAGAGAGAGAGAGAGAGAGATCTTGCTATAAAATGAAACTGTGAAAAGATTGTTGAACCTGTTCAATTAATAAGGAGTTACTTTGAGACGTGGTGGAGCAGTGGGTTAATCCGCTGTTGCTGGGCTTTCCAACCGGAAGGTTGGGAGTTCAAGACTGCGCGACCGAGTGAGCTCCCATTGCTTGTCCCAGCTCCTGCCAACCTAGCAGTTCGAAAGCACCTAAATGCAAGTAGATAAATAGGAACCACTTCGGTGGGAAGGAAACGGCGTTCCGTGTGCTACGGAGTAGAGTCATGCCAGCCACATGACCATGGAAGCTTGTCCTCAAACGCCGGCTCTACAGGCTTTGAAACGGAGATGAGCACCGCCCCCTACAGTCGGTCACAAGTAGACCATTCAGTCGTGGGGAAACCTTTACCTTTACTTTGAGAAGCAGTCCCAAAAGTAATGTCAGTCTCAATCAAATTACGCTATTTATTAGTATGGTTATATTTAGGCACTTTTAAAAAGTGAAATTCAAAAATATCAGCGGTCTTCCCATGGAGAAACATTCACGGATTTTCACAAGAAGCCAAATTAATTTCTCGATGACAAGTGACGTTTCTCGGGACAATCTTAAACCAATGATTTATCATATTCATGGGAGGGAATGAGAGGGCAATCCAAACCCTGCGCGTGTTCAGCCAGGCTGTATGGTTCAGCCTGCACTATATCCAAGGTTGGAGATGGCTGGAGTTCACCTTGGGGTTAGGGGATATTTTCCCCTTACCCTGTATAACACCCCATCTGCACTTACCCTGTACAGTAAGTGCATGGTTACCATGGGGCTACTCAGATCTGCGCCAGCTATTCGGCTGGTACCAATCTGAACAGCCCGTGTAGGGTTTTCGGGTCCGGAAGCAAGGACTGGGATATGGTGTTTGCTATCATCACCAACCTTATCCCACTCCTAGGCCCAATGTGCCCCTCTTTGACCCTCCCCTGCCCAGAAACACCCCCATCCCTGGAACATGCCCCCCATCACCCACTCTCTACACTGCCTGGCACTACACTTACATGCACTGGCTAGCAGGGGGACTGAAGCCATGTTGTTGTGTCTCTGCTGCCAATCCTTAGTCAGCACAAATGTTCCTTATGGCGTGTTTGGAACACTAGAGGCGGTGCAGGGGGCCTGCGCTGGCCCAATGTCACTTAGGGCACAATCCTAAGCAGTGCTGGACTGGTGAGGCTGGGCCAGCGCCATATCCTAGCGCTGCTTAGGACAGGCTGGAGCCTCCCCGAGGCAAGGGAGCATTTGCTCCCTTACCGTAGGGGAGGCCCCAGCCTCCCTTCTGTGCTCCTTGGATCTGTGCCTGCTAAATAGCGAGTGCGCGGCCTCCCAAACAGGTCTAGGATTCGGCCTTATGGCCGCCTCCCAAGTCTGCCCACGTCCCACCCGCAACCTCCCTCCTCCCTCCCCCCCACCAATCCCTGTGCCATCTCAGCACGGAACCTCCCTCATGACGACCGGCTTTGATTGGCACAAGGGAGGCCTCCCATCGGCGCTCTCAAGCCGACGCTATGAGTAGCATCGGCTTGAGAGCTTTAGCACCAACGCAGTGGCGCTGTTCAGCACCCCCGCGTTGGCACTAATGCCGTCGCGTTGACGCAACAATGTTGCGTCAGCACTACACACCATATAGGATGGCGCTGTCAGAGCGCAATCCGGATCCCAGGCTGGAATAGGCAGACCAACATGCCTGCCCCATATCCAGCCTTTGGCATGGGTCTGCTACTGCGCTACTCGGGGAAAGGGGAATTTCTGCCAGGTAGTGTGTAGCATCCTGGATAGGCCTATTCGGAGGTGTGCCACTGAAATTGGCAGTCTGAGCAGCCAAATCAGGGCCGGGGACGGGGTTTAGGACTTGGCCCAAAGGCTGGATCCTGTTCTCCACCCCTGTTCCTGGGGCTGGGCTGCCCATGGTCCCACACGTTCCCTGGCTTCCCCTTGTCCCATTCCCCTTGTCCCCACCTCCTGCTGCCCTCCCCAAGCCCCTGTGCCAGCTGAGCAGCGGGGCCGGGGCCACGTGCAGGGAGGTTGGCACAAGTTGCTTGTGCCAGCCTCTGGGTCCCCCGAAACGATGCAAACATGCTTCACGGCACATTTGGGACACCCGGAGACCAGCGCAAGCGACATGTGCCTGCCTCGAGGGCAGTTAGGATTGCACTCTTAAGAACTGGGTTTTCCAATTCACAAATCACACGACCTGAGAGTTGATCTCTCTGTTTTAAAAGTCAGAAAAACTCCAGCTGGGGTGATGCTATGCAAGGAAGACTCATTTGAGGAGTGACTGAATACAGGTAGGGCTGGCCTGTCAGGAAGCAACTGCTTTGAGCAGCCGATTATAGAAGAGGTTGCTATTTTCTGACCTTTCAAAGTTAACTACTTCTGTCTCTTTGGGTCATTTTAACCTTTTTGCTTAGGGCACAAACATCTTCAAGGCAGGCATTGTGTATAGGCTGGAAAGCTGGGCGAAAGGAGGACAAGTGGATCAGTGAGGAGGGGGAAGGAGATTTCAAAGACTTAACTTACATTTGAGTTCTCAACATGATTAATCTAAAGTATTCATAACTCTGTGATCTTGCCATAATTATTCTTATTTTCTCCGGCATCTCTTTCTAATGGACATCCTTCCACCCAATGACACTGTGACAATTACAATGCTCGTATCATCAGCCATCCAGTTCAGCTTACACACACAGTATAAAAGCAATCAGAGAGATATAATAGCCTTTTTTGTATATCCCGCAATCAGCAGTTTGTAATGGTTATTTCTTCCAAGTACGGGAGCATTAACAGCCCTGACGGTAAGACTGTGTTTGCAAATATCTACGTTGTGGGCCAGATCCTTCACTGGAGTAAACAAGCCCAGTTCCATTTATGTCAGCACTTTACTCCATGCGAGAAGGGTTGTTCCTATGTCTCTTCTCACTGTTACTGTTGTCATCTGTTACGGATGCAAGTTCAACCTGGAGGATAATTTTTAATTTAAACAAATCCTAGCAGTTCTGTTCATTTGGGATGGGGGGAATAATTTCTTTCCGTCGACTGCTGTTCAGTCCACAGGCAAAAAGGAGCTGTTGGCTTTATGTGCAGTGCTCAAAGAAGTGGAGGTTCTGTGCACATGAAATACCAAGACTTTCTCATCACTACATACACATTGTGTCTGGAGATCAGGTCTCACACTTTCATCATATTGTCAATCAAAATGGGTAGTTAATTAGAAGAAGCAGAGAAATTAAAGTGGATAGAAAATTACACTTGAAAATGACAACAGTACAGACATTTGGCTGAACGCAATGAGAGTTTTGAAACACCCAACCCACGGTTGTATCTGCATGCATTTTCAGAATGTAAATACCAGGGCGAAGAGTCCTTCATTGACTGAGAATAAAAATCCAACACTTGCAGCCCCCAAAGTCAAACTGTGTACTTTAGTACACAGACTGTGTACTGTGAACTGTGTACTCTCAAGATGATGGTACTGACCTTCAAGGCCCTTCATGACTTAGGCCCAGCCTACCTAAAGGACCACCTTCTCCCATACGTACCAATTCGCCCTCTTAGATCATCTAAAGGGGCTCTCCTTCAAGTGCCCCCTCTGTCCCAAGTTAAAGGGATGGCAGCTTGGGGACGAGGCTTCTCTGTAACGGTTCCACAGATATGGAATTCCCTCCAAGAAGAATTAAGAACTACACACTTCCTCATGGGTTTCCGGAGAGGGCTCAAATCATACCTATTTCGTCTGGCCTTTGGGTGATTGTTGGCTGTTTACCTCTGTCCTTCTGGTATATTGTTTTAGTTGTTCACTCCCCTGGCCAATTGACACTTCCCCTGAAATTCTTTTCCCCTCACCCTCCAAATTGACCCGTTACGGAGAATTGGGTCTAGTTTTCAATCTTGTACACTCTCTGTGTGCCCGTTAATGTTCAACGTTGTTGTTATGTTAACGTGTTTTTACTTACTATAGTTACATTGTATTTTGTTTGTGCTCTGTAAGCCGCCTTGGGCATTTGCTTGGGAAAGGCGGGGTATAAATTCTTTAAATAAGTAAATAGTACAAGCAGAATGATAGAGTTTGACCTAGTGAGCCTAGGCTAGTTTGATTTGTAAATGCAAACTGTGTTTAGCATCAACAGAAGTGCTGGCTCTGCAACTCAAGATGGTGCCACTCACCCTACTTGAAGCATTCTGTTCTACTTACAATGGTTTATTCGTAGATCGGGAGGAAGAATGAATGTACAACAGTAAGAGAGTAATAGGCCTCCAGGAGAAGCAGTTGTTTTGAAATGGATGGGGTGGGGGAAGATCAAGTAGTTTGGAAGGCTGAAAAAGTCCCTCATCCTGGCCCTTCACACAGGAAACATTCAGATACTCATTAGTCTCAGAGCCTCTAACAAACATGGACTCCCCCTTTTTAACCCTATTTTGGAAATATGAAAGTTATTATTTGTGTGTCTGTTGGCCCAATCCTATCTTCCCCTCTCCAGTGTAGCTGCACCGAAAAGGCGTGTGCTGTATCCGGGTGTGTGTTTGTGTGTGAGCAAGAGGCTTTGGAAGAGAAAGGGGATTTAAATCCCCTTTCCCCTCTGTAAGCCTCCCACCCTTCAATTGGTCTACTTGGACCTTCACCAGGGATTTCCCTGGTGCAAGTCTGAAGAGAGAAAGTGGGGTTGGGGGTTGTGGAGAAAGAGGATAGGATCCAGGATGCATTGCAGCTGGATCAGAGGCGTTTCTACAGGGAAGGCAAAGCTCTAAGTTTTGCAAGAAGCCTCACCTTGCAGTGGAAATCACTCCTCTCCTGCACCGTTTTAGCCAATCTTGGCGTTGCTTACTGGCTACAGCAGCAAGGGAGAGGAGGGATTTACGTGACAGGGTAAGGCTTCTTGCAACACTTAGAGCTTTGCCATCCCTGTAGAAACGCCTCTGAGCTGGATCTACCCCTCCCACAGCCTGCCCGGAACCCCTTCCTCCCCCCTCCCGGCCCCGTTTTGTCCCCTCCCCAGAAACAAAAGCATTTCTGGGTGGACAAAAGAGTTTGGCACGCAGCATAGTTGGTACGCAGCATAGTTTCCCTGGATTTGGTTGGGCTTGAGTGTGTCCTTCAGGCGCACACAAAGGCTGGTTTGTGAATCAGAGTTTGTGAATCAGTTTCTGAGGGTCAAAAAGGCATGGCAGGTGTGCTGCAGTCAGACTCTGGTCATTGATGGGAGAGGCTTCTTGGCACAGGAATCTGAAAAGATTGTGCATGTCGCCTGGCCCTTGGGCAGCTGGAGCTTAATTTTTTATGCAACGGAACTTGTGCTTGCAGCAAAGATGTATCAGGATGGGACACCAGCTGTGCAAGACCTTGGAGGAAAGGAGACACACACATGTCCCATAGGCATCGACCTTCCTTCCCCTTGATGGCCCTTAATTTGCATGAGCTCGCCTAAGAGTTTGGCCTGACCTCCCCCCTTGCAGAGTGATGTCCTGCCTAGCTCCCAGAAATGCCAGCTGGAAAGCAAAATGGAGTGAGGTTAGACTGCACACCTGTTGGAATGAAAGAGGATGTTCATAACACAGGGGAAGCAAGGCAGGGAAGGGAATCTGTGCTGCAGTGTATTGTCCCTATACCCTTACTGATACTGAGTCTCCAGGATTGTCAAATGCGCCTTTGCTTTAACCTGTGTTGCCTACCCATCCCTTCCCTTTGCACAACTAAGTGTCAAGAGTGTCTGCTGTCCTTTGGCAAATACCAGGACTCCAACCATTGGTACTGCAATGGTCAGATTTCTATTGATCATATGAATCCTTTTTTTTGTTTTTCAGGTCTGCATCATTGCCACCATGAGCAGAACAGTGGTCCTCTGCAGCCTCCACCCTAGGAGAGGGAAAGATAATCTTCCAGGGCACCAAGTCCTTGGTCCTTATTTTGTATTTCTCCTTCCTTGCGACAGGCAGCTGATCCACAAGTGAAAGCACTATGTAGTCCCCAGAGGAGCCTAAAGCCCGCCTACCTGCAGTGTGAGCCCAGTGGGTGCTCAATGAGGTTGCTGACCTACTCATTCTAGTGAAGCCTCTGTGGCTTTGCAAGCTCCCTGGCAAACATTGGATTAACCTGTGCAATCAGACCTCACCAGCACCTGTTACTTGGTTTTCTGTTGGATAACTTGCAATAGCACAATATCCCTTTCAGATGCAACACTACCACCGAAACAGTTCAATTGAAACCTTGACTGGGTCACCCTTGTTTTCTCCTTGTTAGCAGACAGGGATCTGTTCTAGTTGTTTCTTATCTCAGCTCCTCAGGGTGGGACTGTGAAGGCGGGAGGGCGTCTCTGTTTTCAAGGTGGGCAGCATCCTGTGACTCCTAGGGCTCCAATGAGAGGCTGCACCACTGAACCCCCTATTCTCTGCTGTCATTGGTGAATGAGGTTGATGCAAGGTGTGAAATGGCAAAAAGGTGCTCTTTGCCCGCCTCCTGCTGTGGCTGGGAGGGTTGGTTAGTGAACAGTTTTGTTGAATAGCCGCTGTGGGTTCTAGACCTGCCTCACACTCTTCTTTTGCCCCTGCAACAAGAATCCACATCAATATCAACTCAACAAATACAAGATAGCTTATCAAAATATATTGTGCACACACTAATATGTGAGAAATGTTCACAGACGCTTGAGCTGGAATTGTGTTTTGAGAGTCTGGGCGGAAGTGTATCAAAGATAAACATCGATGCTGCTAGTCCAAGCTTGAAGAAACTTATTTGACATGATAGAACAGGAGTAGACATGTTGGGCCTTAAGGGGCTATTCATGTATTCATGTACCCACATTTTATTTGAACAAAAATCCTCCCTCTGTTTGGCAGTGGTGAACTTTGTCTTAAAATGAGCCTCAAGATAGAGACCTGAAGAAGCTTATGAAGAAAATGAGTCCTTATTTTGTGTCTCCTTGAGAACTCAAGCCTACCATCAGCTTTTCTAACCACCTTCCACCAATCCTACAACTCTTCGTCAAGGAACCTCACTTTTTGCCCTTTTCTTCGGACCGCTTCAGAGGGCAGCTTTCAGGTTCTATGAATTGAGATTCCCCATTCACTCCATGAAATGCTGATGTGTTGTGGCAAGTTACAGTACAAGCACCCTGAGTTGTGGACTTTTGTTTGCTTAAGACAATGAAAAGCACTGCCGATTATCAATTCTAGAGAACTAAGCATGAAATGGAAGAGAGAGGTCTTGCCACGTTGGTTTTATAAAACCAGCAACATGTTAACTTCATCTTTTATTTTTGGTGAAGTAGAATACACAATTCCCTTTCATAATGGATGATTGGGGAATTTTTAGAGAATATTAATACTACAACTACAATACATTTTTTAGTTCTTGTGTATTTTTAGACCTCCCCACCCCCACCCCCACCCTCTCTCTCAACATTCATCTGGAAGTTGTTACCAATGAATTGTTTCATAATGTTTTATAATGTCATATGTAGTCTTGGGGAAACAATGACGCTCAGTGATTCTTTCAGGAATAGTTTTTCAGTCTTATTAAAAATATTTGGTGAACAGTAATGGTAAAGGCATGATTAGGACTATTGGATTCTTTGAACCCAGGTTTTCTTTAGAGATCTTTGATAGAACAACAAACTGTGATCCATCTTCTTTTGCACTTAATCCTGAAGGTTAATTTTAATGGTGCATACATTGTAAACAAAGGGGATCCTTATTGCAGAGAACAGCTCCTTTGCCATTCAGGGAAGGTCACTTGTGTTTGGGGGATTAAGAGGAGGAAGGGAGACCTGTAGAATGTGGTGCTGATAGATGAGCTTATTAAAAAGTGTAGCCTTGTGGAAGAGTTGCCATTGATGGCCTTGACATGGCAGGAACTTCAGAAAGAAAGAGATACAATTGGAGGGCTGTGCTGGGGGAGGTGGAGGGACAGTGAGGCAAAAACAAAAGACTGCTCTAATTTGTCAAAGTTGTATCTAGTTCCACTGAACAAAGTTAGCAAAGAGATGAGCAGAGCCATAAATTAATGCTCATTCAGCAAGCCCTGATGGAGCGATAGGCCGGCATACAGCTTGGGCTTTGTAGAGTAACCTGACCTCTACCAATTGGCTTCAGATAATTCCGCCTTGCAGGCATAACAGTTTCCCTTGTTTCTCCTTAATAGGATTATTCCTTCCAATATTAAAAAGATAACATCAGTGTCTTTCAGTGTTCCTATAAACTCTTTGCTTCAGATAGCTATGTCACTCCATCTGATAGAACCTCCCTTCGCATAAACTAGAGAAAGGCAGACAACATTACAACAAGCTCTTAGATGTTCTGAGAGGAAAATGAAATTCTAACATTTCTCTTAAGAAATAGGGAGTCTGCCTGAACAGGCTGGCTTATTTACAGACGTAAAATATACAGGACCACAATTTTGGTTGAAGAAAGAATACGCAAAATTTTGCAAAGGTTATTGTGCAACTATCAGTTTACCAGCTGAGTTTAACAGTGCAATCCTAAGCAATGCTGGAATGGTGAGGCCGGCTGGCCAGCAGAGCTGCTTTGGGGAGGCTGGAGCAAAACAGCAAGTACAGATCCTAGGAGACCGTACGGCCCAAATCATGGCTGCATGGCCTCGGGAATCGGGGCTACGTGGCCTATGGCCGAATCCAGGGCTTGCCCCCCTCCTGGAATGGCACGTCTGCCGGCCCACCCAGGCCCCACCCTCCCCCGCCCAGAAACGCCCCCCCACCCATTCCCTCTCTCGGCCCAGCTCGTCACGCCTCTGTGCCAGCTGGGCTTGGCTCACACAGAGTAAACAGAGTGAGGCACTCCGAGGTGGGCGCTGCCTGCAGCACCGATCTTGGAATGAGAGCGCCAACATGGGGGTGCCACTTGGCGCCCCTGCGTTTGTGCTCTGTGCATAGCGTCGATGCTACCACATAGCATTGATGCTATGGGGCACCTAGGATTGCGCCCTGAATCTGCTTCCAAAGGCCAATGTTTGCAAAGAAAACTCTTAGTGCGCAATCCTAACCTGGAGTTAGGCCGGCACAGTTAGGCCAGCAAAGTTTGGCTGGCACAAAGGCCATCATAAAGTGCATTGGACCACTCTTGGAGTCAGGGGGTGGTGGTGCATGTCTGTGTGCTGGCCTCTCTGACTCCCAGAGTGGTCCAAACATATTTTACGGTGTCTCTTGTGCCAGCCAAACTTTGCTGGCCTAACTGTGCCGGCCTAATTCCAGGTTAGGATTGTGCCCTTAATGAATGAAATTATATATTGATTCATATTTCTTTCTCTAGATGTGGTTGCAGGGTGGGTAAGGAAAGCCCTGTATTCTGAGCTGGGGGCACTTAGAAAGAGGCCATCTGCAGTACCCTGTCCTATGCAATCCTGCCCCTCTTTGCAGCAACCACTAGGGATACAATCCAAAGTAATTTTTTTTCAGGGGGAGAATGGTTGTTTCCAACAAAAACTTTGCTCTCCCTTCATTGTACCTTTCCCAAACAGAACCTCATAAAGACTCTACCCTTAGGATCACATTTTATGAATATTCAAAATACAGCAGATTCTACCGTGTTTTTCCCAGGTAGCAAATTTATTGCAATGTGATATCACCAATGTCACAGGATCTTATTAGGTGGTTATTTGTTTTTTGTTTTGTTTTGTGATGTGCCTGGTAATGAGTGATAGCATTCCTCCTGCCATGCTCACACTATATTTTTACAATTTTTCTTCTGATTATAATACTGTGCAGGTTGCTCCCCCATTGTGCAACAAACAAATAAACAGAGACCTAAAGCCTGGTCTGTATGAAACCATCACCTTAGATGTGCACAATTAGTTGTACTCAACAAATGGTTACCCAGATGGGAATGTGTATCTCTAGCAGATGCACTTGGTTAGTTCAATGCAATTGTATGAACATTGGTTGCACAGCTAGGTACATATTCATTCCTTATCAGCTGAATGAGTGGAAGCCTGCTTATGCATTCAGCTCTCCCTTCCTGGATTGGGAGAAATATGTTGTTGCTGTGCAAACCACGTATCTTGACTAATTTCTGACTAATTTGCCAATTCAATTTTAATAGCAGGTTGCAATCTGTTATTGCAGATAATAAAAGGTTGCAATCCTATGCAGCCTTAGCTAGGAGTAAACTGCATAAACACAGTGGGGTTTATTCATGTTTATTCTTGAGTAAACATGCATAGGGAAATCAGTGTTCTTCAGCCTGTTTCTTTACCTTAAAACATTTACTTCATTTGCTTTACGCATGATCGTGTGCCGAATTGCTGCTAAATCCTGCAGAATTCAATGGAATGTATCCCTTTTATTTAAACTGTGCATCGGTTTGCAACCTATTTTATTCCCTAAGTATCAAAAGTACAAGATATCCAATTGATTATCCACTAGTTTCCTCTCTCCCATGAAGAATCCAATTACAAAAGAGCATGCAGAATCTTGTATCTATGTTCTAATTTAAATAAGTAATAGAAGTATGTGCTGTGAACATATAACTGTGTCATTTACCATATGGTATCTTCTGCATGTTTTCCAGGCTCAGATATCCTCTATCTCTGGTATCAGTAAAGATTAATTAGGTGTCTCGTATGTTTTTTAAAAAAATTCTAGTCCAACCTCTTCCTTTGATTCAGAGCAGATAACATCAGTTCAAAATAGCAAACAATAAAAAAAAACCCAATAAGAGTACAAATACAAAACATACACAACTAAAATGTTTTTTGATTCCATTTTGGTGGAAAAATAATTCATAAATGGAGTTCTGCAAATGTTCCCCCACTTGAATGGACTCCTTTTCCTAGGGAAGCCTGCTCAGCCTTTTCCTTTACCTTATTTCACTACCCAAGTGACGATTTTCTTAACATTTCAGTTAGCATCTGCAGCCAGGTGAATATTAGATCAGGAGTGTCAAATGGGCCTGAAGCCTGGAAGCCTTTTCTCCAGCTCTCTTTATAACTGGCTTCTCCCAGCATGATAATTGGGAGCTCTCACATCTTGAAATTATGAACAAGATTTGCACATTTTCTCTTCTTTAATTTCCAGCTAATGGGTTTCTGTGTAAACCAAATGTTTATTTCTGGCCATCATCTGCTTAGTGGCGCCTCTTCTGAACCCTCAGGTGGTGCCATGAATGCCATACTGTGTGAAACAAGTTTGACACCCCAGTGATAGACTCTGATAGTCTGGTTTAACTTGAGTTTTAAACTGGTTTTACTGGTGCTTCTATTATGGTAATTGTACCTCACTTATATCTTGGATTGCCATGTTATATATTTATTGGATTTTTTTGTTCTATATTTTGTAAGCTCTCTGAACATTTGCTTAGAAAAGAACCTGATTAGTCAAAAGCATCACTATCATCATCATCATCATCATCATCATCATCATCATCATCATCATCAT
>JAJKFI010000054.1:2651502-2663042 GCA_029204185.1 Lerista edwardsae | reverse complement strand
CTCTCTCTCTCTCTCTCTCTCTCTCTCTCTCTCTCTCTCTCTCTCTCACACACACACACACACACACACACACACACACACACACACACACACCCCTCACCAGTGGCAAAAATATTGTGGGAAACAGCATTTTCTCAGCGCTCAGATAGAAATGGGAATAAAATGGATGGATAATGAAAATGCCATGTTTCACCTTAGGCATACAGTAACTGGGTTCAGATGGCTTTGGTGCTAGTGTGATGCGTGCTCCCCCTCCCCCTGCCACCCAGTAACAGCCAGGTTTCATGTTTTATCTTGCCCAGTAACACCATTGCTGCAAAGACCTTTTGGAAGCTGATTTTCCAGTGTAAAGCAGGATGGGTGGACAATAGGGCTCTTTATCCCTATCGTGCCCTACTCCTCACAATCTATTTTGCTTGGCATTTTAAATACACAGAAGACTTCCACAACTTAATTCTGTCAAGTAACTGGTATAAAAATATACCTTTCTAGACACACTACAAGTACACACTACAAGTTTTAGCACACTACAAGTACAATTGTTACCCATGTATTGAATGCAAGTTTACTGTCTTCCCTTAAAATGGTGTCTCTGTTGCAAGAATGTTGCATTGTCTAGACCAGGTGAGGCTTTTTCACCTCATCATGGCACACTGACAAGGCACTAAAAGTGTCAAGGCACACCATCAGGTTTTATTTATAGACAAGGCACACCATGCTGCTGACACAGGGCTCACATCCTTCAACTGCGCTGTTAATAAACGACCCCCACAAATTCCCGCGGCACACCTGGGGCCATCTACGGCACACCAATGTTGAAAATCACTGCTCTAGACCATTAATATCCAGAAAGAGCACTCACTGCAATTACAACTCATGAGTGCAATTCATGAGGAAAGAAGACACTGCCTTTTGGTTCTTCACTCCATAGGTCTTTGCCTTGGGAATAATCGTCCTAGATGTGGATTTTGGGAGTGCTCAAGTGCAGTGGTTCCCAAACCACTGGGTCATGAGCTGATTTTTAGAGAATCATGGTTGGTGCTATCTGAGGTGCTGCAAGGTATTTTGGAGTGCTACCCAGCCGCTGCGGCTGATGAAGTGCTAAAATAAAGTTGTGGGCCAGTGCAAGCTGTGCTGAAAGTAAAGCTGCAGGCAGGTCCTAGCTGTGGTGCCACAAAGCATTCTGGGGTGCTACCTGGCCACTGAAAGGCATTCTGGGGCATTCAGTGGCATTCCCAGAGGGCGGCAAAATGCTAGATTTTCAGGATCCTGAATGCCAGTGTAAAGCAGCCCCTCCAGAGCCATTTGGGGCTGCTAAAGCAAAGCAGAGTCGTCTCTTCCACTTTGCTTTAGCAACCGTGAATGGTTCTGAAGGCAAGGGGGAGAGGCCACTTTACATGGGCGTTCAGTAGCCTGAAAAACATAGCCTTTTGCCCCCCCTCTAGGAATGCCATTGGGGCACTACCTGGCCACTGTAACTCACAAAGAATGTCACGGTACTAAAAAAATTGGAACGCACTGCTCTACTGTCTTTTAATCCCAGTGTCAGCAACAGCTTTACCTTCAATGACTTTACCTTCTAATTCTGGAAGATACTTTCTGGAAAATGGCGATGCAACTGGAGAAATGAAAACAGAAATAATGGGTAAAATAAACCGAGCTGGGCAACTGCATACATCCTATAGAAATGGATGGAGCTCTATGGACATTGTGCTCAGTGGATTGCATGGTATCAATGATGAGGTTTGGAGAAAATGAGCTACATGTTTCTTTGCATGGTGCTCTTAAGTGAAGGGCCATTTCCAGAAGCAAGGGGTTTATTTTATGGTCTAGGTACGTTGTTCAAAATGTCATTTCCTGTATAGATTAGTGTTTCCCAAACTGTGAGTTGGGACCCACTAGTGGGTCGCGAGTGGATTTTTGGTGGGTTGGGAAAAGTGTTTGAACTTTGCAAGCTCCCTTGCCCAATTTGCAGAGGAGAAAAACGTTAGCTGAGACACTAGCCTGTGATATGAGGTAAGCATCATACCCCCACGTTAAAATTCTTTAATAATTGGCATGCAGTAGATCATGTGTGAACCCAGGTTTTGTCTTGCCTGGAAGTCCCTAACTGCACATTTTGCTCTCTTGTTCAGGCTTCTGGTTACTCTGGTGTGACTGTAAAGGGTTAGGGGAAGCAGTCCTTCGGAGACGGAGCGTCCATGCAATGCAGTGTTTTGTCTGCTGTGGGCAATGTTGGGAAGCAGACGCTTTAGTGAAGGAGTAGACAAGAACTCGGGAGTGCATTCAGCCTGCCTGGCTGCTCCTGCCTCCCTTTTGCTCCAAAATGGAGTAATTCCAGATGCAGGGGGCATGGTGGAGGTGCAGGGGGCGGGATAACGCATCATGTTGTCACCCCACCCCAGGCACTGTCAGAGCACCCCAGGCTCTGCAGTCCTTGAACTCATTTTCTAGGGAGAGTCTAGCAAGTGTCTTTGCAAGCATGCTATACGCCAGGGAGCATAGGACCCCAATTATTATTATTTAATTGTTTATTAATTATTATCAATTAATAATTTTTTCTAGACCTTTTTTGTGTGTCTGATGGCTCACAATAGATGGTCATTTTTAAAAAGTGGGTCCTGATGCTAAAACATTTGGGAAGCACTGGTATAGATCAATAGTCCATCGGATAGCACAGCCTCCATGAACGGAATGCGTTTTGGTCATTGTGCTATATGCAAATCACTATCCTGGAAATGAGTTGGTAGACCTGGTTCCTGTGCAGAGAAAATGTGCTCAGGTTGCAGTAGCCAGGAATATTAATTACAGACAGGAGACACGATGAAGCATGGTGCAATGATTTGGATCCTGTCCTTTCATTAGCTGTTTCCTATTAACCTTGACTGAAATCAATTTTAAATCCATCTTTTGAGATCTTTTTTTTTTAAGTCAGCATTTCTATTTCATTGTAGAAAGCTCACTCTCGTCCTTAGCTCACTGTAAATGACTCTGGATGTAATAAAGAACCATTGAAAATATTTACTGTTTTGTTACTTAATTTTGTCCTCCTGGAGGTCAGCTGATGTCACCCTCAACAGTAGTTAATATACCATGGAGGACAGGCAGTGACCTTTCTACAGTTCATGCCTGACTTCATTCTCTGATCTTATTAAATAGGCAAAATTATCCTTGAAAGAACACGACCAGCAACAAATGGGAAGAATTGGGCTGTGGTGCTTTTTTTCGTCTTCTTCTGCAGAACTATGGCAAGTGGCTTGCCTCATGGTAAGGAGCAAAAGGAACAGACTCTGTCTCTCGCACGAATGTTCCTGTCAAGAAATAAGTCTAAGCTAAAAAGGGGCAGGTCTAAACCAAAAATCACAGGCAGCAGTGATGCTTTTTGGTTCCCATTTTGTCTTTGGTTCTATTGGAGGAAATTTTTTTCTGCCAATAGTTCGGCGCATTAGTAACGTCTACAGTAATCTGTCACAGGCAAAATACTTTGCAATCTTGCTAGAGCTTGTGAACTGCCCTAATGGGATCTTATACTTCATCCACAGAGCTTAGGAGGGCATACATGTGGGTTAGCCCCAGTGAGGTAGTGGCAAATTTTGATGGGTGTGAGGTCTACAGAGTCATGCCCCCATAGCTATAAGACTCTACAAAAAGCTAATTTCATCCCAAACTCTTTGGGGACGCAAGCAAACCTGGAATTAGGCTGGCACAAATTTTTTGTGCCGGCCTAGGAGTGTCATAAATGCACCATAAAACACATTTGCGCCACTCTGGGAGTCAAGGAGGCTAGCACACAGACATGCACCATTTTCTCTGACTGAGGGCGCAATCCTAATCAACTTTCCAGCAAAAGGGCAATTCGGCTTCAAGGTGAGGGAACAAACATTCCCTTACCTTCAGGAGGCCTCCATGACTACCATTCCACAGCAGGATGCAGCACATACCCACTGGCAGAGCTATGCCAGTGTTGGAAAATTGGTTAAGATTGCGCCCTCAGAAAGGTCCAAACATGCTTTATGGTGCATTTGCGACACTCTTGGGTCAGCACAAGGGACTTGTGCTGGCCAAACTCGAGATTAGGATTGCACCCTGCAGTGGCTTAAAACACGTGTAAAAAAAAATAAAACCTGGGGTTAAAAAATATGTCCACAAAAATCAAAAGGTATATAGAATGTTAGCATATGAATGTTAATTCAGAAGTAAATTCAACTATGTTCAGTAGAACTTATTCCTAGTAAATTTGCATTGAATTGTATTCTTAATGTTATATGAGCTACATACTATCTCATGGCCCTGGGGAAAAGTAATGACTTATACTAGTGGCTCTCAAATGATTTAGCATTAAGATCCATCTTTAAAAAAAAAAAGATCCACTTTACCAGCCACTAAACCCTCTTTGGATATAATGGTGACTGAGCAGCAGCGTTTCCTCCAAATAGTAAGGTTGTTTAACTCTTGATGCTCATAGCCTAATCTTTCCTGTTAGTTTCATGAACCACAGACAGATACAAGGAATATGGAAATAATCCTTATAAGGTTGTTGTAAGGATTACTAAACTAATATGTGTGAAGTATGCAGAGCTCTTAGGAACAGGATTCTCTAATGCTAAAGTGAAGGATTATCTCCATGCTTAGGGATTCATGGTTCTAATTTGGAGTTTCCAACTTTTGACTTCATGTGATGTTCCTGTGGCCTTAATAAATTGTGCTTCAGAGAAGTCAATAAAACTGGACTTCTCCTACCACTGAGACACAAGAACCCACAGGCAGGAGAACTCTATCAAAGGAAATCAAAGGATTCCTCCAGGTGTCAGATTCCCCCAGCTCCAGTTAGCCACTGTAGCATCCAAGCAGAATTATAGAAAGAATAGTTTTCTGCCCTGAAAATCCTCATACCCAGGCCATACTGAAGAAATCTTTTCAGACTGTACAGCTTGTACTTACTCCACACCATTCTTTTGCCCCAATCCTATTGCTAGTTTCTACTTAAGTAGTTCCCTTACCAAGGAAACCTACCACCTTACTTTTCACCCCAAGAACAAAGAGACAACCACCTCTCATCCTAATTTTATTTTATGAAGTAAATACAAGTAGCAATGATAATTTATTATTGCTGTTTCTTGTTGCAACTCACTGAAAGTAAGCATCACCAAATGACTGGATTGCATAAGTGCAGTTACAGTATCCTAAATAGAGCTTTAAATACAAACATTTCTTATACGACAAAGCAGAACACAGAAGATAGGGGTGGGGTTTTGTGTGTGTGTGTGTGTGTGTTTTGTTGAAAACCGCTTTTTGGGCATTAACAACAACCTTTTGGTGGTTAAAATATTTGGATAAAAACACAAAACACTGCATTTTCCAGAAATTAAAATAGACTATTTTTCTAATTAAAAATAATACTGTGTCTGCATCTGCTGACACTATATCACCTATAGCATCTACCTAGTAACCTTCTAACATTAATAAAAATGAGAACGGATTCAGAATGTAGAATAAAAACACATAACACCGCAATTTGCTATTTTAATCAAGAAATTTGGGGGGGGGGGGAATCACCAAAAAAAAAAACACCCCTACACATAGATATTCAAATATTGCTTATCTTGTGCATCTCCATTCCTACAGCAGTTGGAATCATTACTGCTGCATTGGCCCACCTAATTCTAAGTAGGTGCTATCTCAGGGGTGTAAAACATAAGGCCTTCTAGCTGGATATTATCTGGGGAAACTCTTGTCTGGCCCGTGTTTTAATTGAGCTCTCCCAGAGCTGTCCTATCAGCAATGATGTCTCTTCTGGACCTTAGGAGGTACCATGAATGCTATTCTTCCTACTGTGTGAAAAGAGTTTGACACCCCTGTGCTATCTCATATTAAAAATTACTGTAGAGGGCCATATTCCAGTCCAGATTACCAAACTGTTGACCCACAGATTTGCTTCATCAGGATTAGGGTGAGAAGGAGGTTCCCAAGAGGAGACACACACACAATATTCTTTTCCACTTAGTTCCTTCCTGTGACCTTTTGTGCAATAGAGAAAAAACTGGTGCCAAATTATTTAATGTTTTTTTCTTGTCCAAGTTACCTGGTTAAGACACCTCATATGCATGAATAGCCAAACAATGATTGCACTATATTTTTTTGTATCATTTTGTTTGCCAGCTTGGTGCCTTTGGCAAGTTCAAAATTAATGCTTGGCAAGAATTTCAAAATGCCCCAGATACCACCAAGCCAAAACATTTAAGGAATCTAAATAAACCTCTGAAGTTCTCAAGATCAGCTTTGTAATTGTGCCAAGTGCAGACTGCCAACAAAGCCACTTTTCATCAAAATCAGCAAAGCTGGAATCCAAGTTTTCTACAAAGAAAAAAAATAGCACTAATGTTAACTACTAGTATATTGGGCATTTAAAAGGCCATGAGGGTTCTTCTTAATGTATCCATGGCAAAGTCTTCTTGTTATTTTTCCTGTCTTGATGCACCAAACCAGTTACCTAAGAGAAGAAATTCTATGACCTTTCGTGATAGGTGAAGTGTTTTAACTACCTCTTTGATTAACAGTAAAAATGAGAAGTTGCAGCTGTCCAAAACAGAAGGTATATTGCTTTACTCCAGCTGAGAATCTGACCCTGTGAAGTCAGGTTTGCTCTGATAAACACAGCCTGTACTGATTCAATGCATAGCCTTTACTGACTCAAAAGGGCTACACACTTGTTCCCGCTCCCAGAATAATCCATTTAAACTTGCCAGCTGTACGTTTTTTTTTGCCTTGCTGAGCATTTATACTCTTTCTCCATTCTGTCCAATACCTACCATCAAAATATTCTTTTCATAGGTATACCTAATAATTATCATCAAAGCCACCTAGGACTTTTCCTAAGTCCAGAGTCATATTATTTCAAATCAAGCTTGTGTTCTGTTATATTTTACATCTACCTTTTAGAGTGCATCGTGTACTGCACTGGATTGGCAAGCGCAGTATAGGACAAGCTGGAGCCTCCCAACAGCAAGGGCATGTTTGCGCCCTTACTGTTGGTGAGGCTCCAGCCTCCCCAATGTGCTACTCAGATCTGCACCTGCTAAACAGCAGGCGCAGATCCGAGGAGACTGCGTGGCCCAAATTGGGGCCACGTGGCCTCCCAATCGGGCTTAGGATTCGGCCTTATGGCTGGATCCCAAGCTCTCCCAGGTCCCAGCCCCAACCCCTTCCCCCCGCCAATCCCATGCCCAGACAGACACAGAGCCTCCTTCACGCTGGCCGGCTTCAGATGATGCAAGGAAGGCTTGGCACGGGCGCAACTGGAACAGCACTTCAGGAAGCACCTGTCCCGTTGCTCAAGCATCAACACGGGAGTGCCAATCGGTGCCCCCACATCGACACTATGCATGTCAAGTAAATACTATGACGTACCATTGACGTGACGGACACGCTAGGATTGCGTTGTTAATTTCAGTTGATTTCACTAGCATCAGAAACATAAATTGAGGTGTGCTGGAAGATGAATCTTTCCCTTGCCCCATCTATTTAGCACTGAAGGGAAGTAAGTTATCCTCCAAGATTCTATGCAGATATTGAGTATAGCGAGACAGGGCCATCCCAAGTACTCCTGGTGCCTGAGGTGTCATGCCAACTTCTGTCTTCTACCTGATGAGATGCCGGCCTCTGTTTCACTAACACTGACGCCCACTGCTCTGCTCTCCTTCCACTTTGTCCCCGGAGCTCTCCCTTTTCCAGTCGAGGATCAGTTGAGGCAGGCAGGTGGATGCAAGTGGACTCCCTCTGCCAATCTGGTATCTAAGGCATCAAATTCAGTTGGCCTCATCGATGGGCTTGCCCTGTAGCAAGGTCCCATGTGTGACTCTTGAGAGTACAGCAAATTCATTAGTAGATCATCAGCTGGAATTTCGCAAGGAAATGCATGTGGCTGGCTGTGGAGGCTCTATGGAGGCTCTCAGTGCGGGACCCCTCCAGGCAGGGGGCCCAATTTGACCAAATTGGTGAAAATTGCCTTAAAGCTAACCCTGGGGGCCAATGCAGAAACAATGGGGTAGGGTCACTGAAGACATATTTTATTCAGCCACAATGTTTCCGTTCTAGTGACTCTGAAATGGTATAGATTTCTTCGTTTGTTTGCTAATTTTTTATCTAGTATCTTTGAGGAACAATTACTGACTCAAAACACATTCGGCTAAATATAATATATACAGTATTCAACACACCTTTGAAGTTCACCCTGTTCTTGTTATATGTGAATATAATACGCAAGCTGGATTATAAGGGACGTGGTGGTGCAGCGGGTTAAACTGCTGCTGTTGGGCTTTCCAACCAGAAGGTTGGGAGTTCAAGACAGCACGACAGAGTGAGCTCCCGTGGCTTGTCCCAGCTCCTGCCAACCTAGCAGTTCGAAAGCACCTAAATGCAAGTAGATAAAAAGGGACCACTTCCATGGGAAGGGAACGGCGTTCCGTGCGCTACGGCGTAGAGTCATGCCGGCCACATGACCACGGAAGCTTGTCCTCGGACAAAATGCCGGCTCTACAGGCTTTGAAACGGAGATGAGCACTGCCCCCTACAGTCAGTCACGACTAGACCATTCGGTCATAGGGAAACCTTTACCTGGATTATAATATTTCAGTGGATTAAATCCAGTGCAGGTATACATTTTCTCCCATGCCCTCTCATGATGACAAAGTGATAAGGCTCCTATATTTAGGAAAAGGAAACCTATTAAATCATAACTAGTTTCTACAGCAGGCAGAGGACTGAATGAGCATAGCATTTTGCATGATCTACATTTTAGCATAAGTCACACTGACCCAGACTGCAGCCTAACTGTGAAACTCATGACAGCAAAGGTCACAGGTGAAGCGTGGTCTCAATTGCCATTCCAGTAGTGCATCTGTTCCTGAGTAATCCTCACTCCAAGTCAGTTGAGGTCAAGAATTTAGCAGAATCTGTCCACATAGAACAGAAGCGTGTACAGTAGGCAAGGATGAAAGGTCAGAAATACAGCATAACATGAGCAAAGTTTCTCTGGTTGCTCAGACCAAAACAACAAAGTGCAGCACAGAATTCTCATTCAGAAGTGAGAGGCTGTCATGTATCCATGCCTAGTCAGCAAAGAATAAATTGGAATAATTTTGTGCTCATCTGAATATTCTGATGTTTATTTATTGTGGTATGAGGATTTCGAAAATGCCACTATTTTTGGCATGGCATCAATAATTTAGCCACAGTTTACGCTGTGCAGTTAAGTTGTATTTGTATTACAATGCATTAGGCCCCTTTTTCCCAAACTGTGGGTCCCCACCAACCTGATTGTTGGTGGGTCATGAAACTGAAACTGACGATCTGAAAAGCTGACAAGGAAAAGGTATTGAGCCCTATGGAAAGTGAAACTGGTCCTCTCATGCTTGTTTACTCATGAGTATGTGACCATGAGTATGTGACAGTCCACTTCGAAGGGTAGCCCAAGAGGAACATGGTGCCATGAGAATGGTCCCAATCTGATGAATGCAAGCCCCCCAAAAAACACTTGAGAAGGAAATCCCCCTATCTAAGCTGACAAAATGCATTGAGCCCTATGGAAAATGAAACTGAACTACATGTGTGTATACTCGTGAGTAGGCAAATGTGCCTGGGCTTTTTATTTATCGAAGGCCAGGTGAAGAGGACCACAAGGACATGCGAGTGGTCCCAATCCTATGAATGTGGAGCTCCACAAATGCTCCAGAAGGGAGCCCTCTCCCCACCATAGCAAAAACAAACAAACAAAAGGTAAAAACAGAGATTTGAGCAGCTGGTAAAGTGAAATTTTATTTTGATATCATAAAGCTCCCAATAGACAGTCATTTAAAAAAGTGGGTTCCAGTGCTAAAAATCTTGGGAACCACTGCATTAGGCAATAGGATAGATAAAAACAAAATCTAAGATAACAAAAAAAAAATTGATTATACAAAAGACCCTAAGATTAGCATTAGAATTAACAACTCTGAATTATACAGGTAGATGATTCCTTATCCAGACGTCTGAAATCCAGACATCTTTGTCCAAAACTTTAAAAAAAAAAAAAAACTTTCTGTAGAAAGGTCTTGTGCTCATTCCCACGTGCAGGCTATAAGTCCTATTCTCTGCTCTGTAGTGTGTGCCAATACAGACATTATTGAAAAATGTCAAAGAGGCCAGCAGACTCCCGCATGGTTCACAGTGAAAAGAGCAAGAGGACACATTTCTGAATTATATTTATGTACTTATTCCGAAATCCAGACACCTTCCTGTCCCATGCAGTCCAGATCAGGGATAATCAACCTGTATAGGAAACATTAAAATTCAACATAAACAATTTTTATGTGATAATTATAGCATCAAACCAATAGGCAGTGCTGCAAGTTGTTATACTGGGCACCATCCATTCCCCATTCCCACCCTCATAGACATGTGTGTGGAGACTTGGCATACGTAATATATAAAACATACTAGGAATGCTTGGCCTCTACACTGTGGTAAAAAGTATTAGAAGGCAGAATAAAACTTCTGGTTTTTGAGACAAAGAGATGAGACATTTCTTGTGAGAAATCAGAGATGCCACAGCATATCATTTTTCCTTCCAGTAGCATAGCTAGAGGGGGGTCACAGCACTGAGTTTTGCACAGCGCCTCACTGCAAGTGGCCTCAACCTTTGGAGCCATTTCTGGCTGCTAGAGCAAATTGGAAGAGATGTCCCATTTTGCTTTAGTCTCCAGGAACGGCTCAAAAGCAGCCACTGGTGCAGTTAGTGCTGTGACCTCCCCTATAGCTACACCACTGTCTCTCTCCCAGCAGGGCTTAAAGGTGTATGTGCACGGCCAATCCCCAGCTACCACTTTTAAAGAGAGCCCTGTGCATACTTCTCATTTAATCAAGCACAGTAAGTGACAGGCCAGGGTCCTGGGAAAGATGGACGGATGGGAAGGGTGCATTTCCTCCCATTCAAAATAACGGCTGAAATAGGCTTATAATAGGCGAAAGAAGGAATAGAAGGAAAAATAATCTCTGCTGTATGCTGATCTCCTTCCACTTGAAAGTGTGGAAAGTGTGGTAGTAGTAGTACCACAGAAGTCAAATAAATCTAATGAGCATGGTTTAAGTAGCTAGCACTCGGTTATAATTGCTTGATTTGTCTCCCATTTGAGGCACATCCCTGCTTTACACAAATATTACCTGTTACCAGCCCATTTGCTTTGGGTTGGTTTCTATGATTGCTTGTTCAATAGACATTGGAACAAAAAAAAAATGGATGTGAGAAGCTGGTGAATTGTTAAGCCCTTAGCAGAATTCTGTCTGGGTCTGCAGAGATCATGGAATAATTTTCTCGGTTTGTACTTAGCGAGAGCATTTAGCAGTTATTGTCCTGTGGGCCAGTCACATAATTCATAACATACTGCTGCCAATCAGAAGCAAGCTGAAAAGTAAGCTGGAAGAATAACTCTAATATACATAATAATAGAAACAAACAAAATGCATGTTGATTGGTCTTCAAGTCTTTCACTCAAACATGCATATAA
>JAJKFI010000054.1:2623370-2651102 GCA_029204185.1 Lerista edwardsae | reverse complement strand
CGTTGAGGAGCCTATGCAGAACATACATACACACAAACACACCCACGTGCATACCCACACACCCGTGGGTGTGTTTGTGTGTATGTATGTTCTGCATAGGCTCCTCAACGCCTTGACCAATCAGCACCAAACTCGGCACGCACGTACCTTAAGGCCTGGCGCCAAACACTGCGGGGTTGTGCCCAAGAGGTGTTCTGAGACATGCAGAGGTAGCGCCGCACCTCCGTATGTCTCACAAAAGTCTCAGAGGCTTCTGAGACATGCTTCCACTTTGACGAAAAAATGGAAATGCATCTTAGAGCCTCAACTAATTTGCCGGTACAACTCTGAGCGGCTCCCTATAGGGCATTCAGGGGCAGGAGGGAGGATAGTATATGGCAGAGGCCAACTCTGCCAATCCCACCCCCTGGGCCTGACCCACCCCTTCCCGCCCTTCTGTTTCCCCAAAATGCCCTCTCCCTACCTCCATTCTATCCTCCTGCCACCCCATCACGGCCCAGATCTGGATGCTGATCTGGATGCAGCCTCATTCCCTGGTCTTGCACCCTAGATGGGAAACAGTCCTCAATTCAGATTAAGAATACATAAAACTCCGTGCTTTACTACTGCTATCATTTATATGCTAAAAGCAAGTGAGCAATGGTTTTCAAATATTTCATCTTGTTTTACTTTGCCTTGATTTATTATTATTATTTTATGGTTTAGAGCTCAAAATGTTCCTTTTTACCACCCTGACTGGGGAGATGTACTCCATTGGGAATGTAACTGAGACAAGAACACTTAAGTGTGGGCAAAAGCAGTTTCATAAATCTAAAACGACGCATACGTACACACTTAACGTGTGACCTCAGTTTTTCCATGTAAATAATGTCATATTTGTGAGGAAGGGGCCCGCTGCACAATTTTCATGAATAGATCCATTATGTTGCACCTGACTTGTAATCATTTTAGTCGCTGCGATTTGTATGTAACCAAATGTTTTACAATGTTAAATCACATTAAGACATTTCATTCTGCAGCAGGTCAGGCTGCAAGAAGTTTAATCAACTTGCACTGATTCCACACAAAAAAAGTCCCTTTATGAAAACTGAAGTGTCAAGGGATTTTTATTTCAAGCTTTTCAGCAGGGGAGGCCATACCATAATATTTTCAGAGCCCCTCAGTGTCTTGCACTCTAAAACAGTGATCATTTAGGATTTGCTTTATTGTAACAATATATACTTTCTGACAGGAAAGAACAGTGTTAATGGGGGGTGGGGAAGAGAACTAGACTCTGGAGAAACCTTCTGGAACAATCTGAGGAAGGTCTAAGTTACTTGAGGACTATATCTGTCTCCAAGAAAAATACTCAAGAGAAACTTGAAATTCTCAAAGGGGAAATATTAGCAGATAGCCATGAAAGGGAAATTTATTATTAATTATGTCTCTCCCTCCCAGTTTTATTTTTTAGTTTAACATATCCTGTATAGTTCGACATTGATAAAAATGACAGGAAATGTTCCTGTTCATTTAAATTACCACTAAGACCGGCCTCACATCTGCTTCACAAACCCTCATGAAATGTGTGCCATTAATATTTAATAATGCTATTCATAGCTTGGGTTGGCACTAGAGACATTTCACACTCCATTCAGGGTGTTTCATATAATTATTCTCCATAGGCATTCATTTCAAGCCTTGCAAAAATATTAACTTCAGCTGAGGTAAAAAACATTATGATTCTTCCTCTTGGACATGTCCCTTAAGCAAGCTAAGCATCTTTGATTTCGTCAGCGTAACAATATTTTTCATTTCATTGTACAAAAAAAAGTGGGGAGGTTTTTTTTTCTTCCAAGCCTCATGGTGTCATAGTTCATAGTTGCCAACTTTTTTCTGGCAGGGCTCATGTGTTCTTAAATGCTGCCTGACAGGCAGAAATTTCGCAGGGAAGCTTTTCCTGGCATGTAAAGACTGCAGGGATCATTTCACCTGCTAAATTTCTGCAGCTGTTAAAGTAACAGAAACTGCCAGAAAAATAATAGTTGGCAACCCATCATGGTTGGGTGCCTAGGATAACAATCCTGAACACACTTCAGGTTGAACTGAACAAAAATAGGTTTGAATGACATTATGTAGTAAGTTTCCCACAGTGGGTGTGTACTGTACAGGGTCACTGAAGAAAAGCAGCCCAATGATCTTATTGGGGGGGAGACAGACTCAAAGCATACATTATAAATGTGGAGGGGCTGTTTGAACACACATTCATTTTATTTCAAGACAGAAAAGATGTGTTCAAAGCACTTTCCCATTTAAAAGTTCTGTCTATTTTCACTCTAGAGGCCAATGTACACATGCAAATACATCATGTGGTACAGTCCCAAGGATCATACCATTTCAAAATGGTGCAAGTTTGAATTTCTCTTGCCACAAAATATTTCTGCCTGTCAAAACACACACACACACACACACACACCCCTTACAAATCAAGGACAGAGTTCCAGTCTTCTCTCTCGTTTTTACATATTGGAATGGTTTTTTCACAGGGAAACATGAAACATATGGGCTTGTATCCTAAGGAGAATGTACAGTTTGCAGAAGTAAATTTCCCCGTCCACCTCCTTGGCGCAGCAGTCCTCTGAGCCTGCCAAACATCCGCCCTGGAGAGAATCAGGGGAACACCATCCCCCAGGGTAAGACTTCATAGAGCAAAGAGGACTTCAGAATTAAGGGAAAACTGGCAACCCCCCCCCCCACCCTCACATTAGCAGAAGTGCTCTCTATTCGTTAGAGAGAGAAGGCAATGCACAATCCCCCTAAATGCCAGAATCCCAGGAACTCTGTATCACGCAAGGTATCTGCATGTGTAAGATGGCTGCAGGCATGGGGATGTGATAGGGGGTTATAAAATTAGGAGTGGTACAGACAGAACATAGGAAGAAAGAAGCTTTCCTTTGCCTTTCATCAATTATAACTTGGGGTTACCCAATCAATTATCCCTGGGGAAACCCAGCATACTGTGAGGTCAGCTAAAGTGAAGACAGCCCTGCCATTGCAGAAGCTCTTCCACCAGCCACTGCTACGCAAATATCAGTGCAGCAGCTAGAAAGCTGCACACCACCATCAACAGCGCAGAGACCTGCTGCAGCGGCGAGGCAGAAAGGGGGCAGAGACAGGGTTGGGACGGGGCAGAATGAGGCCATGTTGGTGGCCACCAGATTTTGAATGCCCTTCCCAGACATGCCCCCAATGGCACTGATGTTTGCTCCCAGAGGGGGGTCACAGTGCTACATATTTTCAGGTGCCTGAAGCATCATGTAAAGCGGGCCCTCCACATCTCCTTCAGAGCCATTCATGGCTGTGAAAGCAAAGCAGAGGAGACATGTCCATTTTGCTTTTGTTGCCGCAAATGGCTCTGAAGATGAGGGGGAAAGGCCACTTTACACAGGTGTTCAGGAGCCTGAGAAACATAGCGTTTCCTTCCATTCTAGGAATTCCACTGCCCACAGAGCTGGCATAGCTCAAAAGAAATCCTTAAATTGTTACACAGCAGCCAGAAAACACAGGGCACAATCCTAAAGTGAGTTAGGCTGGCATAAGCTAAGCCAGCAAAGTTTGGCCAGCACAAGGGCCACCATAAAGTATGTTTGGACCACTCCCTGAGTCAGAGAGGCCAGCACACAGATGTGAGCCATCCTCCCAGACTCCGAGAGTAGTGTCAAAATGCTTTACGGTGGCCATTGTGCTGGCCAAACTTTGCTGGTTTAGCTTATGCCGGCCTAACTCCAGTTTTATTTAGCATTGCGCTCACAGTTAAATCCCACCCCTCTCACAACTCTCAACCAGACTCTCCACGAGGCAGCACATTGGATTTGGTAGACATTGTACTGGCTGCGCTGTCTTCTCAGTGCACTGTCCACATAGAAGTGGGCTGCTAGGTCACCTTAGGGCAAACAGAAAAGAAAAATTGTGGGATTCACTAACACACAATATGGTAATGTGCAGGAGCTGGGATGGCTTTTAAAACACTGAAATTCCTGGAGGAAAGGTCCACTAGTAGCTATTAACCATGATAGCTCACTGGAGTTTCCATATTCAGAGAGAGGATGCCTCTGACTGCCAAATGTTGGGGAGAAAAAGAGGATGTCTCTATCACCCTCCGTGTGTTTGTGAATTTGTAGAAAGCTCTAGCTAATGACTGTTTGAGATAGAGCAGTGGTAGCTCTTGGCCTTATTCTTTCTTAAACAGAGGAGACAATGAAGCATTCCAAAATATGCTGCTTTAATAATTCGAGGGAAGCAACCATCACAATAACGTTTTGGGATTTATAATATTACATGTTATTGCTTCATACCTTTGACAGGACTGCAGCAATCACAGACCAACCTCTCTCTCTCTCTCTCTCTCTCTCTCTCTCTCTCTCTCTCTCTGGCCTTCAGACAGATCACAGTATCAATGAACCCCACTGCAGAATGGACCCAGTTCCTGGTCATGATTGTTTGCAAGCCTCTTCTGAGTAAATTAGAACCTCAATAGGAATACATTCTGATCAATAAGAACACTATGACACAGTGTTCTGAAGAATTGCTAGACGTTTAGTTTTCATTTTGATGTGGTTGGTTTTGTCTAGCAAAATTGTTAATCATTTTCTGTCATGACTTCAGCACTTCCAACCTTCCCCTGGACTTTATTGTGTTTGTTAAAAACAATAAATTCCATGTCCGTGTTTCCAATTGCAGCTTAAGTCCCATCTCCAGCAGAAGTCTGGAGCTAGTATTGACTGTGTCAATTGTTTCCATGTGCCTGGAATGGACCTTAAACTGTACACTTAATCCTCACTTCCAGCTCCAGATTCCCCTGTGGGAAGGGAAGCTCACCAAATCCCTGCACTCAGGCTCATCTTTGCATTTGTTCACACATCTAGGTCTGCCTATTTAGGCTGTAATTTAGGCCAGGGGTGTCAAACTCATGTCTTACAGTGGGACAAATAGCATTTATGATGCCTGCTGAGGGCCAGAAATAAGCAGGAAGTGATGTCATTGAACAGGTCATGACCAGAAATCAGCATTTTTTCTCTTAATAACTCATTAGCTGCAAATAGCTAATTAGCTGCAAGAATATGCAAATCTTGATATTATTTTCAAGATACGGGAAAGCCCAATTATCATGTGGGCTGCCCTTTCAGCAGTGACACAGCACAGCTCCGCAGCTGAAAGCAGATGATGGTGGTGCTGGGAGAGTCTGAGGGCCAGATAAAGAGCTTCTGCAGGCTGCATCTGGCCCATGGACCTTATGTTTCAACCTTGACCTTAGGAGTGTTTCTAAGTATTCATTCTTGCTGTAGGAAAGGCCTGGGGAATTATCATCCAGTGGTGGTACATGTTGAATGAAGGACAGCGCTCATCCACGTGCCGGCCTTCCTAACTTAGAGAGTGGTGCTAATGTGCTTTAATAATAATAATAATAATACATTTATTTATATACCGCCTTTCTTAAGATCACTAGATTTCTCTAATGATTGAACTCAATGATTGAACATAGGCAGACTTTCTCACAAACCCGAAGGTTTTTACAATTTACAGAATGTTCTATCTTCCAAGAACAACACTCCTACAGATCTTTCTTTCTGGATTTAGCCTTCTTTCTTTAGCCACCCGTCCGTCGTCTGCTGGCTGATGAGGCTTCCCTGCTGCCACCAGAGACGCAGCTGTCTTCAGCACACTCCTCCTCCCACGAGGCAGCTGAAACTCAGCTTTTAATCACCCGCAGTTTCCAAGGTCTGCTGCTCGCAGAGACTTCCAGCAGTCCCGAGCTCACGACCTTGAGATCTTCAGGTGTTATCTTCGGGCAAACGGAAGCATTAACCCTCTCGGCTACATCTTTACAGTTCATTAGCGACACTCCTGGACCAGCACAAGTCCCTTGTGCCCGCCTAACTCCAGGTTAGGATTGCGCTCGCAATGAGATAACTAAAATTTCTTTTCTACTACGGGTAGATGATCCCTTATCCGGACATCCAAAATCCAGGCTATTCCAAAATCCAGACCTTTTCGTGTAAGATTTTTAAAAAACTTTTTGTATGAAAACACTAGAAGGTCTTGTGCTCATTCCTAGGCTGTAAGTACAGGCTGTTTGTTCTGTTCTCTGCTCTGTGGTATGTCCTATTGTGGGAAAACATGAAAGAGGCCAACAGACATCCAAATGGGGAACAGTGAAAAGAGCAAATGGAAGCATTTCTCATTATATTTACACAGTTATTCCAAAATCCAGACAAATCCGAAATCCGGACACCTTCCCATCCCAAGCAGTCCAGATAAGGGCTACCCAGCCTGTAATTCTGTTCTTCATTCATCACTTTCTTGCCTTGTGTTACAGTGTATGTCCTTGTAACTCTTGCAAGCAACTGAACTTGGAGTCAGCAAAAAAAAAAAAATTGGATCAGAACTTTTCTAGATATTCTGTTTAATTAGAATCCCTCACACTGCAAATTAGAGGCAGAGACTCAGCATGTTAAATCCTTGGAGGTGCGCACTTCCATATGGCAGGCAGAGGTGTTCACACAAAACCTTTCCAACATATAACAGCAGCACATCTTGAGAAGAGACGATTAAGGCTGTGTGTCATCGCCTTTCAAATGGTTATAGATTCTGTGCAAATCCTAATGGTTCCCACCAAAGGCCCTCTCAGCCATATCTTGCAGCATGAATAACGCTTTATTTTTATTTTTTTTGTAAAATTGTTTAATTAGTTAATGACATTGGGAAGAAGTTCTTTGGGATCATTAGGCTCCAATTTTAAAACATGGGGATCTGAAATAATTGCCATCTGAGGGAGTCAGCAAACATTTCCCCGCCTGGTGACCAAACACAAATAATTACTTTGAATAGAGGAGCTGCACCAGAAATCTGTTCAGCAGATGTTGTGATTCAATGTCCTGAGCCAGCTCGGCTGCAGGTGAATATCCAGAGGCAATTGTTTGTGTCTTTTCCTATTAGCCTTTTCCAGGTGAACAAGCATAAACAGGGAGAACATACACAAAAATTCCACACATCACTGAGTGCAATGGGTGTTTTTTTTCCCCTTCTAATGTCTCCCTGAGCATATCTCTCTAAAACGTGATCCAGAATTATAGCTTTAAAAGAAGCTGCTTTCATCTCAAAACACACTATCTGTTGTGATTTTAACTCTCTACCTCAAACGAAATAGTTTAACCATCTTTACAGAAACTACGAGTGGATTCTTCCTCCTGTGCCACACAAAACAGAGACCCAATTAGCACTTCAAGTGTGACTGTCTCCTTGCACAAGTTAAAATAGACAATCCTGACACTTACGTTCAGGTTTGCAATCACAAGGAAAAGGGCTGGGAAATTGGTGTACAGAAAGTCAATAACACGGGGCCTGAACAAAAAGATGAGTAAAAAAATTATTGAACATGATAAAAAAGATGATGATGATGATGATGATGATGATGATGATGATGAAGAAGAAGAAGAAGAAGAAGAAAAATATTTATGCACTGCTTTTCAACAAAAACATCACAAAATAGATTACAGTGCAATCCAACTCTCCCCCCTCCCAAGTGCCTTCCCTTGTGCCGGCTCCCGAGTGTCGCAAACATACCATAAAGCGTGCTTGCGGCTTCTTGGAAGGAAGTTGAGCCAATGCATGGACGTACACTAGTTCCCCAGCTCAGGACCTGCACCTGGAGCAGGTAGGTTTGTGGCAGGCTGGCACAGGGGGCTGGAGAGGTTGGTGGGAGGGCAGAACAGAGGTAGCAAACTGGGCAGGGGAAGGTGGGAGAGGACAATCCTGCCAATTCTGGGCAGGGGAAGGTGGGAGAGATCCTAACCCCCGGCCCCAGCCCAACTGGCCTTACACAGGACACTTAGATTTGTGCCTGCAAAATTGCAGACACGGATCCAAGTAGCCCTATTGGGCTGGCGTGCTACAGAGGTAGGGGACTAAAATCCCCTTACTCCATATTGCACTCAAGCCCATTCCTCACCCGCGTCCGATACAGCATGGTCCAGTTGGCCTGCCTGTCCCAGCGCAGGTTAGGACTGCGCTCAAATTCTTGTTGTAGACCAGATTCTACCCACCCAAGCTTAGCCATTTCTGTATTGCATCATACTGTATGCTCCAGGTTCCTTTCAGAGAGCTGCCTCTTTAATTGACCTTTGCATCATAGACTGCCTCCAAAGAAACACAGTTCTGAGCTTATGGGCGGATTTCCTTTCAAGTTTCATTGATTTTACAAGAAAGTTCTTGCTACTGCAAATTACTAGGGGAACAGAGTGATGCAGAGAATGCTAGCTCACAACGTTTTAAAGAGTGAATAGATCTAAAGGGTGAGAAATTAGAACGAGCTTTTCCCAGAAGTAGAACTGAGAATGAGACCTGAGAAACAAAAAATTGTTTTCAACAGAGAACTTATTAGGTCAAGAGGGCTAAGAGTAGGTTTTCATTCAGAGAGTACAATAATTTTCATTCTAGTTAAGGTTGGCTTATTTTAAAAGCTTTATCATGTTAAACAGCAATTTTCTATTATATTAATAGGAGTCAGTTTGCTACCAAAGTTACATTCTGCATCATCAAATTTATCTGTTCGTTTTAGAGAACTGTGATAACTTCAGCTACTGTGTCACAGGAAGAATTTGAACAAGTAAAACTTTTATTAGCAGGGTATTTTTATATCAAGGAAAGCTACACGCAGTAGGGTAGAGAGGAGGGAGAGAAAGGTAAGTACTGCAGGCACTTCAATGCACTGTGTAAGCAGCCGCTCCCCTGCCCAGAATGGCTCCAATGGTGACTGGGAGGGTGACTGGTGATTGCGGTGCCTGCAGTACTTATTGTTTCTACCCCCCAGCTACGTTACTGGTTACATCTCAAGCATTTCTTTACTCGCTATGCATATTAAAGGCACAGAAGCCCTGCCAGAAACACCAAGGCCATCAAAATGATTGCCACTCTTATAGGAGAGAATAGGATTTGTGCTGAATTTATCAGCAAGTGCACACTAATGCAGTCTTGTGGATACTGTCTGGAGGACATTCAGGATCACCCCTGTGCTGCACTACAAAGTTCAGGGCATGACTTTGCTATATCCTAGCTCCCTATAAGGATAAACCAAATCCTCCAGATAGGTATGAAAGAAGTTGAACAGTCTGCCCCAATCCCTAAACATCAGTCTTCTACATGTGGATATCAATCCCAGCTGTTGTGTCCAGCCCAATCCTATATAGCCACAACTCAGACAAAGCTTTGCCCCATCATTTCGTGAAAGAGACTCCTGCCCCACAGAAGACGGGAGACACACTACAGAGTCAGCATTTAACAAGTACTCTGAGAGTTAACAGCCATCAGGAATCTGAAGGCATTTTAGCTCCAATTCTCTTTTCATCATCTATAGTATCAACCAATTTGAAGGTGATTATTGCTGTTACAAGCTAAGATCAATTCTAAAATATGTTTGCATCTGTAATTTTAGCATGAGAGCAAGGGGAGCAGCTGTGCTGAGAACTAGACATTCCCCCAGATTAATATCTGATTTTCTATCAAAGAGAATACATGACACAATCTGTTAAGTTTCTAATTGTATTCACCATAAACCTCCACCATGTTGAAATATGATCTCTAATCATTTTTTAGCTTGAACTTCCTATACATAATCCATGTGACTACATGGGCTTCACTGAAAGCAGTTAAAGCAATTCGTTTCACTTACGTAGAAGAATAAATCAATGCTTAATTATCTGTGGTTTATTATTAACAGCACTGGTGAGCTGACCATATGCCATGACTTCATCTTTTTGCAAAGAAAAATGAGAATATACTGGTTGTTTTTATTATGCCTTTTAATGCTCTGAAAGGTTTTCAATGGAAAAAGAGAGACTTTTTACAATGTTGCCCAATGATAAAGAATAAAACTTTGCAATCATTCACTGCCTTTGCTTGAAATATTCAGCCCGGCGTGTTGTTATAAAGCGCATTGATTTGCAATTTTTATAGGTGCAGATGGTGCAATTTTACATCAGGTCATTCTCAGAATACATTTTGTGCAGCATAATATGCTTCATCCAGTTCTCAAAGAAGGTGACACATACCAAGCTCTGCAATACTTGAGATGGGATATACATTTAATGTCCGAACCAAAAAGACAGAGCTCTGTAATTTTTTTGAGACTTAATTGAGTCCATGCCACAAACTCTTATGAAGTCACTAAACTCCCTAAACAGCTCAGGTTTTGATCTCCTGCCAGCATAGACCTAATTTTTGAGTAGACACTGTGGCAAAATAAAACTTTCTTGAAAACATTAAGGGTTGATGAACTGCTTTGGAACAAACCCAACTGCACAGACTTTCTCCATTCCAGAGAGACCCCCAGCACAACCACAAATTCTTTGAAAGGTGGATCTTTGTGTGGGGGCCGCACCTTCTGATGTATCCTCCATTTAGCTACCTCCATTTGAGCGGGATCTCCCAAGAAGACAGGGAGACATTCTGAAATCTTCACAACAGTTTAGAAAAAGCTGTTGCTCAGATACAAGTAGAAGAATGTAAGAGCCCATCTAGTCCAGCTTCCTATACCACACAGTGCCCCACCAGATGCCTCAGGGAGCTCACAACAATATTTGCATCCTGTTGCCACTCCCCTGCACCTGGCATTCTGAGATAGCCTACTTCAGTGGTATTCAAAAAATTTTGGCCAGGACCCACTATTTAGAAAGGCACTAATGCCAGGAAGTAATGGCGTTAACCTGGAAGTAATGTTATGGCAGGAAGTGACATAATCAAGCAGGAAGTGCTATCATTGTAACATAATAAAATGACACTCCTGAAATGTAAATTGGAATTCTTGGACTGCAGCAGTTGTTCAACCATGAAACATCCCTAGCAGAAAGCAAGATTAGGACAAAAATAGTAAGTAAAAGCACTGAACTAAAAACATTTTTTTAAAAACCCTCACTTGAAAGTTCAAACTGTAAACACTCACAAAAGGAATATAACAAGAGTAAGGCCTGCAGTTTCCAAGATAGCTACTCATCGTTTCGTATACCTTTATTGGCATTAATACAAGTTAAAAACACAGAATAAATCATAAAGCAGCATCAATGAAATTCCAATCACCCCTTGACCTGGTTCAAGTTTCTTACTCAAGGTAGATTACTTTTTTTGATAACGGCCATCAGGAATTCCGCAACTAAATCGGTAATAGATGGCTACTCCCAGCTTTCTGTGACCCTCCTGACATCAGGTTGCAACCCACTAAGTGGGTCCTGACCCACAATTTGAATAACACTGGCCTACTTCTATAAACAGGAGGTTGCACATACCCATTATGGTTTATAACCTGTGGTGGACTTTTCTTCTAGAAATCTGCCCAATCCCTTTAAAGGTGCCTAGGCCAAACACCATCACTGCATCCTATGGCAAGGTTCCACAGATTACACACTGGGTAAAAAAAGGTATTTTATTTTATCTGTTCTCACTATTTTATTTTATTTATGATTGGAGGTGCCAATCATATGATCCAATTATTTGCATTGGTGTATTGGGGGAGAGTACATAGCTACCACAATATGTTCCAAATAAGGATTGTGACGGCTCATCCTATGAGTCAATTATGAAAGCCACCTTCTTTCATATTTTATTTTATCTGTTTAGTGGATGTCCCCTAGTTCTTCCATTGTGAGAGAGGGAAAAGGACATCCCTCTATCCACTCTATCCATCCCTTGCATAATCATGTACCCCCTCAGGCGTCCTTTTTCTAGCCTGAAGAGCCCCAAACACTGTAACCTTTCCTCATAAGTGCCCCAGCCCAGTAACCAGTTTGATCAATCTCTTTTGCACCTTTTCTAATTCCACGATGTCCTTTTTCAAATATGGCGATCAGAACTGTACACAGTACTCCAGGTGTATTGAAGTATGGCAGAACGTCAAATGTAATATAGCCTTGTTGGACAGACACCAAAAGTTATCATGGGCTACTTATTTTTCAGTTTTATTTACATGTATTTAGTGTACCTTCCACAGTATTTCATACATCCGAGATGGTACAGTGAATAACACTGAACTGGCTGGACTGGGAAGAGCTATGCTTGAAGATTTGTTTGGCCAGTCAGGAAGCTCATGTTGGGTGATCTTGCACCAGTATCATTCAACCTACCTACCTCAGTCTGTCTGTTGTGAGTATGGGGAGTGACTGTGCACTCTGTCTGAGTTTCTTGAAGGAATGGGTTCTATGAGCTTCCCAAAAATGTGCTTTTCACAAATCTGCACTTTCTTTTACTTACTACAGGACAGAGCAGGTGCTAGTCCTGATTCTAGGCCCAGAAGGAATGATGCGGAGGTGCCAATCATATGATCCAATTATTTGCATTGGTGTATTGGGGGAGAGTACATAGCTACCACAATATGTTCCAAATAAGGATTGTGACGGCTCATCCTATGAGTCAATTATGAAAGTCACCTTCTTTAACAGGTCAGCAACTCCAGGCATCCACCACCAAGGGGTCTGCAAATTGCATGCCCATTCCCCATATGAAGAAGCTGGTTCATTCAATTGGCATATCTAGGTTTTCTCCTATAAGGTTGGAAGCCAGTTAGCAGACCAGTGGCATAGCTAAGGAGGTACAGGAGGTAGCAATTGCACCGGGCAACAAGCTTTTGCAGGGTGGGAGAACAAGCTTGAGACTAGTGGCTGAAATTGTGGAAACCTTGGTAAGTACAAATAATATCATCATGTAATACATCATTGGAAAGGTAGTTTTAATACTGAATGTCATGAAATAAACCACGTTTGAATATCTATATTCTATCAAAAGGTATAACAAATTAACCAGAAAACATTTTATTTATCTACTTTTAAAATTAAATTTCATTTCGTCGTGGAGGGCTACAAAATCCCATTTGCCCTGAATAGCAGATGGCTTAGCTAGGCCACTGCAGCAGCCCTAGACATTCCTATGGTGATTGTGTGAGGTCAACTGACTAATGTTGAGGACTTGTATGTGGAACTTTCCCTAGTGCATCTTTTCTTTTAAAGAGCCTGACTGGCTAGAAATGAAGCCTTTTTCCCTTTCAAAAATATCCAAAACCCATTAATGTTAAATAGTCCAATGATATTACAGTCATCATATGTCATCAGCTGCTCAGTTATAGCTCATATTTTCCATGGGTTTTGGCATCCTCATGTGGAACTGCCGATTAATAGCAGCAACATGTTGTCCTTCAAGTGCCAAACATTCTGGCCAGGACCTTAAGCTTTGGGGTGGCGCATAACTGTGACAGGCCAAATTGTTTCCAGAATAACAAAGTCATCTGCAAGTAAGAAAAGTAGATGGAGAAATACATATATTCAGATGTTTCTGACCTGTGCCACAGGCAAAGAAATTTCCCTCCCTGTGGCCAGTCTACTATGTGATTGAGAGCACAATCCCAACCTGGAGTTAGGCCGACACAGTTAGGCCAGGAAAGTTTGGCTGGCACAAGGGACACCATAAAGCACGTTTGGACCATTCTCAGAGTCAGGGAGGATGGTGCATGTCTGTGTGCTGGCCTCTCTGACTCTGAGAGTGGACCAAACATACTTTAAGGTGTTCCTTGTGCCAGTCAAACTTTGCTAGCCTAACTGTGCCAGTCTAACTCCAGGTTAGGATTGTGCCCTGAGGGTGCGATCCTAACCAACTTTCCAGCATTGACATAGCTGTGCTAATAGGGCATGTGCTGCATCCTGCAGTTGGGGGCAGTCATGGAGGCCTCCTCAAGGTAAGGCAGTGGATTTTAGATTGGGGCATTTCAACGCTTCAGCCTGAAAACTATGGTCCCTGCCCCTTTAAGGGACGGGACACCATTTAATGTGGCACCAGAACTCCTGTGATCTTGCTGGCACCGGGGAAAGCATGCATTTTGCGTGACTTACTGGGTGTCACGCTGGCCTCCAGTGGGAGCGGGAAAGCCGCGGACCCCTCTGTGGGCCTTCACTCTCTCTTTCTGCCCAGCCCAACAGATAGGAAGAAAAGCCAGCGCAAGCCCCATTCTCTGTGTAGGAACTTTTTATTTTTTATTTTAAAAAGGCTGGGGCTTTTTTCTGTTGGAGAGCCCCCTTTTTCAGACTTACCAGGTATACAGAGCCAGCTGGAGGAAGAGAGGGACGATAAGGTAACCACAGGGCTACACGTGCAAATGAGCTCTGACTCTGAGGCAAAGAGAACTGCTGCTGCTTATTCCCTGGCATGTGCTCTGAGGCTGCCCATCACGGGGCTGCAACATGCAGGGGCCAGCTTTAAGTGGGCGGGGCCAGCTCAACTTCCAGGAACCGGTAGGCGCATAGTGGTGAGTACCAGGTCCATGACATCACTGTGTGTGTCCCTAATGGAACTGAGGGTGGCTGTTGTTATAGTTTCAAATGTTGTTGCTGGTGTTATTTTCAATTATCATGACCTGTTTTAAATTATCACCCCTGCTAACTGGGCAAGAGGCACTTTTTCAAGTGGTGTTCATCTTATACTTAGCAGGGGAAGAGTAATTGTCCCGCGTCACCCCAGCACAGTGTCTTTCCTAGTAGCTGTTGCTGGTGGGGTTCTGCATTTTTTTTTAGATTGTGAGCCCTTTTGGGACAGGGAGCCATTTAACTTTATTATTATTATTATTATTATTATTATTATTATTATTATTATTATTTGCCTGTAATCCGCTTTGTGAACTTTGTGTTGAAAAGCGGTATATAAATACTGTTGTTTGATGATGTTGATGATGTTTGTATTCCCAGGCCAGGCTCTGAAGAAATTTGTTCCATGTAGGGGGCTTTAGATTTATTTTACTCTAGTATCAGCCTGTGTCCCCATGCTGCACGGCAAACTGGTTTTGAAACTGAGGGCGTAATCCTAACCCACTTTCCAGTACCGGGATAAGGGAAATGCAGCTCTGAGGTAAAGGAACAAACTGTGCCTTACCTTGAGGGGGACTCTGAGACTACTACTCCACTGCAGGATGCAGCACATGCCCCATTGGCACTGCTATGTCAGTGCTGGGTTAGGATTGCACCCTGGATTTCATAAGTCCTTTGCAAAATGCTGTGGGAAGGAGGGTTTATACATGCATGTACACGCATACACAGACATGCGTGTGTGGACATTCATGCATATTCTATTGTCATTTATTCATATAAAACAACTTAGATATTTCACTGGACTATAAAACATTTTGCATTTCACATTTCATTCCGCCCCCAGTTCTTACTTTGGCATGTATGTATGTTTTTAAGTCATCTTTTGAAACTAGGGCTACAAGACTATACACACTTACCTGGGAGTAAGTCCATTGAACTCATTGGAAATTACTACTGCGTATACTACTACTGCATAGCTTGGGCTGACTTCAGTGTTGAAGTCAGTACTGCTGACTTCAATGGGAGAAATAAATGGGATTTCAAAATGGCTTAACTTGGGTGGGATTATGCCTTAAGAGGTCAACAACTGAGCTATTATTTGTAATAAAATTATATTGCTGCTCCAAAGCCTACGAATCCATTAAAAATTTACATTTGTAGAAGATCTGGGATGATGGGCCCAATTTGAGCTAAAAGCTACAATTTCAGCTAGAATCATGCATTATGTTTTGCAGAATTGCTTGTCGGTCGTTTAGAAATGTATTCTAGCCAAGTAGCTTGCCCGAATTTTTTCCCTTATATCTTTACAGCAGTCGAGCTTGTTAAAACCACCTCTGTTCCAAGGATCTCTCTTTCTAACATATGCCTTGACTTCTAAGGGTAATGAACTCTCTTATAATAAATGCCCTGCCATAACATGAACAATCCTCCGCTTCCAGGAACTACCTCATAATTACACGGCTTGGTATTGCATGTCAGAGGGTTGCTTCGCCTTTAATATTTGATGAAGAAATTCAGATCCCTGACAGTAAAAGTATTTAACCCAAAGGACCTAGAACCCAGACTATTTTTCTGCGGAGTAGCCATTGAGCTGTGCATTTGAGCGCCACTGCAATCCCTCGTGCATACTCATGCTCTTTGATACTCTCTCTAAGTAGATTCAACCACATGCTGTCCAGATGGAAACCTGGCTGAATCATTACATTATATTGAAATAACCCAATACCACCTGTTTCGCTCGGGGTCCCTGCCAACATTTTCCCATAAAACATTTATTTTGCTAATATTTTAGTTGGTCACCACAGAAGGACACTTGAAGTGAAAGGTTTAGCATGCAGGCAGCCACTCTGAACTGACCTTCTGAAAAGAGGTGGCAGGAGGCAATGATTGCTCAGGAGTCGCAAGCTTTTATCTATTTTAACATTTGCATTTTCATTTAGCATTATTTATTGGCGCTTGGCAGACACGGAAAAAAAAGAAGACGACCAGGGGCATTCCCCCTCCCCCAGCACTTTGTACTGGATGGAATAGCTTAGCTGTGTCCGTGATCACCTTTTGTGAAACGCTAAAATGGAAAATGGGATATTGTGACTGCAGAGGCCAGACACAAATTAGTAGATTGCTCAGGAATTCTGACAAATACTATGACTGGTAAACTCAAGATGCAGAACACACAGAGAGAGTTTAGGCTACCATGGCTCTCAGTATGGGTCAGTCTAGCACCAGAATTTCAGACTGTTCACAAACAGCTTTGTGATTACAATTCAGCAATAAATCCAATAATATTGAGTAAAAGGTGAAAAACAAACAAACCCTGCCCGCCAAAAATCTGCCTTTGCCATATTGATGAAAGACACAGGAGCCCCACTGTGTATTTCATTCAGGCAACTCTACGCACACTATAATTAGAACATTTCCCTAATGACAGATAGAGAAGATGCACCATTTTTCAATTAAAATTGGAAGCACACACTTGTACCTGAAAATGTGTAGGGTATATAGGAATTTCACCAATGCTGAACATAGGAAGGTGCTTCCATGGAGTCCAGCTATCAGTCCATCTACACTGACTGGCAGCAGAAAGGAAAATTCCAAAACTTAAACAGGATGTTTTCTCTACTCTATGCAGAGATACCAGAGAGAGAACATGGGAGTTTCTATATATATATATATACGCTTACCCACTGAACTATAATTAGAGGTGGGAGAAAATTGTTCTATTTTTTCGCAGATTTCAGTATTTTCAACGTTAGAAGTGCAGAAAGTAGTGTTATGTGGTTTTATTCAAAATGTACATTATAATTTAAAGTGTAGTGGGTAGGTGATACAGTTTCAGTAGATGCAGCCACTGTAATTATTATACACCCCATTAAATAATAAATAAAAATCAAATGGTTATATTTTTTCAGAGATTTGTTGTTTTTACAAAAATGAGAAGTGCAGAAAGCTGTGTTATGTGTTTTATTTCATTATCACCATTTCCTCCCAACACTAGCTATAACTCATTTCCAATATTATTGTTAGTTTGTATTGGAATACTCCCTGTGCAGGGAGTATCTCCTGATGAGACAGAAATAATTCCAGCATAGTGATTCTTGCACAGATCCAACAGCCTTCTTTGAAAGAAGGCGATTCTGCTGCAGGACCGGCCCATCTATAAAGCAAAAAGATGCCCACTGCCACCCCTCAGTCTACTGCAGAGTAAGGCGACCTCCTTGCCTGCCCCTTCCTCTGTATAAGCTCTTTAATCAAACCAGGAAATGTCGGGTGTGCTAAGATTGCTCCCAGAAAGCTCCACGTTTCCTGCTTCCTTTACAGAGTCTGCACAGAGGAAAGAGTGAGACCCCTGTGTTCCAATCCCTGGAGCACAGCAGTCTGACACCCTCACCTCACTCTTCCCAACATGAGTTTCTCGGGGAAGGAAAGAGCAACGTGAGAAGAAGGAAGGGGGCCAAATCGCAGCACTCTGGGGATAGGAGCACAACAAATCCTCCTGCTTACCTGGCTGCTTCTGCTTACCTGGCTCCTTCCTCTGTCATGAATCAAACCAGGAAATGAGGAGCAAGCTAGGATCACTCCCAGCATGCTCTGCATTTCCCATTAGACAAAGATTGCTATTTCCGCCACACAGGCTCTTTAAATAAAGCAGGAAACGTGGAGCATACTGGGAACAGCGTGTTTCACATTTCCTACTTTGATTCCAGGTATTCAAAGGAGCCAGGTAAGGACTGTACAGGTTAGGGAGGCAGCAGCAGCAGCAGAATAGCTGCAGCTGGCCCTGTTCTGCTGCATCCCTGCATTTGGAATGACTAACAGCACTATCTTGTGCATGTGCATTCAGAAATAAACTCCATTGAGTCCCAGGGGACAGTAAGTGTATATAGGATTGCTGTCTAAGGGCCCAATCCTATTCAACTCTCTAGCACTGATGCAGCTGCAGTGCAACCCCAGGTAAGGGAATAAGCATGCCCTTAACTTGAGAAGGCCTCCATGAAGGCCGCCTTCACTGTAGGATGAAGCTCCTGCCCCATTGCCACAGCAGCATCAGCGCTGGAATGTTGAATGGGATTGGGTCAGTGGTGTCATCTACTCACCAGTAGACGGTACGCTGTGCAGGACTTAGCATGATCAACAGCCCGTCCACTCACTTCCGCTTTCTTCGCGCTCCCCGCGCGGCTTTCCCTCGACTCGGAGGGGGCGCCTGCTCGCCCAGGCACCCGGCGAGCCCCCCACCCATCCCCCCTGGTGAGCAGGCGCTCCCTCCGAGGCGAGGGAAAGCCACGCGGGGAGCGCGAAGAAAGTGGAAGTGAGTGGACGGGCTGTCGCTGTGGATTGGGTCCTAAATGACCCAGAAGACTGGGCAGAAGGAGCCACTCCAGTTAAGGCTGAGACCAAAACAGTTTATAATGAGTCCAGCCAGAAGCCTCTTGGGCAGGTGGGTATTCTGGGGTCACAGTCATATTAATTTAAATAATTTCCTTTGTTTCTCAGGGCAAACTGGTGTTCAATATGGGATTTACTGTAATATAAAGATAAGGCAGTTCAAGCCCCAAACACAGCAGATTTCCTTTCCTGTCTTCCCACCCCCACACAAGTAGCATCAGCTTCTGTTGGATAAAGCCCTTACAGGCTACAGAGAATTATTCAAGATTATTCAAGAAGGTTAACAATGGAATGTCAGTAATTCAGGCCCCTCTTTAGCGACGTATTCTTCTCTCTAAAAACCCTGTTTAGAAATGTGATTGCTATTTATTTAAATCTTCTTGAAACTCCTGGCCATTACAGGAACCGCTTAAGGATCAGAAGCAAAAGTAAAGTACCTATTTGACAGTTTCTATTCATGAGCCAATATTCTCCCCAAAGACAGATAATTATATAATTAAGCTATCCATTTCGGTGCATATGTACTATACACAAAGGAAACTGACACACAATGAATCCTGCTAAGCTTTTGTTCCATATATGAAATACTGAGTAATCACCTTTTTTTATGAAAGCACTTGACCTTTAAATTGATATTCCCCTCCCCCAACAGATTATAATGACTCTTCAAAGAGGTATTGAATGTACTGCTGCTTAATCCAGGGAGAGAATTGCCCATTAGTCACTTCTAGAATTTTGTATCCATCGGTGACTGATTATCAGAAAAGGGGCCAGGGGTGGGCTATTTCACTTCTGTGAATGCCATGGCTTTGCCTTCCTTTTTTTTAGTGGATAAATTATTGTACTATTCACAGTATTGGATTGACTGACACATGAATATCACTTATAAATTCCATGCTTGCTTGGAGAGTCTTTGAAGCTTTGAGGGCACAATCCTAACCTGGAGTTAGGCCGGCACAGTTTAAGCCAGCAAAGTTTGGCTAGCATAAGGACCACCATAATGTGCATTTGGACCTCTCTCGGGAGTCAGGGGGGATGACACACATCTGTGTGCTGGCCTCTCTGACTCCTAGAGTGGTCCGAACATACTTTATTTTGGCCCTTGTGCTGGCCAAATTTTGCTGGCCTAACTCCAGGTTAGGATTGCACTCTGAGACACACACACACACACCATGATAGATATTTTTAAAGTATTGATCAGGGTGTCCTGCGCCACTAGATAGGTTATCTGTAGTTGCTCATGGGCTTTATATGCTTTCCTGCAAGGCCCAGAAGGATATTGGGAGAGTAAGCCACATTACATATTATTGCAACAATTGCACACAACCTCATTGCTGGAGAACTCTAAACTCTGCCTCTTTTTCCTTCATCTGTCTGTTGTTTACCAGTTTACTTGGATTTTAGGAGCTGCCAAGATTTCAGTATGGAAATGCCAACTGACGGCCAAACTTGCATATTCAAAAGCAGCCACCTCACAGACAACTAACATACTAATGGAAAATATTGACATCGGGAATGTATGCCACCATCCATTCCATTGTATTAATATTAATAAGGCCGCACAGAGACAGAGCTCTGTTGATTTGCACCTGTTCTTCCTAATACACAGCACTGTATACGTGCTGATGTGTACACACATGCTACTGCGTGATCCAGCTTCCACATTCATTTGTAGGGCAGCTCACAGCTTCCCCTTCACTGTAGGAAATGAAAAAAACTTGCTACAATGGCACATCAAAAATACCCCATTGCCACTTTCTGGAGTATTTTTGACTGGATAAACAGAAGAGAGGCAAAGGTACTCCTTGCCACTGTTTCAGTCCAAATCAGATCCCCATGCAGATGCTATTTTAAAGGCATCTTTGAGCCACCCCCAAGTAGAAGATATGTTTTACTTTAATGTCTCATCCAGTTGTTCTTGGTGGGCAAGAGGAAGAAACTACCATAGTCAGGGGCAGGGGGTAGCTAAAGAAGTGCAGGGGGATGCAATTGCACTGGGCAACAAGCTTTAGGGGGGCAACAAGCTATGTTTGACACTAGGCCAAAATTGTGAAAACCTTGCTATGTATAAATAATACTATCACTCATAATATTATTTATAGTATCATTGTATCATTCCTACCATTGGAAAGGAAACTTAATGCAGAATGCAATGAAACAAGCCAGAGTGTAATATCTTTACTCTATTAAAGGTTATGGCCAAAAAAGCAGAGAAAATGGAAATACAACAGTGATGTCACTTCCTCTTGTGATGTCACTTCTGGGGGCAACATTTTGCCCTCTGCACTGGGCTACACTTTCATTAGCTACACCCCTGGTCAGGAGCTGACTACATGTTATGCAAAAATGCCTGTATTATTAGTACTCTGAAAGGAGCAGGTGACTGAGAACAAGGAAGTGACAGAGGGAGCAGCTCTGAACTCTCCCACCTCCCATTTGTCCGCCTCAAATCATACATGCGCAGCCTTCTCAACGCACACAGGGTACAGGGGTGTTGTCATTGAGAGCATGATTGGAAGAGCAATGCAAATACGGGGACTTTCAGGGCAGCCTGTGTGAGCTTCCTTTATCAAAATATTTCTTGAAAGTGTTCCCTTCCCAATCCTGTTTGCCACCACTCCATAGTATGCAGCTGCGCCAAGAGAGAGTCTGCTTTGGGCTGTGGGGTGGGGAGCAGATGGCCAGTGAGAAGTCAGTAAAAAAACAAACGTTTCACTTGTTTACTTACCTCCCAGTAGGCTGCCTAATCACCTGTGAGTCTCCTTAGATCAGTGGTCAGGAAACAGGGGTAAATTACCCCAAATGGGGTAAAAATGAAATTCCTGGGGGTAATGGACGGTCATGCTGCCGAGACACAGCTGGGCATGCATATGAATCTATATGCATGCCCAGCTGTGTCTTGGCAGCGCGACCGTCCATTACCCCCATTCCGGTTCCGTCGCTGGCTGGCTGGCTCCGTTTTGTTTTGTTTGTTTTGCTCCGCCCACTTTCGCCGGCCAGCAAAACGCACCCCAGACTGCTCTACGCCTGCTCTGCTTTTCACACCACGGCAGTTTAGAGCACGTGGATGCAGCAAGGAGAGCAGCAGAGCGGCGGCGCAGTGGACCTGAGCAGCAGCGGAGCAGAGCGGCAGTGAAGAGGCAAGGCAGGGACGGCCAGGCATCGGAGGTGAGGGAAGGCACGCGGCTTTCCCCTCACCCCTGCCTCCGTTGCCCTGCTGGGCAAATAAAAAGCAATGGGTTCCAATATGTAATTTTTTTTTCTTTTGTTCTGGCGGGGGCTTAACGTCGGCGTATCTAAATATATTTTGGGGTAAAAGGTAAAAAAGTTCCCTGACCCCTGCCTTAGATCCTGCCACCAATTCCTGGCATACGTCTGAGGAGAGGAAGTGGGCAGAGCAGGTTGGAACATGGGGAACAGGATCTGGCATGCAATTTGGTTGCTGAGATCCACCCCCTTCAGCTCAGTCCCTTCCCCCTGCCCTCCTCCTGCCCTGCACCGAACCTCTCCTGAACGGCCCATGAACTACTTCCCACTACCAGCTAACCTCAGCCAGCAGAGTAACCAGGTGGTTCTGGTCCACTCACAGAGCCACTGGCTATTTCCGCAACAGCAACCGCAGTGCAACAATTGCACCTTTGTAGGGTCATTTAAGGTAGTGATCAATAGATCCACTGTCATGAATGGCCCATAGAACTGGGCCATAAGTGGCTGTGGATTCACCTGCTGCCCATCTCCAGCAGTGGCATGTTGTCCACGACTTCTCCTGTGCTTAGAGCACTAACCCAGCCAAACGGGTTTTCGAAAAGGAGGGTCAGCGGCAGCATGGCTACCTTCTCAACCCCAACCTCATTGCAACATGCACAGAGGAAGGCCTCATCCAGGACACGCGGAGAGGCGATCAAGCTGTTCTTGCCAGGTCAAGAGCGTTGCGCCGAGAAAAAAAACGCAGCTAGGACACGACTTGCCTGATTGTGCAGGAAAGCCTGTTGAACAGCTGCCACCAGGCTCTGAACCAAAATTGGCCACATTTCCAAACGGCGCATTTCTTTATGAGCAAGCACAATGTTTAAAAACAAAACAAGATCGGTACGAGGTGTGACAACAGCGCTCCAGAAGGAATGACGAAAATCTGGCACCATGTGTGTATGGTGTTAGCTCCCTGTGACTGTATATTTTAAATAGCATTGTTAGCTCTTCACTTTCATGAGAATTGGCGAGGGTTATGTTAACAAACAGGGTCCCCACAAATTGATTTCCAGAGAAGTACACAGTTGAGGGCCCAGTGGAATCTGCTTGCGAGCAGCTCCTTTTCCCCTGTCCACTTTCCTAGGCAATGTAGCCAGCTGCCACTAAGGACAAAGAGACGATTAAGCGGATGACCTGATTTATTGCAAAAAATTTCAAAGTTCGCGTGTATGTTTTAATGCTATCTGTGGAAAGTCAGATGGCATCCCGGCTTGTCTATCCGAAGTCAATGAAGTTGCACTCATTTATGCCAGCTATGAATTTGTCCCAGGAGACACACAGCAATCTGACTTCATATTAACTCAGACAGAAAGCACTTCTGCTCTGAAATTAGCAAATTGACGGCGGTATCTGGCAGTAAGGGCAAGCCAAAGCGATCCTAGGAATTTGTGCTCTTTGATCCTGAAGGCCGAGGAGACTTATTAAGATGAATGCAAGAGGAAAATATATGATGCACCTTCCTGGAAATACTGAAATAATTCTCCGTGTTAAAAGGAATCAGCACAAAGCGACTAGTACGTTCTATAGTCACTCAAGACAATGTTATATAGGGCTGGTTGGAAAACCCATAATCATGGGGTGTACAGGGTCATTTTCCTCTAATGCATGAAGATGGGGGGGAACCCTGAAGTCTTTCTTTTAGGTTTAATTTTGAATGGATTTTTCAAACATTTTAAGACACAACAGATATAAAATAAATAAGAATAATATGCAACAATTATCTGTGGAACTAATCATATGGGACTATTAAAACAATAACTGACATAAACCACATGTAAAATCATAGACAACATTTTATATATACACAAACTATTCCATTTACTGATCTCTAGGAATGTTACATACAGTATATTACAGAGGGGCATGGGAGACAGGCCAAGGAAGGCTCCAGGGTGGGCACAACTTACTACCCCCAAGCGTTCCTCTGCATGGTACAGTCGAGGATTGTGCTTTACCCCCACCCGAACATCCCGGCTCTGCTCTCAGGGGCCTCAGCATTCTCACTCTATGAATCATTAGGCTCTGGAGGGGATGTTTCTCAGTTATCATTAGCCCCCTGTTCTCTGCTGCCATTGGTCAATGAGCAAACAGTGACAGGGGGGCAGGAAGGGCAGCATATTGACAACCATTCCAGCAGGTGCCAGCAATTGAGCAAAAGCTTGGGGTGTGTGTTGGGTGGCTAGTTGGGTGGGCTGCTTCAGTGAGTGCCCTGTGTCACATGCCACCCATTGATTGGCCCTTGCAGGACTCCCTCTAATCTGTGGTGTAGCCGACTGGTGCGCTACCCTGGGGCACACGGGGCAGCCTGCCACCCCTCCACCTCGACCCAGACGTAATTGTGGTGATGTGATTACACCGCCACAATTCCTTTCAGAGTGGCAAATTGGCCAAGCCGAGGACGGCTCTGGGGGCGGGTTCTGCCAACCCGGAGAGTTCTCAGCATGCTTAGAGTGGAGCCAGCCACTTCTAAGGAGTGCCTCTGATAAATCCACATGCTATGGCCTCCCATACAAATGTGTTTGTTTGCAGTGATGCAAGGCGTTCAGTGCTAGATAAGATGCATGTTACTTCCCTTCTGCTATAGCTGAGTGGTTAGAGAGCAGCTTTGCGAAGTAGCCAGTGTGAGTTCTACCTACCTTAACGATCTGCCATGGGTGTTTCTGGCCAATCATGCAAAGGTGAGTGTCTAGTTGGTTAGGGCACATCACTTGGTTGGGGTAAAGCTCACCTAGCTCCTAGCCTGCATCTTTGTGCAATGAGCTACCAGTATCCCGCTTCACATGAATGTTGTGGCTCCCCTTGTGGCTTATCCCAGTTTTCCCCTGGGATAATTCCCCTGGGATTATCCCAGTTTTCCCCTGGCAAAACATGCTTTCATGCCAGACTACCAATAGTGATTGTCACTTTTACAGATGGAGAATCCAGTAAGAATCCAGCCTTGAAATGCATGTAGATACAACAATCAATTGCAAGGGTTTGAAGCCATGGAAAATGTAGACCATTTTGTGACTAACATACATGGAAAATCTTGAGAAACATAAAATGTGAGAGATAGTATGCAGTGCAGCAAGGCAAATTTGGACCAGAAATTTAATTTTCATTGAAATATCCCTGCAATAAAAGGTTATATTTTCTACAACTTAGGAGGGTTTTTTTTTCAGTTTTGTTAGCTTACCTCAGCCAGACTTTTCACCTTAAAAAAAAAATACTTGGAATATATCTCAATTCCCTGAAGTCAGATCTTTTCTAAACCAGATCCACAGACTTTAATTGAATTATGCAGGCTAGAAAATGAGAAATGCTGGAGTGCAAATGGTCAGAGTAATGTAGTGCTCATTAAGCCCCTCTGAGACAGGTACTTTCAGTCCCACAACATACAAGGTTGTTTTTGTTTGAAATTGGCTTTCCTGAAAAACAGAGACAATTCTTTAAACCACAGTCAGGTATCACCGAACAGTTAGGGCTAAAAGGGAAGTCTAAGTATATATTTCTGGCCCATGCAGTGATATGAACATTCGGTCATTTCCTTTTTAATCCCGATAGAGTTTCTTGTACATTCAGAAGCAGTGAAATCACTTCACCTTGGTAATTTATTATTTCCACCGCTTGTTCAAATATTTGTCTACAGCTTTGAATACGAAATTTAAGTGAAACATGGATTGGCTTGGTTTATCAAAATACATAAAACATTTAATGAACCAATTATGCCAGCAGAGTTTTAGGAATGGCAAACGTAACTCACCCACCCCCAACTGCCAAAATTCCAAATGTAGCAGTGGCTTCTACAGGAAACCATAAAACTGAGGTATACACGAAGATTTGGCAAGAAGAGGGTGGAGCTATAAGGCACTTTGGAGGGGATGGGGATGAGAGGAATTCCGAAAAGAAGCACTTAAGCAGCTCCTGGATCAGGCCAAAGGCCTGTATCTCACAGTGGCCCACCAGTTACCTCAGGAAGCACACAAGACTAGATACCTGCATCTTGTTGTCACTCCCCTGCTCTGGCATTCTGAGGTAGCCTGCTTCTAAAGTAAGGAGATTGCACCACCCATCTTGGCTTGTAGGCTGCTCCAGAAATCTGTCCAATCCCCTTTTAAAAGCGTTTAAGCCGGACACCATCACTACCTCCTGTGGCACAGGAGTTCCACAGATTAATTATCCTCTGGGTAAAATAGTAGTTCCTTTTATCTGTTTCTAACTCTCCCAACACTCAGTTTCAGTGGTTGTCCCCACCCCAGCCATTGGGAGGTACTGCATCCAAAGTGAGAAGGGGTTGCATCTCTTCAAATACTAACACCTGGTTTAGGTGCTTTCCAATCAGTAGGTCTCCCAGTGACCCAAGTGCTGGCTCAGGAAATGGAATAAAAATAATCTCAAACAAGAAATGCTTTCTGATATTTTGACTTAGTGTCCTGGCAGCTATTTGACTTTCACTTGGCTGATTTAGCAGTAGTGATTGTGCCAATATTTAATCATTTTGATACACATTGTTATGCTCGTGTTTATTCCAAAATGGAGCACCATTTTTCCCAGAAGTCCTTGCTCTAGCTTGGAACATTACATGAGATCTTGTCATATGCACTTGGTTTTCAGGGTATGAGGGTGCCTTATAGGCACCTGTGCCAAACCTCTTGGATGTTACTCTCTCCTTCTAGGTCACAAATCTGTGAAGACAGCTACTAGCTCTCAATGAAATTCTCACTGATTGCTATAAACCACATAACCAGACTTGACCAAGCTGCCTTTTGTTGAGTGAAAAATCTTCTAATATGGGACAATTCTCTTGATATTTTGTTACCATGTGCTTTACTCACTCACTCACTCACTCACTCACTCACTCACTCACTCACTATTTTCACAGATAGCCAGTTTATATAGGCAGGCCTTTTTCAAATGGTTTTTTTAGTATTGTTCTGTGAGACACAGAAGAACCCTTTCACCAGATGTTTCCATCCAACTGCAGCTAAAATCCTGGACGTGCTCTGCCCAGGACCAGTCTTAAGCCAAAGTGGCCTATGCTATTGCATTGGGCTCTGTGCTTTGTGGGGGACCTATGCTGGTGCAGACAACGGATCAGCCAGGATCGTCATAGACTGTGAGCCAGTGGGACAGGTGGAGCGGATGCTCATTGGCCTGTCCCTACATCCAAACAACCCAAAACGGGCCTCCTGGAAGCAGTTGCCGGTGATGTCATCACATCACTATCAATTATTTCCAGGTGCCACAGTTCATGCCTGGCACCAATAGCGCTCTTCTCCCCATGGCTGTATGTTGAGTGGAGGGCCATGGGGAGGGTGGTGGTCCTGCTGGAATGCCCCGCATTAGGCCTTGCTGCTCCTGGGGCCGGTCCTGGCTCTGCCCTTCCAAAGCTTCATAGCAGTCGCACTTCTCCCTCTGTTGGTCGATTCTCAAGCTGGTATGGGTCTCTAGTTGACTCCTCTGCATTCCACACATTCCACACCCTCTCACAGGCTAGCTTTCCACAGTGCACTCTCTCACAGTGACTTTTGAAAGGTCTGTCAACAACTTCTAGTCTTAGTGCAGTTGTGATCCCCATCATCCAGAGCACACACTTTCTCAGGCAGGGGCGAATCTATTTGAAAGGGCGCCCAAGGCGCCCAATGAAAATGCGCCCCTAGGGGCACGCAACGTCATGACGTCACATCGTGACGTCATGACATAGCGCCCCGCCCCTTCTAAGAGGCACGTTCTGTTCGCTGCTGCCGGCCCT
>JAJKFI010000054.1:2599707-2615053 GCA_029204185.1 Lerista edwardsae | reverse complement strand
GTGAGCTGCCTGATGTTGCTTGCCCTTACCCCGCACCTTTCATGCCATTAGGGAGGACAACCTGGCGTTTGTCCTTCCTCCTCCCATCCCCAATACAAATGCACACAGCCCTTGTTGCAAGTCTCTGAGGAAGATGTCATTGCCGGACGGCGAAAGGTGTACCCCATCACCCCGATAAAGGGTCGGCATCAAATGTACTATGCCAGGGTGCCAGATGACAGCACCCCCCTGACACACTACCACCCTGCCCAGGTAATGATTGACTCTTTTGCGGGCAACGTCTATCCTGCGCACACTGCGGGCACTGTGCCAGACGCACCTAGGCAGCATGTTGGACCACAGGAAGTGCACACCCAGGAACCAACTTCTGAGTGTGGCGAAGTCCCTGCACGCCTGGTGATGCAGCGAGATCGTGGTTCGCTGCCCCAGGTCGTTTTCGCCAAGATGGATTAATATTACCTGAGGGGGTGGCCCACTGGATAGCAGCTCATGAAGGAATGGCAATAGCTGATCCCAGCGCATGCCTCTTTGCGCCGCCCAAGTGACGTGTGCCAGCGGACCCAAACCCAGCTGAGAACCGAAACTGGTGCAGAGGGCCCTTTTTCTAGCCCAAAAAACGATCGAGTGTCCGCAGATGACAACCCGGACAGGGCCTGGCCGGGATGGACCTGTCAGAACAAAGAACAAAATGAGAGTGCAATCGCCTCACGCACAGGCCGCCACAGGGGCCTAACAACCCCCCGCAGAGGGAGAGTGCAACCAGCACTAGACCAAACACAGCGCAGGTCGCCGCAGTGACCTGGAACCAACCGGGGCACACAGACCCCCCGAAAGGCCTAAGCCTCAGGCAAACCCCCGCAGGGGAGCCAAACACAGCGCAGGTCGCCGCAGTGACCTGGAAACAACCGGGGCACACAGACCCCCCGAAAGGCCTAAGCCTCAGGCAAACCCCCGCAGGGGAGCCAACTGCAGGTCTTCCCTGCTGCCACGTGGCGTACAACCAAGGCACTCTGGCCTTCCGACCCCCCCCCAATGGTTCAACGAACGTAAAATGTAGGCACCGGATTTCCAACGGCCTGTTCTCTTAATAGGCGTGTCCAGAAGCCCCATGCGTGCCGCTATAGAGGCTGCCCCCATCCGAAAGGAGTGAAGCCCCAATGGGCCCTTCAGCCAACCCAGCCTATTGGTTGCTTTCTTAAGAACTGAACCGAATTGGTATAGTGTGTGTGTGTGGGGGGGGGGGGGAGTTGCGTCCAAGTGCCTAAACAGCGGCCCAACTTCTGATGGGGCTTCGCTTAAAAACTGTTCCATGGCCAGGACCGGGCACAAGGTGGTATCCTGGGCTCTGTGCAATCTCACCCATTGTCCAGCACCCTTCTGATCCATCTTAGACTTATATATAAGAAGGCTAATGGCATCAGGGCAAAGTCTGTGGTCACCCTGTTGCAGGGCCCTGTCCCCGACATTTTTAGACTTGGCCAGTATCTGAGAAGGTCAGAAGGCTCCAAAAAGGAACACTACACAAACTGCCCTGAATAAGCAAAATTCAAACTGGGAGGAGGAAAGGGATTGAAACTCCCCAACTAGGGCAACCAACATGGCCATTGTAATAGGGCGTCGTGTGTCACGTGAAACAGGTGACTCCCTCCGAAACCCCTCTAACATACGGTGGACCCTGAAGTCAAATGCCGTGTCCTTTAACCCAAGGCATTTGGATTGAAAAGATAGCGCAGCCAGGAAGACAGCCACTGATTTCGCAGCTAGCTGCCTGTCCCTAATATCCAAGAGGAATCTCATTATATGATCCACCGGGATGGGCCAGATGTCACCTAGCCCTGTTTTTTCGTGAAAGGAGTGAAATGTTATAAGCTTACTAGTATAGCTGGCCCTTGAAGATGGTGCTAGGGACGCCCACATGGCCCCTCGGGCTCTGAGGAGCCAAGGTTCCAAACCCACGGTGGCAGGGGCTCAGGATCCACCGACGCCTCTGGAGCCAATTGCCGGAAACGCTCTTCCTTCAGGCGAGAAAGAGCGTCGGCGATGTTGTTCTGTATCCCAGGGTCATGTCTTGCCACAAACTGTGTGTTGTTACACAGGCATAGGAGAAACAAAGGCTCTCACGAGAGACATGACCCTGGGAGACTTTGATGTTTGATGATTCACGATGTGAACAACTGCTAAGTTGTCACACCAGAATCGAACGGAGGCGTCGCGGAAATCCCGAGCCCAGATGAAGACAGCCAGCACAATAGGGAAAGGTTCCAGGAAGGTAAGGTCCCTGGTCATGCCAGCTTCATGCCAACTGCTCAGCCACAGAGCGGCACACCATTTTCCCCTAAAATACAAACTGAACCCTAAGCCCCCAGCTGTGTCAGAGCTGACCTGCATTTCTGCTTCAATTAGTTGCAGGTCCCTCCAAAAAGAAATCCCGTTAAAATGCTCAAGGAACCGGAGCCACATATCCAGGTCCTTGTGCATGTCTGCGGAAATCCTGATCCTGTGGGAGGGCCGGCTGACCCTACCCAGTGCTATCACCCGGCAGGCGAAGTTGAGGTGCCCCACCAGGGATTGCAGGTCATGCAGTGAGATCTTACGCGCTGAGCCTGCAGCTTTTATCAAAGCCATTGCCTTGTTGATTTTTTCCGCGGGGAGATAGCTTTGCTGAGCCTGGGAATCAAGCTCTACCCCTAGGAAGGTCAGACACGTGGCTAGGCCTTCAGTTTTTTCCATGGGCCAGTGGAACTCCCAGCTCCATGCAAAGCTCGGTAAAGTTTTGCAGGAGGCACTCACAGATGCCACTACCCGGAGGGCCAGCAAACAGGAAGTCATCCCAGTAGTGAGGTTCTCTGCGGATGAGGGGGATGACGGGGGGTGCCGGGACCCTAAGCCCCCGCAAGACCTTGCACTAGCTGCCTGGCTGCTTCTTTGTCCGGGTAGTGCCTGAGTGCGCGAGCCAAAGCACCGATCCTTACCGGTGTTGGCCCCTTACTGCAGTGGGGCGGGAGGCTGCTGTTGTCCTCCTCCCCTCTTGCCGCCTTGACCTGGGGGCCGGGCTCCTTGTTTGTTACCAACTTTGGGGCAGACAGACTGCATGTCTACCCCCACGGAGACCACAGAGATGGGCCAATGAACAGCGGGTTCTTGAGCATTTTCCTGCTGAATTAAATTCAAAGCAGGTACGCAGGAATTGGACCCACTGAGCACCAGCCGGTGCCTTGTTCTGCTCCGCCCTGACACGGCAAATGCCCACTGTCAGAGCAGTTGCCGAAGACTACCTTGCTGGCACGACCAGCTGAAACAAAAGTTCCCACTGTAGGGTCCTCCAATCCAAGGAGGGAAGCCCACAATCTGAAATGCTGGTCATAGGCTTCCTAAGCCGTGCCAGCGTAATCTCTAAATGTCCAAATATTTAAATATGGTCAATGTCCAAATATTTAAATAGTGCCGTGGCCTTTGTGGGGTACATCTGAATGATGACAGATGCATAGATGCATCATAGATGCATTAACCAATTGGCCCATGTCAATTTTACGCTTCCTAATTGTTTCTTTAAGAACATGAGAACATAAGAAGAGCCCTGCTGGATCAGGCCAAAGGCCCATCTAGTCCAGCTTCATGTATCTCACAGCGGCCCACCATGTGCCCCAGGGAGGCATGAGACAACAAGATGCTTGCATCCTGTTGCCACTCTCCCGGACTGCTTGACCGCACTTTGGGGTTGGTTCTGGTTCCATTTGGAGGAGGCCAAATATGTTGATAAATTTGCCCCTCCAAATTTTTTCTTTCACTGAGAGGGCCAAGTGGCCCCCCCAATGGAAGAGCTATGTCCCCATAAGTTAGTCTGGGGTACTTATTGGACTCGGTAACCCAACCCCCGGTTGGCTGTGCATTTTGTGTTGGACCCAAGAAGAAACCCAATGGGGGGGGAACATATGCTCCCACCGATTGCTGGGGCATTTGAATTCCCCCAATACCACCCACGAAGGGGGACATGCTATGTATCGGGAGGTTCCATCCCCCTCAACCAATCAGTTGTGGCATGCCTTGAACGGCACTGCCACTTTTAGGGTTGGCACTGCCACATGATTATTGTTCCTGTGGGTTTTCAATGTCTCCCCTGTCCTCAGTGTTTGTCCCCCACACTGTATTGGGTGTGTCATGTGATGCAGTAAATACTGCGCCTGATTCCATGGTGAGTCAGCTGCTCGTGCTCTCAAGTGGCGTCAGGGGCTCAGCCTGGTCCTGGCGTGCATCCTATGAAGCAGGTGAAGAAAGAGAGCAGGCGTGTTGCCAGCGCTTCTGGTCGGAGCAGTCCTTTTGGATGAAAGATATTCCATTAAACACGCCCCTTTACCTGGTCGCAATGCCCTCTGCCCAATTTGTTGCTCATGAGAAGGGTTTCCCCCCTTATTTCGACCAGCCCTTCTCAAGGCTTTAGCTTTGCGCCTGGATTCCAAGCGGTCAAGCACAGCCCATAATGCCCCTGCATCCTCTTCCCCCCCCCCAGAAGATGATGAGGTGATTTCAGGCCTGGGAGAATTCCAGTTCTGGGGTTTCTTGCCCTTTTTCTGCTGCTTTTTTCCAACCATTTTGCAAAATGCTGCCCTCTGCAAGTCTTGTTAAGCATAATCCTCCTTTCAGGCAAACAAGTGCAACAATGTTAGCAGCTCTGCTGCCCTCTGCTAGGTCTTAGTAGCAACTCAAACTTGCAAAATGAGTGTGTGGAGGGCGGGGGAAAATTGAAACAAAATAACACTGGTTCTGGGGTTTCCCGCCCTTTTTCTGCTGCTTTTTTTTTTTTTTCCAACCATTTTGCAAAATGCTGTCCTCTGGTGGTCTTGCTAAGTATAATCCTCCTTTCAGGCCAGCGAGTGCAACTATGTTAGCAGCTCTCCTGCACTCTGCTAGGTCTCCGTATCAACCTAAGCTTGCAAAGTAAGTGGAAGGCGGGAAAAACCACAGACTAGCAGCCCAAGCCTGCAAAATGAGTGAGAGGGGTAAGGGAAAGGCACAGGCAAGCAAGCCCCAGCCTGCAAATTGAGTGAGTGGAAAGAGGGAAGACACGGGCTAGCAACCCGAAACTTGCAATGAATAAATGGGAGGAGGGAAACCCTGGCTGTTAGCTGACAGCCAAGCACAATAGCAATGCCTCTATGCCATACACAGGGCATCCCCACAAGCCCACCGATCCTCCCGCAATTCCCCGCAAATCCCCCAGTGATACAAGCCTGACGGAGGGTAGGCATTTCAAAAAACGTGCTGCCAGCAATGTCGCTTGACCCGTCCTGCATTCCTGAAGCGATGGGGGGTGGGGGTCAAAGTCAGTGAGTGTTGGAGGGGAAGGCCAGACGCGCAGCAATTTCAAGGGAGCTCCTTTCTGCAGCATCTGAATCCTTCGCCGTCCGGGATCACTCTGGCAAGGCAGCGTGAGAGACGCTCATGCTGCACACTTACCACCCTCCCGGTGGCCCCTTCCAGCCAATGGCTGCTTGCCACGGTCTGCTGGTCCCCTGGGAGGCGGGGCCAAGGGGACCGTTAGTGCGTGAAGGCACCAACGGCCATTCCATTCCTCTGTCTTCAGTTTCCACCGCACAGGCTCTCCTTTTCTTAAAATCTGGGTAGGTATTCATGCCAATCAAACAAACATTTCCTTCCTTCCTAGAATCTGGACTGTGACCATTCTGTTGCAGTTCATTCCCTCAAGAGCTGCAAGGTCACAAAACGCTCACAAATATGCCATCACCTCAGGCAGTGAGGATCAGAACTCACACTGCTACCTATACAATACAGAACCAAGAGAACAGAACAGTGAACACAGTAGCATTATTCCACCTGTTTCACTTCTGGCCATTATGCTGTTAATCTGCTGAAACTCAAGGCTGTGTTGAACACAATAATGGGCTGGTACTCCTCTCTCTTTCTTTGTGGAATGAGTGCACTGTTAGTGTGGGCTCCACACCCATGTGCAGGCGCATTGAGACCTTTTCACTTAAGGCGCAATCCTAACCTGTAGTTAGGCCGGCACAGTTAGGCCAGCAAAGTTTGGCCGGCACGAGGGACTCCGTAAAGTATGTTTACACCATGCTTGGAGTCAGAGAGGCCACCACACAGACGTGCACTACCCTCCCTGATTCTGAGAGTGGTCCAAACATGCCTTACAGTGGCCCTTGTGCCAGCCAAACTTTGCTGGCCTAACTGTGCCGGCCTAACTCCAGGTTAGGAGTGCACCCTGAGTTAGATGGACAGGACAAGGCAGCTTGTAAAAATAGGGCCTGGTACTTCCCAGTCACATCCATGATTCATGATGAGAAATGTCATGTATACCAACCATGAGAAAAGTTCAAATGCAAATTTATCAGTAATAGTCAATACTGATTATTAATATCAGTAGTTATCAAGACTGGGTATATAATATTGTGATGATGCACATAGTGAGGTGGTTGTATCTCTACTAAAATACAGATATTTGTTTCATCGAAATCTACTGATAAGAAATTTTTTGAATGCTCATATATGGTTAGACCATTTTAATGGAGAAGATAACAGACTTTGAAAAGATACTACAAATTTTCAAGTCACATAGTTTGTATAAGACATGTGCTATAATCTGAAAAGCTGTTGTGATGCAGAATAATTATAAAATGGGGGTTAATCGAACTAGTAAGATACCTGGAATTTATATTTATAAATGTATAAGTAAGGGCCCGATCCTATCCAACTTTCCAGTGCAGCTGCAGCTGCAATGCAGTGCCAAGGAAAAGGCACAAACATTCCCTTACCTGGAGAAGGCTTCCCTGACTGCCCTCCTACTGCAGGATGCAGCACTTGCCCCATTAGCACAGCTGCACCAGTGCTGGAAAGTTGGATAGGATTTGGCCCTAAGTCATTAACTGTATCTTTGAATTGAACAGAAACTTATATCTTATAGTGGTTTATAGTGGTTTATACATGGTACTTAAAGTCCAGTCCTAACTCTTCCAGCACCAATGTAGCTACATGAACTAGGCATGCACTGCAACCTGCAGTGTAGGACAGTCACAAAGGCCTCAGTGGGTCTCCTTGGATCTATGCCAGCTTTTTTTTTTTTTTTTGCCTAAATCCAAGGAGAATAAGGGAAAGAGAGATGCCAGTTGCTGTCCCCGGAATCCACTCCCTCTCCTCTGACCTGCCTCCTGCCATGCTCCTCCCCACCCAGCCATGCCCCCATTCTTGCCCCTCCCCTTCCCTCTCACCACCCAGCCCACACTGGCTTACCTGAACTTCCATAGGTAGCTGACTCCACAGATAGTAGCTAACACCACAGTCATTTATGGCTGCAGTTCCAAAATTGCCACCAGTGGTATGGCATGGCAACAACAGAACCTTTTTTGCACTGCCATAAATAGTTGGGTTAGGGCTGTTATCACCATAGCATAGCCACAATGGTTATCAAATGTATTGCCATTGGAAAATATAAACATGTTATTTTTGCAGAATTTTTAAAGGCGATTTTATCTCAGGGTGATACAATCACCTTTTTATCTCAAGGTCCAAGAGTCAAAGAGTCTTGGTCAATGATGATTGACACCACTTTCAATATGCTCTTGCCAAAGGCCAGGCAAAGGGCCACCAGAGTGGTTCTGATCCGAAGTATGTGAAGCTCAACAAATGGTCCAGAAGGCAGCCACTCCCCCCCCCCAGAGTAAAAAGGATAAAATCAGAGGCTGGGTCTTTCTCTGGTGGACATGTGGAACCTCTGGCTGTTTGCACCAGTGGCTCTGATGCACATGATGGTGGTGCAATATTTATGATGCCAAAAGAAGGCTTATTGCAGTGGATCAGGAGATCTGCTGTCTAGGCCTTCAATAAGATTGAGCTGTAAAGCTGCAATCATATACACACTTGCCTGGGAGCATTGAACAATATGGGGCTTACTTCAGAATAGATAAGCATAAGACTGTATTGCAAATGCAGGTACACAGATGCTTTGGTGCAGGTACGACTTTAAACACATGAAGCCTGGGCATGGCAAGGTAAGGGGGCAATATTCTGATCCTTTATCTCCTTCTCCCACAGTGTGCATTATTCCTCTATACACACTGAACAATTCCACATGGTAATTCTGTAGGCCACATCATGATTGTTTCTAATACAAATCAAACTAATCAAATGCATGTCTGACAGCTCCTCCAGAACACCTTCCATGTCAAGTTAGATTGACCCACCATGCCATTAAGGACCATGTCAGGGACAATAATGGTAATGCCTTAGAACACTATCTGACTACAAATTCATATCATATATTACCAAAGTGAGAGGCTGAATGGTTTCTTCCAGAAGGTTGAATCAAAAGTGAACACTAGTACTGGCTTTAAATGTCTTTTCCAATTCAAATACTTTATAATGGATACAATACAATGATTTTTCTTTTTTTAATCAATGCTAATACAGTATTCTAGCCAAACCATTGCTGTCAGAATGGCATCAGTTCTTATCTGCGTCGAACTCTTGAGACAATTTAGATTTTTATTATTTCTTCTTGTTCTAAGTACTTGCTGAATTACCACTTTTAAAAATACTAATCCCAGCCGTATAATATATCAAAACAGAAATACCATACTGCATGCATCTCTTTCTCATTCCCTCCATTTCCTTGCCATCACTGAGGGCCAGTCAGGAAATGAAACCACTGCCATAGGAATTTGAAATGGGTCTCTAGACTTGGTACACAGACTTAAGGGTTCAGCTTTTGAGATCCCTTCCTCTCCTCGGGGAACTGGTAAACCAGAAGCAGCAAATTAAGAACAACCGTGTAGCTCTGGCTCTACTCAAGATGCAGGGGAAGTGGCTGGGAATGGATGGAATCACAACGAGAACAGAACTTCCTGGAAAACAGCTTAGGAAAATGCCACCAGAGTATTCTTTGCGTGGTGCTCTGCAGCTGTATTGTGTAAAAAGCAAACAAACAAAAATGGGGGGAAAGAAAGTAGCCCTGTCAGATGCTGTCTTTCCACTCTGTTCTCAACAGCCAGGTTAAGATCTGTATGGAGAGGCAATTTCTATGGCGTCTCACTTATAACCTGAGCATCAAACTTGTAACACCAGCCTCTTTCCCATCTCCTAAGGATGGCCTTCTCTTTAAAAAAAAAAATGAAGGATTAACTGGTGCCCTTAGCTTCTTCTGGTTTCTTTGTTAAAGCTGCTTATGTATTTCACTGCTTAATGTGTATTTATCCATATACAGCAATGTGACATGGATGTATACAGTCAGAGTATCCCTTATCTGGACATCCAAAAATCCAGACTATTCCAAAATCCAGACAAAATTTTTGTCCAAGACTTTAAAAAAAATATTTCTGTAGTGAGAACAATTAGCAAGTCTTCTGCTCATTCCCATGAACAGGCTGTAAGTTCTATTAATGCCTCACTTCTGTTTTGTGCATGGAAAATGGCTGTGGAAACTGAGGAACTCTGACAGCCACTTCAGACGTCATGCAAAGCCATGAGAAAGATTTTTCAAGATGGGAGCTTCATTGATTATTTCAACCGAAGACGTTTGATAAATTTGGCCTACTTGGAACGACAGCTGCTGTTCTTTCAGGGGTAGTCCATTAACTGGATAAAGAATGCTGCACTGATTTATTGTTCACTGTTGTCATTAATCTGAACAGCATGAATTCCGATTCTGTCATCAGGCCTTTATTACCTTGTCCCACTTCATTTTCCTTCGGCGTTTAGTTCTTTTGAAATAGCACATCCTCCTCCTACAGCCGGGCAGCCCAATCCTGAGCTGCCCTACCACCCTCCGCAGCAGCGGTAGCCAAGCAGCTACCACTGCATCCATCTGGCACCAGGCTTTTGATGGAGTCTCCCTGGAGGAAGGGAATGTTTGTCCCCATCCTCCAGGGTAAGGGCGCAGCACGGGAAATGGGTCTACTCACCTCTGTGCCAGCTATTTTGCTGGCACAGAGATGAGGGCCTCTGTGTAATGCCACACAGCCCTACACAAAAGTTGGGATCGGTGGCAAAGGTTGCCACTGGTCCCACTCTGCTCCCTCCTTCCCCCACCCAGGAACACCCTCCCGCCCTGCCTGAAAAGGCCGCAACACCTGCAACCTGTGTATTCACCGCTCGCCAGCTTGCGGTGCAGCTTTTGAGCAGTGCAGGCTGGCATTGGCCTGGTGGTCACCCAGTGCCAGTGGAAATGGTTTACCACTGGTGTTGGAGGTCCCTTTTGCGACAGAACCTCGTACAGTACACTAGTATTGCTCGTGCTAAGCCTGTTAGGATTGGGCCCTCAATGCTCTTCTGCAACACACAACTAGCCAAAAAGACCCTAGAAAGAATGGAGAGACCATTGTTGCAGTTTCACACCACACACTCCAGAACTAGTGGAAACTGGCATTCCGTCTCTCCGTCTCCAGATCAGATAGAGCACCTGCGTGTCCTTGAGGTGGTCAGCTTCCCAGCTTGTTAGTGCAACCTGCTACACAGTAGCTGAACTCCCTTTAGATAGTGTAACAGAAGCAGGCAATGTTTCTCACGGGAAGCGCTGGCTAGCAAACATCCACTTTCTCATGAGATCATGATGTTCAAAGGGGCACCCCATTGGTTAACATGGGGCACAAGGGTCTTCAGGTATCCACCTACCAGATATGCTCTGGCTACACCCCTTTGTTCCTATATAACTTATATTTTTTACTGTGTGCGCACTGAGACTGAGACTGTAACTGAGAATGTAACAACATGCGTTGAAAAGCCGCTTGTACGCGGCAAGCCTTCGCCGGCTTTCGCTGACCGGCAAATAGAACTTCTCACTTTCTAACTATCGCTACTGTAACCAATAAAAGACTTTGTTATTGAAATGTAGCGATCGCTTCGTTCCTCCGCTCCGATCGCGCTCGGCAAGCGCTGAATGGGTCCACAAGCCCCCAACTCTGCTATAAACACTCCAAATAAACAACAGGTTATGGAAGATTCAGCCGTAACCCTGCAGGGGTTTGCCGCGGACCCAATCCACGGAGCAGAGACTGAGTGGTGAATGTGGCTGCATCCCTATACCCGCGGACATCCTGACAGATGTCTGATGAGGAAGGAGCTACCGGTGGAGTCAAAGAGGAGACAGAGGAAGTCAAGGTAGAAGACCTCGGTGACGAGGCGGGGGAAGAGGACGTTGGCGACCCAGGAGAACCCGAGCAATCCGGGGAAAGTGAGGAGAGCGAATCGGACGATCTCGGACCTCTCATTCCCCTTCCGGGGGCTCCCGACGGCCAAGCACCTGTCCCGCCACCGCCGCTCGTTCCAGGACAAGGTCCTTTCATCCCTCTGATACCACCTCAAGTTCCACCGCTGCAGCCCGCTGGGCCCGGAATCGGGATGGCGCAGCAACCTCCCGCCGCCCCGCCGGCGCCTTTCAACATTCCCATTCCACTTCTCAATGACAGCAACTATGTGCAATGGGCACACAAGATGCGGTTGCTGCTGGAAAGGGAAGACCTTTGGCAGCACACCGAAGCGCTTCCCACGAACGCTGCAGAAGAAGCAGCTGACAGGAAGGCGAAGGCGACCATCGGTCTTGCAATCTCTGAGGATCTCTTAGTCTATTGTCGCGACCTCGGACATGCTATGGACTATTGGACCACATTAAGAGAGTTGTTTGCACGTGCATCCCTGACTTCCAGCATGGTTCTGACGCGCAAGCTGTGGAGGTCGCGTCTTGAACCTGGGGGGGACTTGCGTGTCCACCTAAGAGCAATGCAGCAAAACCTCAAAGATCTTGAGGCAATCGGGGAACGTGTCGAGGAAAGGCTTAAAGTTTTCGCAATCCTCAATTCCCTGGATGAGACTTGGGACATGTTTACCCTGACTTTGGAATCCATCCCTGCAGCACAACTGACTGTCACCCTTGTCGTCGCACGTCTTCTCGAGGAAGCGGACAAAAGGGCAGACAACCAGAGGGAGCGAGAATTCCGAAAGGGGAAAAACAATATTTCTGGGAAAAAGCAGCAGCAGCCCAAGAATGAGTCCCAGGCGCAAGTGTGCGCCAGTGTGAGACAGTGCTATGTGTGCGGATCAACCCAACATCTCGCATACCAGTGTGCCAAGAAGAAAGGAGGCTCTAAAAAGAAGAAAAAACCCCAAGGTGAGCAGGGCACGGGGCAAGGACAGTTTCCAAAGCCCCATGCACAACATCCCAAAGCGAGTATCGCTTTCGTGGGCTCAACGGAAGGTAGGCGTACGCGAGGATCCTGGTTGTTGGACTCGGGAGCAAGCCACCATATCGTAACATCCGCTGACTTACTCACGAGCAAGTGCGAGACAGATCGTGAAACTGTCGCACTCGCAAATGGAACAACAGCGCCAGTAGTTTGCGCTGGAGAGGTTTTTCTGCCACAACTGCAGACTACCTTGAAGAATGTGCTGTGTGTGCCAACAATGTCGAGGAATCTGCTCAGCCTTGGCACCCTTCAAGAAGACGGATTTAAAGTGACTTTCCAAGACGACGTCTGCACACTTGAGAGGGGGAATCTTTGTGTGGCTGTCCCCCGAGTGTATCGGCTGTTCGTGCTTGGAGCGAAGACAACAGGGAATCAACAGGCAACTGTGTGCTTCAATCAACCAAGGCACCGATCCTGTGGGCACGTGTGGCACCTTCGATTAGGACATTTAAATCATGACTATGTGAAAAAGACAGCTGAACTTGTGCACGGAATGGACTTAAAAGACTGCGATGCTTTTGTGGACTGTGATGTGTGTAAACTTACTAAATCGCATCGCGCATCCATCCCGAAGTTCAGCAACCGCCAGACTCAAACCCCCTTACAGCTGGTGCATATGGACTTAATCGGCCCTGTGAAGAAGACAGCAGGGGGGGCGCAATACGTTCTTACGCTCGTGGACGATGCTACGAGGTATAGTTTTGCATTTTTATTACGCCAGAAGTCTGAAGCTGCTAATAAAATCCGCAATTGGGTCAGGTGGGCGGAAAGGCGGTTTGGGCATCAACTGGTGGCGATTCAAACCGACCGGGGAGGTGAATTTCTGAGTAGGGAGATGTCTCAATGGTTGGAAAGGCAGGGCATCACCCACCGGCTCACCGCCCCCCGCACCCCAGAACATAACGGGGTGGCGGAGAGGAAAAACGGTGAGCTTCAGGGCATGGTCAGAGCGCTGATGGAGCAGTCAAAACTACCCAAAGGGTTGTGGGGAGAGGCGATGAAATATTCTGTATTTATTTCAAATCGAGTTTACCACCGTTCGATTGACGGGGTCCCCTACACCAAGCTATTCGGCAAACCTCCCAATCTTGCATTTCTAAAGACGTTTGGATCATACGCCTTTGTACATGCAGATCGGGAAACACGCAGAAAAGATGACCCGCGTGCCAGGCGGCTGCAGTTTATTGGGTTTGAACCGAATTGCAAAGCGCTCAAATTCCTCAATCCTGACCACAAAACTGTCACAATATCCAACTCTTACGATTTCTCTGAGCAAGGTTTACTGCCAGATCATGCTGACAGAACAGTCAGCATCCCCACACAAGCTGCAGAAAATGGGGGGGAAGCAAGATTAGAAAGCACTCCCGATCAACCAGCATCAACTCCTCACCTCCTGCCACCTCCTGCCACACCAGCACGCCCTGACAGGCTGCTGGAGGAGGGGGGGGCCACTCCAGGGTTAGATACAAGCACTTCTTCAGAGGAAGCTACACCGGAACAAGCTGTTCCGACCAGACGCATCCTTCCTCCAAGGGCTTTGCGTGGGGTCCCACCCCAAAGATTAACCTACCAGGTAGAGGTAGGAAAGGTACCTCAGACATACCAAGATGTCATGGAGCTACCGCAAGCCCAGAAGGAAGAATGGCTACAAGCTATTCGGACTGAATTAAAGGCAATGCACGACTTAAAGGTCTTTGAGCCAGCAACATTACCAGCTGGAAAACACGCAATTGATTCCAGATGGGTGTTTGTTCTCAAGGATCGGGAAGGTGCTGAGCCGTTAAAGAAAGCCCGTTTAGTGATCCGTGGCTGTAAACAAATCCCAGGTGTAGATTTCGAGGAAATCTATTCACCAACACTTGCAGCCACCACGCTACGCGCAGCGCTTGCCGTAGCAGCCAGCAGAGGTTATCAAGTTCACCATTTTGATGTTGGGACAGCCTACTTGCACGCAGACCTGCAGGAAGAGGTATATATTACAATACCTCCAGGTGTGCAAAGCGATTACTCACATTTTCGCCTCAGGAAAGCTGTTTATGGTCTGAAACAAAGCGGGAGGAGCTGGCACTTATGCCTTAAAGAGCAGCTGCAAAAATTGGGGTTCACCCCCTCCACAGCTGATCCATGCCTTTTCAGAAAGGGAAAAGGAGAGAAATTATGTGTTCTGTTATGTTTTGTTGATGATTTGCTGGTCCTCGCAAAGACAACACAACAGATCAATCAGATCACACTACAACTGCAAAAGACATTCACACTTAAATGTCTTGGTCCTGTCAGTCAGTACCTAGGGGTAGAGATCGAACGCACAGCTGACAGTGCCGGTTTTCTCCTCAGTCAGGAGAAAAAAGATCCACGATCTACTCCAGATATGGGGCATGCAAGACTGCAAGGTTGTATCAACTCCAATAGTGATGGGGAGAGGGGAAAAAGCAGAAGAGTCTGCACCATTTCCAAACCAGAACATGTTCCTTTCACTGTTGGGTTCACTCACACATCTAGCGTGCTGGACGCGCCCAGACATTAGCGTTGCAGTCAATCACCTGAGCAGAAAAGCTGCAAATCCCACACAGGCAGATTGGATAGCCTTGAAACGCATCCTCAGGTACTTGAAAGGCACAAGTAACCACAAGTACCACATCACCCCAAAAGGAGCACTGCAATTGGAAGTTTTTGCAGACAGTGACTTTGGGGGGGATGACACAAGGAGATCTACCACAGGCTATGCCATACGCCTTGGGGATTGCGTGATAGATTGGGGGTCACACAAGCAAAAGACTATCGCGTGTTCTACTCTAGAGAGTGAGTACACAGCCCTGAGTCATGTGACCAACTACCTACACCTGCTCAGGCAATTGATGTCGGATTTGGATGCTCCACAAACAAATCCAATCCAGATCTGGATGGACAACCAGTCCGCAATCCAGATTGCTGGGTCAGAACGAATCCGGATGCACTCTAAGCATGTTGACATAAAGCATAAACATGTCAGAGAAGCAGTCCAAAACAGGGACATTGACGTGCTTTACTGTCCATCGCAGGAGAACATCGCGGATGTCCTGACCAAAGCACTTCCTGCGCCACAATTCAAACAAGCAGTTCAAATGTTAGATTTGGCGCCAAAAGATGACTTCCGAGACGCAATGGGGGGG